>JAYESA010000020.1:7886131-8361131 GCA_036927795.1 Iris macrosiphon | reverse complement strand
TATTTCTGATTTTCATGCATCTTTACCTTTATGCACCAGTTGATATATGTATATTTCCTTGTTCATACTTCATTTCCTTTATCTTGATACTTGTTACAACTCTTTTATAGTTTTTATCATTTAATTAGAACTGCTGTTAGAGGTGTACTTGCTCCAATCTTGACTGGATATATTTTTCAGAAAATCTGGAAGATTGGTATCCGACGTTTTATGGACCTCAGCCTGTCGATGGTGCAGACAGGGACCCCCTAGTTCAGGAGTAATTTTTGGGTTGGTAGCCGGGATCACTAGGACCTCAGTTGTTATTTTTATTAGCTTTTGGTACCGGATTTGTCCCCGGCTTTTGGTTTGAGACTTGTATTATATTTGATTCTGGATATTGTTGTATTATTATTATTGTGGTTATTTTTAGTAGTTGTTGTTATTTAGACTTTGTAGTTGTTAGACTTCTGTGTTATCTTATCGTGCTTAGATTCATGATTGAGTACTTGTGTTATCATTATCATATTGCTCCTCCGTTTGGAGTTGAGATCTTGACAGGTACTTATATTGATTGTATGAGATTGTTAGCTAGATAGTAGACCTAGACAACGTTCTACCGCCGATATTGCGGCGTAGGCTGGACGTACCCACAACTCATGCTCAATTTTCCGGGTGCGGGTCATGACAATAAAGAGCTTATTTCCTTATGCCATTGTGTTCTTTACTTTTCTGCAATATTGTGTCGCTGCTCCCGTCTTGAATAGCTAACTTGTCCTTGTTCAAAGCTATGGCCTTGTGCAAGCACACTTTAGGCTTGCACGGCATCGCACCTAAGCGAGGACGATCATTTTCGTAGGGACCAAGCGAGGACGAACGGTCCCCCTCCAGGACCGGGGCGTGACACTCCTCGTCTACTGCCATCCCCAGGATAACTGACGAAGATTCCACCTCGCCTCTCAAAAATGAGAACTCTTCCTCGTCAAGGACACAAAAGATAACCTTACAAGCATGTCAATCTATCGTCGCGTGTCGCGCACTCAACCAATCCATTCCTAGGACTAAATCGTAATCGTCTATAGAAAACTCTATCAATCTAGCGGGAAACTCTTTACCGTACACTACGAATCGATACGACGCATAAACTCTATCTACTCCCACGAGACCATTACCAGTAAGTATATTCAACCTTACGGGTAATGACTCGGACTCCAAGCCAACTTGTGTCATGAATCGTGCAGATATAAACGAGTGCGATGCACTAGAATCAAATAATATTGAAGCTGAATATGAATGTAAGAGAATGGTACCTGCAACCACCTCTACAGCCGCTAGCTCCTCCTCGTAAGACATCCCGAAAGCATGTCCTTGCCCTCTGGGTGCTGGTCCCCTCTGCTGCTGGCCTCTCTGCCTGATCTGAGCCTGGGCCTGAGCATACTCTACGAGTCACTATACAATGACCACGAGTGAACTGCTATGAGTCACTAGCACACATATCATATACAAATGACCATGAGTGAACTGCTACGAGTCACCATCACGCATGTCATATACAAAGACCAAGAGTGAACTGCTACGAGTCACCATCACACATGTCATATACAAATGACCACGAGTGCTGCTATGAGTCACCATCACGCATGTCGTATACAAATGACCACGAGTGAATTGCTACGAGTCACTATCACGAGTATATAGGGTGTAAATCGATCCCATAACATACGAAGTCACCTGGTCAAGTGCATCTAGGGTGTAAGTCATCTCCTAGCTATACAAGAGACGGGTCACAGAAATTACGGTCAAATGCATCTAGGGTATAAATTATCCCCTAGCTATACAAGAGAAGGGTCACGAAACATGGTATACCAAGGTCAAATCTATGCACTACTAGTCATAAGTAAACATACTAAAAGTATATGCACCAAGGTGCCACGCAAGAAAATCAAAGAAAACACGATGAAAAACAAAGCACATGAAAAATGGTACAACATTGGTATACCATCGGTATACACTAGTATACCATCGGTACGTCGATCCAGAGATAGCAAAAACACAACAAGTTTTTGATTCCAACAAATCGGTATACCGTCGGTATACACAATATACCGTCGACATGCCGGTTTGCATAACATCAACTTTCTAGGATTTTAAGTCGGGCCAAATCGGTATACCGTTGGTATACACCAGTATACTTTCGGTATGCCTGTTCCCATAAGCAATTCTAGGGAAAGTCCAATCACGACGGGTATTCCGGAACCAAAATCGCTTTCCGGAACTTCACAGAAACTGGTCCGGTAAGATGTCAAGTCTAATGGTATGCCTCATATAACATATATACTTAGTCTCATGGTAATCACTCTGATTATCGTTTTCGACACTAAGTTACCTAACTAGTAAATATCATGATTTCTATCAGAAAAGTCAAAACAAGCTCGAAACAGCTTCTGAAAGTAGTCTATGACGGAAAATTACTAGAGAAACATAATTAACAAAACCATATCATAAAATTATAAGCATAAACTACCAAGGAAATAAAAAAACTGCAATAAAGTAAAGTCGTTCAAGATTTTGGCAAGTTGTACTTACCTCAAGTCAAGCTCCAAGCCTTAACCTTCAACTCCACCACCAAGAGGGGTTCAAAAATTATACTCTTAGGCCTCAAGACTGTCACGCCCCGGTCCCGCCCGGGCCGCCGCTCCGCCCTGCCCCGCCCTGTACGGCCGGGAATTAACGAACCGGGCACGAATCACCGTGCCTCGGCGCGCCGGACGCGAATCACCGCGCCCGTCCCGCGGGTGCGAGGGAGGAAGGGAGCCAAGCGAATGGCCCATTCGAGCTTTCGGGGGACGTGATGCCGCACGGGCCTGGGGTTGCGCCCGTGCAAGGCCAATCGTTTAAGTTGATAGTTGGCTATCATCGCATCAATTGAGTAAGCAGCGGAAAGGGACTTGTTGCAATGCAATGCATTAGCCAACTGAGTGTTCGGGACAATCGAGGCAACTTGGGTTTCCTTTAGCAAAGGCACACGTTCGTTCCATACATTATGCCCCCTTATACGATAGCATTCTCGGGGCAATAATCAAAACCAGGATTCCGGGTCTTAGGGACTGTGGGACGCCTATCGCTTCCTCGGACGATCCAGTACCTGCAAGAAAGTAAACTGTTGGTGGGTCAGCACTTTATACAAGTACTGGTGAGATAAATCAACTGAACAGAAACATGCATTCACTCAAACAGGCACTAAGTAATCATGTTATAAAATATTACATTACTAGTGATCTTTCTAGTTTTACCTAGGTTCGTTTCATGCAGTTCGCTAGCAGAGTCATATTACATTATTTGGAAACATGTTTGGAAACAGAGTTTCATATTGAATATGCAAGCAAGCAAACTGTTCATGTTTCAGGGTGTGCGCAGCGTGGCTCGTGCAACTCCAGGGTCAGATGCAAAGCTAGACACACAATGCATAATCTTAGGGGCAGTCACTATCCAAGCCAACACAATAACTTAGCTATATGCAGGGCGGTCCCCGAGTATCTCAGGATCGGCAGCTGGTGGAACAGCATACCAATGACTCATTTCTCTGATGCTAATGGCAGCTGTGACCCATGGTGGCTATGACGCATGCAGTTCAGCTCTCCACCAAAAGCCATTGTCCGACCGCGTGCGAATGCATGGAACACTATCAAATAAACTCTAGTATGCAGACGAGACGAACCATCAGAATACACTCATTGTTGCGGGGCAATCCGACTTATCACTTGAACACGTTCAGGCACAGTATGGTTCTCTCGAAGCATAGACGATAGTGAACATGTTCATGCACTCTAGACAAGCGATCAGGATTCTCGTTAAGCAGACATTGTTTCAAAGACAAGCTAGGTGAGTTCGTTCATTAACATGTAAGGCAGGTTCTATCATTCTCTTATGAAAATATTGCAAGCAAAAACTCAGGTTATTATTAAGGCGTGCAAGAATCAGAGAACGAAGTTCTGCCCACTCACCTTGATATATAACGCCGGCGCGGAGCGGGGCGTTACATACTTACCAACCAACAAAAAGTTTCGTCCTCGAAACTTCAAGGATAAACTTCTCGATATCCCGAGTAGCGATAGTGCCGTCCCTCGCCGTACTCAATCGAAACAATCAAGCAATTCAAGTTCAGGAAAAATTTTGCACTTTGAGAATATCTATGGACTTATTGTATGGAACGCTCTTTGCAATACCATATCGACTCAGAGTCATAGCAACGGTTTGGGGCCAGAGAATCGATTCTGCTCTGATACCATTCTGTCACGGCCCGGTCACGCCCGGGCCGCCGCTCCGCCCTGCCCCGCCCCGTACGGCCGGGAATTAACGAACCGGGCACGAATCACCGTGCCTCGGCGCGCCAGACGAGAATCACCGCGCCCGTCCCGCGGGTGCGAGGGAGGAAGGGAGCCAAGCGAATGGCCCGTTCGAGCTTTCGGGGGACGTGATGCCGCACGGGCCTGTGGTTGTGCCCGTGCAAGGCCAATCGTTTAAGTTGATAGTTGGCTATTATCGCATCAATCGAGTAAGCAGCGGAAAGGGACTTATTGCAATACAATGCAATACATTAGCCAACTGAGTGTTCGGGACAATCGAGGCAACTTGGGTTTCCTTTAGCAAAGGCACACGTTCGTTCCATACATTATGCCCCCTTATACGATAGCATTCTCGGGGCAACAATCGAAACCAGGATTCCGGGACTTAGGGACTGTGGCACGCCTATCGCTTCCTCGGACGATCCAGTACCTGCAAGCAAGTAAACTGTTGGTGGGTCAGCACTTTATACAAGTACTGGTGAGATAAATCAACTGAACAGAAATATGCATTCACTCAAACATGCACTAAGTAATCATGTTATAAAATATTACATTACTAGTGATCTTTCTAGTTTTACCTAGGTTCGTTTCATGCAGTTCGCTAGCAGAGTCATATTACATTATTTGGAAACATGTTTGGAAACAGAGTTTCATATTGAATATGCAAGCAAGCAAACTGTTCATGTTTCAGGGTGTGCGCAGCGTGTTTCGTGCGACTCCAGGGTCAGATGCAAAGCTAGACACACAATGCACAATCTTAGGGGCAGTCATTATCCAAGCCAACACAATGACTTAGCTATATGCAGGGCGGTCCCCGAGTATCTCAGGATCGGCAGCTGGTGGAACAGCATACCAATGACTCATTTCTCTGATGCTAATGGCAGCTGTGACCCATGGTGGCTATGACGCATGCAGTTCAGCTCTCCACCAAAAACCATTGTCCGACCGCGTGCGAATGCATGGAACACTATCAAATAAACTCTAGTATGAAGACGAGACGAACCATCAGAATACACTCATTGTTGCGGGGCAATCCGACTTATCACTTGAACACGTTCAGGCACAGTATGGTTCTCTCGAAGCATAGACGATAGTGAACATGTTCATGCACTCTAGACAAGCGATCAGGATTCTCGTTAAGCAGACATTGTTTCAAAGACAAGCTAGGTGAGTTCGTTCATTAACATGTAAGGCAGGTTCTATCATTCTCTTATGAAAATATTGCAAGCAAAAACTCAGGTTATTATTAAGGCGTGCAAGAATCAGAGAACGAAGTTCTGCCCACTCACCTTGATATATAACGCCGGCGCGGAGCGGGGCGTTACATACTTACCAACCAACAAAAAGTTTCGTCCTCGAAACTTCAAAGATAAACTTCTCGATATCCCGAGTAGCGATAGTGCCGTCCCTCGCCGTACTCAATCGAAACAATCAAGCAATTCAAGTTCAGGAAAAATTTTGCACTTTGAGAATATCTATGGACTTATTGTATGGAACGCTCTTTGCAATACCATATCGACTCAGAGTCATAGCAACGGTTTGGGGCCAGAGAATCGATTCTGCTCTGATACCATTCTGTCACGCCCCGGTCCCGCCCGGGCCGCCGCTCCGCCCTGCCCCGCCCCGTACGGCCGGGAATTAACGAACCGGGCACGAATCACCGTGCCTCGGTGCGCCAGACGAGAATCACCGCGCCCGTCCCGCGGGTGCGAGGGAGGAAGGGAGCCAAGCGAATGGCCCGTTCGAGCTTTCGGGGGACGTGATGCCGCACGGGCCTGTGGTTGTTCCCGTGCAAGGCCAATCGTTTAAGTTGATAGTTGGCTATCATCGCATCAATCGAGTAAGCAGCGGAAAGGGACTTGTTGCAATGCAATGCAATACATTAGCCAACTGAGTGTTCGGGACAATCGAGGCAACTTGGGTTTCCTTTAGCAAAGGCACACGTTCGTTCCATACATTATGCCCCCTTATACGATAGCATTCTCGGGGCAACAATCGAAACCAGGATTCCGGGACTTAGGGACTGTGGCACGCCTATCGCTTCCTCGGACGATCCAGTACCTGCAAGCAAGTAAACTGTTGGTGGGTCAGCACTTTATACAAGTACTGGTGAGATAAATCAACTGAACAGAAACATGCATTCACTCAAACATGCACTAAGTAATCATGTTATAAAACATTATATTACTAGTGATCTTTCTAGTTTTACCTAGGTTCGTTTCATGCAGTTCGCTAGCAGAGTCATATTACATTATTTGGAAACATGTTTGGAAACAGAGTTTCATATTGAATATGCAAGCAAGCAAACTGTTCATGTTTCAGGGTGTGCGCAGCGTGTCTCGTGCGACTCCAGGGTCAGATGCAAAGCTAGACACACAATGCACAATCTTAGGGGCAGTCACTATCCAAGCCAACACAATAACTTAGCTATATGCAGGGCGGTCCCCGAGTATCTCAGGATCGGCAGCTGGTGGAACAGCATACCAATGACTCATTTCTCTGATGCTAATGGCAGCTGTGACCCATGGTGGCTATGACGCATGCAGTTCAGCTCTCCACCAAAAGCCATTGTCCGACTGCGTGCGAATGCATGGAACACTATCAAATAAACTCTAGTATGCAGACGAGACGAACCATCAGAATACACTCATTGTTGCGGGGCAATCCGACTTATCACTTGAACACGTTCAGGCACAGTATGGTTCTCTCGAAGCATAGACGATAGTGAACATGTTCATGCACTCTAGACAAGCGATCAGGATTCTCGTTAAGCAGACATTGTTTCAAAGACAAGCTAGGTGAGTTCGTTCATTAACATGTAAGGCAGGTTCTATCATTCTCTTATGAAAATATTGCAAGCAAAAACTCAGGTTATTATTAAGGCGTGCAAGAATCAGAGAACGAAGTTCTGCCCACTCACCTTGATATATAACGCCGGCGCGGAGCGGGGCATTACATACTTACCAACCAACAAAAAGTTTCGTCCTCGAAACTTCAAGGATAAACTTCTCGATATCCCGAGTAGCGATAGTGCCGTCCCTCGCCGTACTCAATCGAAACAATCAAGCAATTCAAGTTCAGGAAAAATTTTGCACTTTGAGAATATCTATGGACTTATTGTATGGAACGCTCTTTGCAATACCATATCGACTCAGAGTCATAGCAACGGTTTGGGGCCAGAGAATCGATTCTGCTCTGATACCATTCTGTCACGCCCCGGTCCCGCCCGGGCCGCCGCTCCGCCCTGCCCCGCCCCGTACGGCCGGGAATTAACGAACCGGGCACGAATCACCATGCCTCGGCGCGCCAGACGAGAATCACCGCGCCCGTCCCGTGGGTGCGAGGGAGGAAGGGAGCCAAGCGAATGGCCCGTTCGAGCTTTCGGGGGACGTGATGCCGCACGGGCCTGTGGTTGTGCCCGTGCAAGGCCAATCGTTTAAGTTGATAGTTGGCTATCATCGCATCAATCGAGTAAGCAGCGGAAAGGGACTTGTTGCAATGCAATGCAATACATTAGCCAACTGAGTGTTCGGGACAATCGAGGCAACTTGGGTTTCCTTTAGCAAAGGCACACGTTCGTTCCATACATTATGCCCCCTTATACGATAGCATTCTCGGGGCAACAATCGAAACCAGGATTCCGGGACTTAGGGACTGTGGCACGCCTATCGCTTCCTCGGACGATCCAGTACCTGCAAGCAAGTAAACTGTTGGTGGGTCAGCACTTTATACAAGTACTGGTGAGATAAATCAACTGAACAGAAACATGCATTCACTCAAACATGCACTAAGTAATCATGTTATAAAACATTACATTACTAGTGATCTTTCTAGTTTTACCTAGGTTCGTTTCATGCAGTTCGCTAGCAGAGTCATATTACATTATTTGGAAACATGTTTGGAAACAGAGTTTCATATTGAATATGCAAGCAAGCAAACTGTTCATGTTTCAGGGTGTGCGCAGCGTATTTCGTGCGACTCCAGGGTCAGATGCAAAGCTAGACACACAATGCACAATCTTAGGGGCAGTCACTATCCAAGCCAACACAATGACTTAGCTATATGCAGGGCGGTCCCCGAGTATCTCAGGATCGGCAGCTGGTGGAACAGCATACCAATGACTCATTTCTCTGATGCTAATGGCAGCTGTGACCCATGGTGGCTATGACGCATGCAGTTCAGCTCTCCACCAAAAGCCATTGTCCGACCGCGTGCGAATGCATGGAACACTATCAAATAAACTCTAGTATGCAGACGAGACGAACCATCAGAATACACTCATTGTTGCGGGGCAATCCGACTTATCACTTGAACACGTTCAGGCACAGTATGGTTCTCTCGAAGCATAGACGATAGTGAACATGTTCATGCACTCTAGACAAGCGATCAGGATTCTCGTTAAGCAGACATTGTTTCAAAGACAAGCTAGGTGAGTTCGTTCATTAACATGTAAGGCAGGTTCTATCATTCTCTTATGAAAATATTGCAAGCAAAAACTCAGGTTATTATTAAGGCGTGCAAGAATCAGAGAACGAAGTTCTGCCCACTCACCTTGATATATAACGCCGGCGCGGAGCGGGGCGTTACATACTTACCAACCAACAAAAAGTTTCGTCCTCGAAACTTCAAGGATAAACTTCTCGATATCCCGAGTAGCGATAGTGCCGTCCCTCGCCGTACTCAATCGAAACAATCAAGCAATTCAAGTTCAGGAAAAATTTTGCACTTTGAGAATATCTATGGGCTTATTGTATGGAACGCTCTTTGCAATACCATATCGACTCAGAGTCATAGCAACGGTTTGGGGCCAGAGAATCGATTCTGCTCTGATACCATTCTGTCACGCCCCGGTCCCGCCCGGGCCGCCGCTCCGCCCTGCCCCGCCCCGTACGGCCGGAAATTAACGAACCGGGCACGAATCACCGTGCCTCGGCGCGCCAGACGAGAATCACCGCGCCCGTCCCGCGGGTGCGAGGGAGGAAGGGAGCCAAGCGAATGGCCCGTTCGAGCTTTCGGGGGACGTAATGCCGCACGGGCCTGTGGTTGTGCCCGTGCAAGGCCAATCGTTTAAGTTGATAGTTGGCTATCATCGCATCAATCGAGTAAGCAGCGGAAAGGGACTTGTTGCAATGCAATGCAATACATTAGCCAACTGAGTGTTCGGGACAATCGAGGCAACTTGGGTTTCCTTTAGCAAAGGCACACGTTCGTTCCATACATTATGCCCCCTTATACGATAGCATTCTCGGGGCAACAATCGAAACCAGGATTCCGGGACTTAGGGACTGTGGCACGCCTATCGCTTCCTCGGACGATCCAGTACCTGCAAGCAAGTAAACTGTTGGTGGGTCAGCACTTTATACAAGTACTGGTGAGATAAATCAACTGAACAGAAACATGCATTCACTCAAACATGCACTAAGTAATCATGTTATAAAATATTACATTACTAGTGATCTTTCTAGTTTTACCTAGGTTCGTTTCATGCAGTTCGCTAGCAGAGTCATATTACATTATTTGGAAACATGTTTGGAAACAGAGTTTCATATTGAATATGCAAGCAAGCAAACTGTTCATGTTTCAGGGTGTGCGCAGCGTGTCTCGTGCGACTCCAGGGTCAGATGCAAAGCTAGACACACAATGCACAATCTTAGGGGCAGTCACTATCCAAGCCAACACAATGACTTAGCTATATGCAGGGCGGTCCCCGAGTATCTCAGGATCGGCAGCTGGTGGAACAGCATACCAATGACTCATTTCTCTGATGCTAATGGCAGCTGTGACCCATGGTGGCTATGACGCATGCAGTTCAGCTCTCCACCAAAAGCCATTGTCCGACCGCGTGCGAATGCATGGAACACTATCAAATAAACTCTAGTATGCAGACGAGACGAACCATCAGAATACACTCATTGTTGCGGGGCAATCCGACTTATCACTTGAACACGTTCAGGCACAGTATGGTTCTCTCGAAGCATAGACGATAGTGAACATGTTCATGCACTCTAGACAAGCGATCAGGATTCTCGTTAAGCAGACATTGTTTCAAAGACAAGCTAGGTGAGTTCGTTCATTAACATGTAAGGCAGGTTCTATCATTCTCTTATGAAAACATTGCAAGCAAAAACTCAGGTTATTATTAAGGCGTGCAAGAATCAGAGAACGAAGTTCTGCCCACTCACCTTGATATATAACGCCGGCGCGGAGCGGGGCGTTACAAAGACCAAGCTTCTAGCTCCCGCGGGGAATTGAGAGAAAATGAAGAAGTGAAGAAAGAAATAAAAGAGAGGAGAGAGAAAATCAATTCATATATATATATATATATATATATATATATATATATATATATAAGAGGTGATTTAATCGTGACTGTCTGATCTGCCTCGTCAATGATCCACGTCACGAGATTAAATCAATCTCGACAACTCAAAATAAAACCAAGAAACCAATGGATAATAGAAAACATCGAATATTATTCACGAAAATATCTCAAAAATTTCTCGAAAATATCTCAAAAGTAAAACAAATATCTGTTGAACGGTATGTCGCCAGTATGCCGGAGTATACCGCCGGTATTCCGGTCAGGTAATAAAGTTTCAGTTTTGAGAAAATTTCGAGATTCTACGGACCCAATAAAACACAACATATATATAATACAAAATACGTATCTATATACCAATACAGATACTGTAAGACGAGACTCACAAAATTAGACTACAATAATCTTATATTTATATAAATAATCTATAATATTATAATGCGGCTTGGAAACGGTTTAAAAATAAGCGGTCCAAGTCGTATGTATTTCCTCCACTCAATAATAAATTTTAAAAAAAATTCTAACACGTATGTACCGTAGTTAAAAATAACAATAAAAATAAAAATAAAAATAAATTCTTCTGACTACTTTAACATATAATAAATTCTAAAATATATTCAATATTCAAATTATATTAAACTAAGTACATGATATTATCTAACTAAATATATATCCAAAATTCTAAAAACATATCTCTAACAAATTTTAATTAAAATATATTCACATTATATTTAAAATATTTTAATTAATTTTAATTTTTATATAATTTTGTAAAGATATGTTTTTTTTTTTTTTCTGTACGTGAGTTAAAGTAAACGTGAAAGACTAGTATTTGTAAGATGCAAAATTTTGTTTGTAAATAACTCTTTGAGACGTGGAGTTGCATATAAAAGCACCTCCAGTCCTATTCATTGTACTTACTTGGGTCCCGCAAAACCGCGTATATTGGATTCCCGGCGTCGCCATCATCAAGCAAACGCGGTTTGTCTGTGTCTTGCGTGCTTCTCTCCACCTCTCCTCACTGCTAGTGAACCACAATCGTTTCGCAGTTACCATCGGCGGGGATCAGCTGTTCACCTCTCTCCACGAAATACTCACTCCGTCCTACGAAATTCTCCCGTCTCAAGTGGGTCGCACACAAGTTCGATACGTGGTGGGAAACCAAGAGGGATTGCCTGTTTGGTGTCTGTAACTGCTTTTTGGCGACCGAGAGGTCCGAGACTCATGATTGACTGTTGAATATTTTTGATGTGAGAACAATGGTAAAAAATACACCGTCCGAACGAGTACATGCTCGCCACGTTTTCCTATATCTAAAATGATTATAGTTCCACTTTACTGAGAAATGAGAATGGTGTTTGGCAGTTTGCGTACTCGCATTAAATCCAGGGGCGATTTATGTATTTAAACCTTGGTAGTTTTTATCCTTTGTGTGATATTATTTCAACTGGGCCGGGTTAAAATTTACTGGACCGGATCCAAATTGCTCGACTCATTATCCAACAGAAGAACCAAATAATTACATTTAAAATGACAGAAAATAATTAGTAGCGGACTGCAGACATACTATGACAGTAACAAGAGGTTTATATGGAGACATTTCTCATTTTCCCTTCAAAATTTTTGTATCAGTGTTCAGTCGCAAAATCAAGATGTGAGAGCAAACATATATAACTGCAAGAAAAATTCACATCGGCCTTAACGGCCTATTTCGTCCTCAGATTCGGAGCACGAAAGTAGCAAAAATTCGGACTTTTGATTCCTTTGCATGTTTGATTAAAAAATTTATAGACAATATTTACTGTAATTTGAATGGCTGTGCCCTTCCAACATATTTGATGTCCTCCATAGTACCTCTACCTAGCGGCTTCATGGCAGTGTGCAAGTGAGGATTCCTGGCACCAAACAATCTCTCCGCATCTGAAATATAAAACAAATGAAAGTCAGCTCAAGGTCATACATTTAATCTTGAGGACTTTACCAAGAATTGAATTCATATCAAGTTGTAACAAACAATTAATAAAGAAACATGATTAGTCTGTCATGGAAACGTACGTTACTATATATGTTAATGATCAATACAGCTAAAGCAAGTAATCTGAGAACTTACACAGTTAACCATATCTACAAAGGGTTTATGAAGAGCCAACATGGTAATAGCATCTTGACTATGGCAGGATGTCTCAAATTATCCCCAAGAAAGAAATGTTGTAGATATATCGGTCTAAAACCGAATAATGCTCACCGCTACCGAAGGGTTGGCTCTTGACACGGCATGTGACAGTAATCCAACCTCTACTACTTAACCATCAGACATAACTATTAATCGTCTTTTACACATCCTCTGAAAATACTGTAAGTCTATAGCTGATAATTTGTCGATGTTGTTTTCTTTTGAGTAAAAAATATAGTTTCACATTGGCTACACCACCAAGCGTGTATCTCAATATAATATTTTGTATGAGTTGAGGTGTACGCATGGGATGTGATGGGGCACATGGGTGATATGTTGGAGTATTTTATTAGGAGAAAAAATGATTAACTCCTCAATGAAAGCTTTTAAGCTTTTTGTCATGCTCTTGAATATTATTCTATAGAAGTTAAGCACTAAAGACTCGGACTCAAGAGCGCAAAGTGGAGCACTTTGCATCGTCGCAAGGAGCTTCTGCGCTTTTGTTGCGCTCGTTTTACATCAGCATCGTCGCAAGACGCTTGTGCGTTTTTGTTGTGCTCGTTTTATGCGCGTGTTGCATGCTCGTGTTGCATGCGCGTGCTGCATGAACGAGCGCTGAGCGGGTGCTGAGAGGGTACTGAACGGGCTATACATTGGGCTGCGATTGTGGGATATCAATTTTGTATATTATTTTTTTAGTCCCACATCAGAAAGAAGAGGAGGATGAGCTTACATCATTCCCTATATAAAGAGCCCTCTAGCCTCCTTTTGAGATATACCAATTTTTTTTAAAAAGGAGTCCAAAAGGAGTCTGTTCGAGTCAAACAAATAGGTGAGTACGAGCGTTCCAGAAGTTCTCTTGAGAACTTGCTGACTCCTGCGAGCAGATCGTCGATAGAGGACGAACCTTGCTTTGAGCAACGGTGGTCTTCACCACCCCAGCAAGAATAATTTTTATTCTATATTTCTCTCCTCTTCTTCTAGTTGTAAACGTTATGTCCCAATTGCAATTGCGTTTGCAAGGAAGAACGTATTTTTTGTTCTTGAATTCTGTAATTCAGAAGGACTTGTAATTAGCTACTATATTATATAATGATATATTCTTCGTTGGATCGAGGTATATCAGCGAGAAAACTTTTGTGTGAACTCCTGATCTCGACTTCAACTTCTTGTTCTACTATCTTTCATTAAACCTCGGGACTAACAATCTCAAAGCAAGATCCGAGTAAGATGGAGAACAACCGTGCAAGTCTTCTCGACACAAGTTTTTACAAACTTGAAAAGATTGACGGACTACACTTCAATCATTTGGATGAGGAAGGAGTCCTCTGTCAAATGTTGAACGTGGGTAGAGAGATCTAGGATCTGTCATTCCTGCGGATGGAAGTGAACTTGATCTGGCATCGCTGGAGATGCACATTCCAAGAGAAAGGAAGTCGACATCTGATGCAAGTTGGCGCATTGAGATGTTTGAAGCTAGTAGCCGCATGGATAAGTCTACTGTGGTTGCCTAAGAGAGACTGACACTATGCATCTAAGCATGGCAACAATTAGAACATGAAAGAACTCGGCACATAAGAAGTCTCGGCGCAGGACACTCACTGCACATGGCGGACTCGGTGTAGTGTAGTCACTGCGCATGACGTTCTTTCGGTGCATGGCAGGAATTGGCGTATGGAAGCGTCTATGTGGCTAGCTCTAAGCAAGGTATATGCGCTACCAGGTTATGCTCATAGGGCTATGAGCACCTTGACGCATCTCTTTTCAAGTATGAAGGATCATGAGAATGAGGATTGCAGATCTAATTTCAAACAAAAATAATAAGGTAAACGCTTAATTTGGCTACTTTGATTACTTAACTTGGTTGCTATGATTGCTCAGGTTAAGTCATCTGGCGTGGTTGCTAACTAGTGAATGGACACTAGTGCATCTAGCCACGGGAGCTCTAAGAAGAGAAGTTCACCGAGGTCAAGCCTATCACTGAAGAAGGACGGATATCTTGATAGCAAATAAGGATCAAGTAGAGGATCTGGGGATTGAGACAATGGTTCTGAACTTAGAGAGGTTACAGTCAAAGAAGTAGGTGTAGCAAAGAACCAGTGATTACCAAGTAACTTGTCACGCCCCGATCTCCCGCAGGCTAATCGGCCGTTCCCGCTAGGCGGGAATCACCCTCGCCAGCGCTCCCGCGGAACGATCGCTTGACCCATCCGGACGTGATGCCGCACGAGCGTGAACCGCGTCCGTGCAAGGCCATGATTCATTGGCTGGCGGTAAGAGTTCTAAGCCACAGAGTCGCACAGATTGTCCGAGTGCAGCGGAGCCATGAACGCATAGGTGATCGGTAACAAGTTCTCTGAGTTGACAAATATAGCGGAAGCATTGAAACACAAGTTGAAGTAAAGCAAGCTCTTTTATTGATATAAACATGTGTTACAGGCGGCGTATAGCCGAGATTACAAGTCGCTTAAGCCTCTCTCTGAAACAGTAAAGCGTGCAAAGTGGCTACAACTGTGGAATAATTGTACAGGCGATGTTCGGGCTATGTTCACAACATTATGTCTTGTATATGTGCTTCAGTCCCGGACGCACCGTTGCTTCGGAGTGATGTCCACGCCTTAGCACGCACGTTGGAGGCGTTCGCACCGAACGAGGTTCTCCCGCACCCTGCATACAAACTGGTGGATTATCAGTACATTGAATGCACTGGTGGGGAAGCTACTCGCCCGCTCGACAAATCCAAACACGTAATACAGGTTCCGTGCACAACTATTAAGTTGTCTTTCTAGTTGTCTTAGGATCAGTTTCATGCAAACGTTGAATAGCCTAACGTGTCAGGCAGTGCGTCGTACGATGTTTGAGGAAACACGACGAGACTTACCAACTTACCATCTCCTTCCCTGTCCAAGGCAAATATTGTGGCAAATATGTTAATTCATGCACGACAAGTATAAGCATTCAGGAGGCAAGCATATGCAAACACGAGGGTCGTTTTTAACAGGATCATTCAGGTGTTTAATTATTCTTGATGCGATGCAGTGACTCACACGCGGATAGCCGCTAAGCGAGGATAACTTATCTATATGAACATGAGTCGCTGGCATAGCCATTATGGACCAGTTATAGTCTTGAACAAGGATGGGAAGCAACAAAGATACAGTGGTGGTTGCAGGCCATCCTGTCCAGATGCAGTAGACTATCGTGCAGTTCGTTATAGTCTTGAACAAGGATGGAAAGCAACAAAGATGCAGTGGTGGTTGCAGACCATCCTGTCCAGATGCAGTAGACTATCGTGCAGTTCCATCCGGATCGGAACGGTCCCAGTGCCCCGGTGACCGCCCGTGGAACTATGTCTCGTTTCCGAGTTGTCCGCGACATGCAGGTCAGGATCACGGTCTGGTACAGGAACAAGTTCGATGCAGTATGTGTATATATTGAACAAGTCCGATATGGAACGAGTTCGAGGCAGTATATATACAGAACTTGTTGAGGCAGTATTCAGTGATTCAGTAGTGTTTGCCAGGCCAGTTGATTCAGTAGTTTGGTCCACGAGCTGTGATTCAGTAATTTATTCAGTCAGGGTGCAGATTCCCTGGTTCGGGAATTGCCTTGGTGACCTAACGGTCCCGATACTTGCAGGTTCATTCAGGCACGGAAAGACTACGTAGTAGTCTCCCGGGATTTGGATGAAAACATGGCAACATTCAAGCAGACTAGCATACGTTTCTAAGGAACATAAGCAGGCACGTTGCTCGAACCCGAAGGTAAGCCGAGAGATGGAACCGTTAAGGGATTTAGCATACGAGGGTCCGAATATAATCAGTATTTCAATTTCCATGTTCTAGCAAGCAATATAAGTTGGGATTATTCCCTTAGCTAGGTGCGTTGGATTCTTATTAGCATGTAGGGGTGAATCACCTAGCGACTAACATGAATATTCCAGATTTTATGTGTGCTGGCTAAGCAAAGACAAGTTTACCGTAGCCACCCACCTTAGCGATGATTCGCCTAGGTTGAGCAATACGTCAAGCGAGCCTCTGAAAGTCCAAGCTGGATTCCTGTAGGGACAAGTCTGGATATCCTTTGCTTCTTGTTTGAGGCAAAGTCGGTCGGGACAGTTGCACTATTGCCGTTTGAGTCGGCAGTCCGCTTGAACGGAACGGGGTGTTACATCCTACCCAACTTAGAAAAAGTCTCGTCCTCGAGACTTACTAAGGACAAGCAGTAATCTAGGGTTGAGGCAATCCTAGACAAGTCGTTTGTACTTGTTCATTTGGATATTTACTTGCACAAGCGTCGAAGTCAGCATATCGCTTAGACTGGATCGTGCGCACTTTTGAAGGTACCCTCTAGCGTGAGCACGTCAACCATCTCAGTGATAGCGAAGTCTCAGCACTCGAGTTTCACCTTTTCCTAAGTCTTGGATGGTGCACTAGTTCAAGGCATCCCTCGAATAGATGCATTCAACCAAACTTAGAGTTAGTGAAAATCGGACAAGCTACTAGCGATACTCTCAAGGGTTCGCACAGGTTGGCACAAAGGCCACTCGCAGCATACAACCAGACAAGCAATCATATCATTCAAAACGTATTTTGAAAGTATTTAGACTTATTGTTGGAACATTCCATCGAGGCATTGAGAGAGAGCGTAGACATAACCCACGGACGAGCTTTCGAAACAGAGATATCGAATCAAAGTCCAAAGGCGTAGAAGCCAGGCTCTGATACCAACATGTCACGCCCCGATCTCCCGCAGGCTAATCGGCCGTTCCCGCTAGGCGGAAATCACCCTCGCCAGCGCTCCCGCGGAACGATCGCTTGACCCATCCGGACGTGATGCCGCACGAGCGTGAACCGCGCCCGTGCAAGGCCGTGATTCATTGGCTGGCGGTAAGAGTTCTAAGCCACAGAGTCGCACAGATTGTCCGAGTGCAGCGGAGCCATGAACGCATAGGCGATCGGTAACAAGTTCTCTGAGTTGACAAATATAGCAGAAGCATTGAAACACAAGTTGAAGTAAAGCAAGCTCTTTTATTGATATAAACATGTGTTACAGGCGGCGTATAGCCGAGATTACAAGTCGCTCAAGCCTCTCTCTGAAACAGTAAAGCGTGCCAAGTGGCTACAACTGTGGAATAATTGTACAGACGATGTTCGGGCTATGTTCACAATATTATGTCTTGTATATGTGCTTCAGTCCCGAACGCACCGTTGCTTCGGAATGATGTCCACACCTTAGCACGCACGTTGGAGGCATCCGCACCGAACGAGGTTCTCCCGCACCCTGCATACATACTGGTGGATTATCAGTACATTGAATGCACTGGTGGGGAAGCTACTCGCCCGCTCGACAAATCCAAACACGTAATACAGGTTCCGTGCACAACTATTAAGTTGTCTTTTTAGTTGCCTTAGGATCAGTATCATGCAAACGTTGAATAGCCTAACGTGTCGGACAGTGCGTCGTGCGATGTTTGAGGAAACACGACGAGACTTACCAACTTACCATCTCCTTCCCTGTCCAAGGCAAATATTGTGGCAAACATGTTAATTCATGCACGACAAGTATAAGCATTCAGGAGGCAAGCATATGCAAACACGAGGATCGTTTTTAACAGGATCATTCAGGTGTTTAGTTGTTCTTGATGCGATGCAGTGACTCACACGCGGATAGCCGCTAAGCGATGATGACTTATCTATATGAACATGAGTCGCTGGCATAGCCATTATGGACCAGTTATAGTCTTGAACAAGGATGGGAAGCAACAAAGATACAGTGGTGGTTGCAGGCCATCCTGTCCAGATGCAGTAGACTATCGTGCAGTTCGTTATAGTCTTGAACAAGGATGGAAAGCAACAAAGATGCAGTGGTGGTTGCAGACCATCCTGTCCAGATGCAGTAGACTATCGTGCAGTTCCATCCAGATCGGAACGGTCCCAGTGCCCCGGTGACCGCCCGTGGAACTATGCCTCGTTTCCGAGTTGTCCGCGACATGCAGGTCAGGATCACGGTCTGGTACAGGAACAAGTTCGATGCAGTATGTGTATATATTGAACAAGTCCGATATGGAACGAGTTCGAGGCAGTATATATACAGAACTTGTTGAGGCAGTATTCAGTGATTCAGTAGTGTTTGCCAGGCCAGTTGATTCAGTAGTTTGCTCCACGAGCTGTGATTCAGTAATTTATTCAGTCAGGGTGCAGATTCCCTGGTTCGAGAATTGCCTTGGTGACCTAACGGTCCCGATACTTGCAGGTTCATTCAGGCACGGAAAGACTACGTAGTAGTCTCCCGGGGTTTGGATGAAAACATGGCAACATTCAAGCAGACTAGCATACGTTTCTAAGGAACATAAGCAGGCACGTTGCTCGGACCCGAAGGTAAGCCGAGAGATGGAACCGTTAAGGGATTTAGCATACGAGGGTCCGAATATAATCAGTATTTCAATTTCCATATTCTAGCAAGCAATATAAGTTGGGATTATTCCCTTAGCTAGGTGCGTTGGATTCTTATTAGCATGTAGGGGTGAATCACCTAGCGACTAACATGAATATTCCAGATTTTATGTGTGCTGGCTAAGCAAAGACAAGTTCACCGTAGCCACCCACCTTAGCGATGATTCGCCTAGGTTGAGCAATACGTCAAGCGAGCCTCTGAAAGTCCAAGCTGGATTCCTGTAGGGACAAGTCTGGATATCCTTTGCTTCTTGTTTGAGGCAAAGCCGGTCGGGACAGTTGCACTATTGCCGTTTGAGTCGGCAGTCCGCTTGAACGGAACGGGGTGTTACATCCTACCCAACTTAGAAAAAGTCTCGTCCTCGAGACTTACTAAGGACAAGCAGTAATCTAGGGTTGAGGCAATCCTAGACAAGTCGTTTGTACTTGTTCATTTGGATATTTACTTGCACAAGCGTCGAAGTCAGCATATCGCTTAGACTGGATCGTGCGCACTTTTGAAGGTACCCTCTAGCGTGAGCACGTCAACCAGCTCAGTGATAGCGAAGTCTCAGCACTCGAGTTTCACCTTTTCCTAAGTCTTGGATGGTGCACTAGTTCAAGGCGTCCCTCGAATAGATGCATTCAACCAAACTTAGAGTTAGTGAAAATCGGACAAGCTACTAGCGATACTCTTAAGGGTTCGCACAGGTTGGCACAAAGGCCACTCGCAGCATACAACCAGACAAGCAATCATATCATTCAAAATGTATTTTGAAAGTATTTAGACTTATTGTTGGAACATCCCATCGAGGCATTGAGAGAGAGCGTAGACATAACCCACGAACGAGCTTTCGAAACAGAGATATCGAATCGAAGTCCAAAGGCGTAGAAGCCAGGCTCTGATACCAACATGTCACGCCCCGATCTTCCGCAGGCTAATCGGCCGTTCCCGCTAGGCGGAAATCACCCTCGCCAGCGCTCCCGCGGAACGATCGCTTGACCCATCCGGACGTGATGCCGCACGAGCGTGAACCGCGCCCGTGCAAGGCCGTGATTCATTGGCTGGCGGTAAGAGTTCTAAGCCACAGAGTCGCACAGATTGTCCGAGTGCAGCGGAGCCATGAACGCATAGGCGATCGGTAACAAGTTCTCTGAGTTGACAAATATAGCAGAAGCATTGAAACACAAGTTAAAGTAAAGCAAGCTCTTTTATTGATATAAACATGTGTTACAGGCGGCGTATAGCCGAGATTACAAGTCGCTCAAGCCTCTATCTGAAACAGTAAAGCGTGCCAAGTGGCTACAACTGTGGAATGATTGTACAGACGATGTTCGGGCTATGTTCACAATATTATGTCTTGTATATGTGCTTCAGTCCCGAACGCACCGTTGCTTCGGAGTGATGTCCACACCTTAGCACGCACGTTGGAGGCGTCCGCACCGAACGAGGTTCTCCTGCACCCTGCATACAAACTGGTGGATTATCAGTACATTAAATGCACTGGTGGGGAAGCTACTCGCCCGCTCGACAAATCCAAACACGTAATACAGGTTCCGTGCACAACTATTAAGTTGTCTTTCTAGTTGCCTTAGGATCAGTTTCATGCAAACGTTGAATAGCCTAACGTGTCGGGCAGTGCGTCGTGCGATGTTTGAGGAAACACGACGAGACTTACCAACTTACCATCTCCTTCCCTGTCCAAGGCAAATATTGTGGCAAACATGTTAATTCATGCACGACAAGTATAAGCATTCAGGAGGCAAGCATATGCAAACACGAGGGTCGTTTTTAACAGGATTATTCAGGTGTTTAGTTGTTCTTGATGCGATGCAGTGACTCACACGCGGATAGCCGCTAAGCGAGGATGACTTATCTATATGAACATGAGTCGCTGGCATAGCCATTATGGACCAGTTATAGTCTTGAACAAGGATGGAAAGCAACAAAGATACAGTGGTGGTTGCAGGCCATCCTGTCCAGATGCAGTAGACTATCGTGCAGTTCGTTATAGTCTTGAACAAGGATGGAAAGCAACAAAGATGCAGTGGTGGTTGCAGACCATCCTGTCCAGATGCAGTAGACTATCGTGCAGTTCCATCCGGATCGGAACGGTCCCAGTGCCCCGGTGACCGCCCGTGGAACTATGCCTCATTTCCGAGTTGTCCGCGACATGCAGGTCAGGATCACGGTCTGGTACAGGAACAAGTTCGATGCAGTATGTGTATATATTGAACAAGTTCGATATGGAACGAGTTTGAGGCAGTATATATACAGAACTTGTTGAGGCAGTATTCAGTGATTCAGTAGTGTTTGCCAGGCCAGTTGATTCAGTAGTTTGCTCCACGAGCTGTGATTCAGTAATTTATTCAGTCAGGGTGCAGATTCCCTGGTTCGGGAATTGCCTTGGTGACCTAACGGTCCCGATACTTGCAGGTTCATTCAGGCACGGAAAGACTACGTAGTAGTCTCCCGGGGTTTGGATGAAAATATGGCAACATTCAAGCAGACTAGCATACGTTTCTAAGGAACATAAGCAGGCATGTTGCTCGGACCCGAAGGTAAGCCGAGAGATGGAACCGTTAAGGGATTTAGCATACGAGGGTCCGAATATAATCAGTATTTCAATTTCCATGTTCTAGCAAGCAATATAAGTTGGGATTATTCCCTTAGCTAGGTGCGTTGGATTCTTATTAACATGTAGGGGTGAATCACCTAGCGACTAACATGAATATTCCAGATTTTATGTGTGCTGGCTAAGCAAAGACAAGTTTACCGTAGCCACCCACCTTAGCGATGATTCGCCTAGGTTGAGCAATACGTCAAGCGAGCCTCTGAAAGTCCAAGCTGGATTCCTGTAGAGACAAGTCTGGATATCCTTTGCTTCTTGTTTGAGGCAAAGCCGGTCGGGACAGTTGCACTATTGCCGTTTGAGTCGGCAGTCCGCTTGAACGGAACGGGGTGTTACATCCTACCCAACTTAGAAAAAGTCTCGTCCTCGAGACTTACTAAGGACAAGCAGTAATCTAGGGTTGAGGCAATCCTAGACAAGTCGTTTGTACTTGTTCATTTGGATATTTACTTGCACAAGCGTCGAAGTCAGCATATCGCTTAGACTGGATCGTGCGCACTTTTGAAGGTACCCTCTAGCGTGAGCACGTCAACCAGCTCAGTGATAGCGAAGTCTCAGCACTCGAGTTTCACCTTTTCCTAAGTCTTGGATGGTGCACTAGTTCAAGGCGTCCCTCGAATAGATGCATTCAACCAAACTTAGAGTTAGTAAAAATCGGACAAGCTACTAGCGATACTCTCAAGGGTTCGCACAGGTTGGCACAAAGGCCACTCGCAGCATACAACCAGACAAGCAATCATATCATTCAAAACGTATTTTGAAAGTATTTAGACTTATTGTTGGAACATCCCATCGAGGCATTGAGAGAGAGCGTAGACATAACCCACGAACGAGCTTTCGAAACAGAGATATCGAATCGAAGTCCAAAGGCGTAGAAGCCAGGCTCTGATACCAACATGTCACGCCCCGATCTCCCGCAGGCTAATCGGCCGTTCCCGCTAGGCGGAAATCACCCTCGCCAGCGCTCCCACGGAACGATCGCTTGACCCATCCGGACGTGATGCCGCACGAGCGTGAACCGCGCCCGTGCAAGGCCGTGATTCATTGGCTGGCGGTAAGAGTTCTAAGCCACAGAGTCGCACAGATTGTCCGAGTGCAGCGGAGCCATGAACGCATAGGCGATCGGTAACAAGTTCTCTGAGTTGACAAATATAGCAGAAGCATTGAAACACAAGTTGAAGTAAAGCAAGCTCTTTTATTGATATAAACATGTGTTACAGGCGGCGTATAGCCGAGATTACAAGTCGCTCAAGCCTCTCTCTGAAACAGTAAAGCGTGCCAAGTGGCTACAACTGTGGAATGATTGTACAGACGATGTTCGGGCTATGTTCACAATATTATGTCTTGTATATGTGCTTCAGTCCCGAATGCACCGTTGCTTCGGAGTGATGTCCACACCTTAGCACGCACGTTGGAGGCGTCCGCACCGAACGAGGTTCTCCCGCACCCTGCATACAAACTGGTGGATTATCAGTACATTGAATGCACTGGTGGGGAAGCTACTCGCCCGCTCGACAAATCCAAACACGTAATACAGGTTCCGTGCACAACTATTAAGTTGTCTTTCTAGTTGCCTTAGGATCAGTATCATGCAAACGTTGAATAGCCTAACGTGTCGGGCAGTGCGTCGTGCGATGTTTGAGGAAACACGACGAGACTTACCAACTTACCATCTCCTTCCCTGTCCAAGGCAAATATTGTGGCAAACATGTTAATTCATGCACGACAAGTATAAGCATTCAGGAGGCAAGCATATGCAAACACGAGGATCGTTTTTAACAGGATCATTCAGGTGTTTAGTTGTTCTTGATGCGATGCAGTGACTCACACGCGGATAGCCGCTAAGCGATGATGACTTATCTATATGAACATGAGTCGCTGGCATAGCCATTATGGACCAGTTATAGTCTTGAACAAGGATGGGAAGCAACAAAGATACAGTGGTGGTTGCAGGCCATCCTGTCCAGATGCAGTAGACTATCGTGCAGTTCGTTATAGTCTTGAACAAGGATGGAAAGCAACAAAGATGCAGTGGTGGTTGCAGACCATCCTGTCCAGATGCAGTAGACTATCGTGCAGTTCCATCCGGATCGGAACGGTCCCAGTGCCCCGGTGACCGCCCGTGGAACTATGCCTCGTTTCCGAGTTGTCCGCGATATGCAGGTCAGGATCACGGTCTGGTACAGGAACAAGTTCGATGCAGTATGTGTATATATTGAACAAGTCCGGTATGGAACGAGTTCGAGGCAGTATATATACAGAACTTGTTGAGGCAGTATTCAGTGATTCAGTAGTGTTTGCCAGGCCAGTTGATTCAGTAGTTTGCTCCACGAGCTGTGATTCAGTAATTTATTCAGTCAGGGTGCAGATTCCCTGGTTCGGGAATTGACTTGGTGACCTAACGGTCCCGATACTTGCAGGTTCATTCAGGCACGGAAAGACTACGTAGTAGTCTCCCGGGGTTTGGATGAAAATATGGCAACATTCAAGCAGACTAGCATGCGTTTCTAAGGAACATAAGCAGGCACGTTGCTCGGACCCAAAGGTAAGCCGAGAGATGAAACCGTTAAGGGACTTAGCATGCGAGGGTCCGAATATAATCAGTATTTTAATTTCCATGTTCTAGCAAGCAATATAAGTTGGGATTATTCCCTTAGCTAGGTGCGTTGGATTCTTATTAGCATGTAGGGGTGAATCACCTAGCGACTAACATGAACATTCCAGATTTTATGTGTGCTGGCTAAGCAAAGACAAGTTCACCGTAGCCACCCACCTTAGCGATGATTCGCCTCGGTTGAGCGATACGTCAAGCGAGCCTCTGAAAGTCCAAGCTGGATTCCTGTAGGGACAAGTCTGGATATCCTTTGCTTCTTGTTTGAGGCAAAGCCGGTCGGGACAGTTGCACTATTGCCGTTTGAGTCGGCAGTCCGCTTGAACGGAATGGGGTGTTACATAACTGATCTCAGAAAATCTACTACAGGCTTGAGGGTGGACATCTATGGTTTTCAGATGGTGATATCTTCGAAGGAGACAAACTTTGAAACAAATCTTGCTTTGAGCAACGGTGGTCTTCACCACCCCATCAATAATAATTTGTATTCTATATTTCTCTCATCTTCTTCTAGTTGTAAACGTTATGTCCCAATGTCAACTACGTTTGCAAGGAAGTGCGTATTTTTTTTCTTGAATTCTGTGATTCAGAAGGAGTTATAATTAGCTACTATATTATATAATTATATAGTTCTTCGTTGGATCGAGGTATATCAGAGAGAAAACTTTTGTGTGAACTCCTGATCTCGACTTCAATTTTTTGTTCTACTATCTTTGATTAAACCTCGGGACTAACATTATTTACTTTAAAACTATATGGTTTTTAAAATCAAACTACAGTTTGATATTGTTATTTTCAAGGCTTAGCCAAAGATGGAAGAACGTATGTTCGAGATCAGAGGTTCACACAAAAGTTTTCACTCTGACTTTTTTCGATCACCACGAAGAACTATATAAACATTCTGATTACAACTTGCTCTCAAGATTATAAAGGAATAAGAAAAAATAAAGTTCACGTTCTTCCTTGCACTCGCAGTTGTAGACGGACAGAACAGAATTACAACAAGCAGAATAAAAGAGAAAGGGGAAGAAGAAAATCTTTTTACTGGGGTAATGAAGATCGCCGTTGCTCAAAGCAAGATTTGCCCCACACACGATCTGCTTACAGGAACCAACAAGTTTACGTAGATAGGTACGAATTAATTTTAAATCCCATAAAAAATGGATCTGAATAACTGTCCATATTTTTCCATAACCGTTCAAATATATCTGAAAGCAGCGGCCACGCAAGCAACCTCACATGCGGCCGCTCACACAGCAGCGCAAACCGCAGCGCATGCGACAGCCCAAGCAGTAGTCCATGCGGCAGCCCATGCGACAACCCAAGCCGCAGCTCATGCGGCCGCCCAAGCGGCCCCGGGGGCGACTGCCTAAGCGGCTACGCATGCGGCCCCGCGTGCGACCGCACATGCAACTCGCGCATATCCGAGCGCATATAATACGCACAAGCGCCATACGACGATGCCGACGTGCTAAGTGCAAAGTGCACCAACAAAGTGCCACTTTGCACCCTTGAGCCCGAGTCCGAGTCTGAGTCACTAAGCCCCTTTGGGGCTTAGCTCCTATGGAAATAATTTCAAGAGCATGACAAAAAGCATAAATGCTTTCATGAGGAGTTAATCCATTTTTCTCCTAAAAAATTACCCACACATAGCACCCATGTGCCCAACCACACCCCATGTGCATACCTCAACTCATACAAAGTATTATATTGAGATACCCACTTGGTGGTGTAGCCAATATGGGACTATCTTTATTAGTCCAAAGGAAACAACATGAACAATCTTCCACATATCTCAATATATATGGGTTGAGCGTTCCCCACAATGACTGTCCATCATGCATTATGATAGATGTCGCTTTGACTTGAATCTTCCCGCATGGGTCAAATAGCAGTATAATACAAGAATGGACTAAGTCTTGAATTATGCACCATAGTTGCAATTCTTTTTCACTCATACAATGACATCAGTTGTGCTTTCGGTTGTACATTGCAGGCCCTGTGCACGTCTGATTTCGGTGTATGTATTTTGGTTGTCTACAAGTTTTTCCTCAAGAGACGGCATTTATCTCTTTTTATACACTATAGGTGAGTTCTTTTAAAGATTCCTTGACATGAAAGACTTGCACTTTCTTGTGGTACTACGCCGCTATGACATGGCCTAAAGTCGAGGTTCACTCCCTCATGTGGTGTCATCCATTGTAGCATGAGGCCTCAGCCTCTTTGTAGTGCCAAACTATCCAGCATGAAGTCTTGTACTTTCTTGCAGTGTTATGCCGATGTGACATAACTTTCTACCGAAGATTTACATCTTTTACCTCGGTGGTGTCACACCACTGTAACATGAGGTAATCGACCTTTTTGTAGTGCTGTCTACCACTCTTAATTCTACAATATTAGACTACATGCCTATGTGCGGTGCTACGCCTCTATGACATGGCTTAATGTCGAGAATTTACATCTTTTACCTATATGGTGTCACGCTACTGTAGCATGGGATACAAGTCCCTTGTAGTGCTGAAACTACGTGCTTCCTGTAATGCATACCGGATATTCACTCTGTCCGAGAACTCATTAAGGCGTCAAAGCCATCCTCCCACAGGAAATATTATGTTCAAGAACAAATAGTAGACCACAGTGGTTTCGGGTACGTATCCCACAATGTCCCTAAGGACTATCCACTGTTCTTGATATTCTCCCAGTCAATGGTCCTCCCTTGAACCAATATCTAGATGCCTGGTAGATTTCTCTTTGCCCTAAAAGCAAAAAACTAAATGGTAGGATTACAAAAGCACAATATCAGAGATCCTTCCAGCCTATATATATTGTGTCAATGACTGTATGCGGTGTTACGCTATTGTGACATGACCCAAAGCCGAGGTTCACTCCTTCTTGTGGTGTCATGCCACTATAACATGGAGTACTACCCTCATTTATAGTTCTTGGGATCAGCTGGCGCTGGAGTCCTTACATGAACGGATCTGCCAGACCCTCCTGGCTCCGATCATCAAACGTTGTAATGATCCACGCTAGCTGCGCTCATTCAATATCCTATACTGGCCCTTGAAGCCTATCATGAATGGATCCGCCAGATTTACCTGACTCTGTCACGCCCCAGTCCTAAAATAACGAGGGACTAGACACGTGGCAATGGTCAGCAGCACACACCGATGGACAAATTCAATTTAATGGATCCATCGGGGCATACTTAAGCTGTATTACAATGATCAGGGTTTACTAATCTCATCCACAGAATGAATATAACAAAGTCAACATAAGAAAATAAAACATCAACAACAACATCAAGTCACAAGTAATTTAAATAGGAAAACAACCCGACGTTCAAGTCTGATACAATTGTTCATTTAAACAAGAATGTAAAGAACATCCAGACTGAGTATGGAAGAAACATATACTCAGAAAAATTTATGGCAATCACCTAGTCCTCGGTTCCTGGTTCTGCTCTACTGTATGCACCTGCTCCTGCTTCTGCTCCTGCTAATGCTCCTGTCCCGTATACCTCGGGGTAGATCTCGTCTGCTAATCCTGGAGACATAATCCGGATCCAGGTCCTCGGGGGACATAGCAAGGTACAGATAATACAAGCCAAAATAAATGCAGTACAATAGTAAAGAAAATAATAGGTAAATATGTAACCAGCTAAGTGAAATACAAGATGAGAGCAGCACTAGAATTCAGACTGAGACCACTACAAGCTCTGTGTCGGGGAGCCGGTAGCAGCGATATCATGTGGTTTGTCTAGCTCAAAAGGGAGACTACGACACCGTCATAATAAAATCAACCTGTAGCCTGTGTGTCTCTCCCCACCCAATGTAATCACACGTCTCATGTCCATGACACGTAAGATCAAAACTAATGCAGCAAGTCATATGATAGCTATGAATATAATATCTATGTCACAAGTCCTGTAGCCTATACAGAATCACCATGAATATCTCAGGAAGATTCTGTCTCATGAATAGTGTCAGGTGTCCTGGGTATGGTGCACTTGATAAAACAAGCACGAGAATGTATAGGGTCTCGATATCCAACTCTATGTGACGTTACACAACTCCGCGTACGGGGTTGGCACCCGACTATTAATCGGACGCTAAGTAAAGTCACCCGGTCCTGGGTTGAACATTTATATCAAGAATACATATGTATGTACAAAGAACTGAAGCAAATACTATAACCAGAATCACTACAAGTCGGCAAGGTATACTTGCCTGGTGTTTGGTTTCCAACTGTGGCTCTGGTATTCGTGAAATCTCCAGAAACGTCTCCGGATACTGAAACAAATATCACCATCAGATTCAAAAAATATCAAATAGCTAAAAACGCCTGTCCTTGAGTCCAATTTGGAGACAAGGGCAAAAATGACAATTTCGGGTCAAAGCGGGGTCCACATGTGGTCCACTTCGCACCAAAAAATGTGTCTGGGACAAAGGTCTCCAAATTCGACAAATTTAGTGTCAACAGGTCCAGAACGATGATACAAACCCAACAAAACTTCCAGAATTGGATTCCAATGAGCCGATCACAAAATCGCCCGTCAAGTGGAGCCCGTGGGGCCCACGATACGCGATTTTGTCAACGTTCTTAAAATCGAACGAAACTTGGGTCACTGGACCAGCGTATCGCTACGAATCCGATGGCGCAAGTTTTATTTTGATCCGACGTGTGTACACAAAGTTATGACGCGTTCCAGAACTGACGGATACGGGACGGTGTCGGCGGATACGCGTTAATTTCGGTGTGCAAGCACATCCAAATCAACTTATGTAAAATCTTGCACGTCCGTATCAACGACGCGCACGTATCGGTGAAGACCGCACACGACCAAGTCGTCCCGTTTGGCGGGACGTACTCGGTTCCGGGGTAAAACAGGACGTTATTTTTCCTATTTTTGGATCGCGGTTCACAATCGCCACAGGACGCGATGCACCGAGCGGGTTGCACGGGCACCGAGAGGGTCACGCAGGGTTCGCGATGCAACTGACGGAATCGAAAACGGATCAACGAGCAGAGAGAACGGGTTACCTGAACATGGCTCCAGAAACTGCGAATTTCCGTGTCCGAGTCGACACGAAGTGTCCGGGTGCTGTCCACCTAGGGTTAGGGTTAGGGCTAGGCTGACGGAGCTCAGGCGGCCGGAGGCGGGCCAGAGGGAGGCTGGGGGCGGCACTGGCGAGTGTGGCGGTGCGCCGGAGCGAGCGGGGGATGGCGGCGCAGGGCTCATGCGAGGCGGCGAGTGGCCGGAGCTGCTGCTGCTGCGGATGGGGCTCGTGGCCGAGCGGGGGAGGAGGAAGGAGGAGGAGAGGGAGGCCGGGGGCAGTGCGGCTAGGCGGAAGGCGGTGGCGGCGAGGTCTGGGGACGGGCGGAGGAGGAAGGAGGAGGAGGCGGAGTCGTCGGCGGGGGAAAGAAGGAGGGTGGAGGTGGCTCGCGACGGAGGGCAGCGGGGAGTAGGAGGAAGGAGGAGGAGAGGGGACCGGGGCGGCGCGACGTCGTCGGTGGAGCTGGTGGGAGGCGGTGGCGGCGTTGCGGCGAGGTAGTGGTGAAGGGGATTGGCCGGAGGAGGAAAGACTGCGGGGGATTTTATACGGGTGAGGTCGAGCGGGGGAGGCGGAGCGGGGAGGTCGACGTGGCGGAGAAGGGGGAGACGCGGCCGGGCGGAGCGGCGCGTGGCCGGACGAGGCGACGGAGGAAGCGGGCAGCGTCGGGAGACGCGGGGGAGGCAGGGTCGTGGGGGAAGTGAAAGCGGGTCGGGTCGGAGGCGGGTGCGGGTTGGGCAGACGGGTAGGACCCGACCCGTTAGGGGCGGTCCGGTCCGGTTCGGTTGGACCGGGTTCAGCCCGGTTCAGCCCGGTTTGAACCCGGTTCAACCCGGTTTATTTAATTTTTTATTTAAAAATTAGTTTTGGGGCTTTTAAAAATATTTTCGGGGTCCAATAAATTCCAGGAAAATTACTCTAAGTCCAATATTTTATTCTACACCCAAAAATATTATTTTTATAATATTTTAATATATTTTAAAAACATTTAATTTTATTTAATGTCGGAAATACCTTATTTTTAATTAGTAAAAATTCCCAATAAAATCCCAGAAAATTCTGAAAAATCCAGTTTTGAAAATCTTGAAAAATTAGGGGGTTTACAATCTACCCCCCTTAAGAGGATTGCGTCCTCGCAATCAAAGAATAATCGGTCAACAGAGATGACACGGTTGCAAGCATTGTTCGAAACCCATCACAAGACACCTAGGGAAAATATCGTTTCTCTAAGAATGAAAGTTGTGCACTTTCCAGAGTAAAGAAAATCTAGTTAAAGCAAGAGAACTACAACTTTTAAAAAAACTAGGTTATTATTAACAAGTTCCAAATTACTAGGTTAGGACTAAGGTCACGAACCAATAGGCACGAGCTAAAACAATTCTAAAAACGGTAGCTACGAATCACTATGCGCATTAGCTACTCTATGAGTCTGCGCGTTCTCCAAGGTCATCGTCAGGGCTTGTCCGCGTTCTTGCAATCGATTCCTCTGCTGCTGCTGAGCCTGCTGGAAGAGTGCTGATTGTGGTATCAAAGGTGGCCTCGGCTGATACCCTCCTGGAGATGGTGGTAGGACTCCTTCAACTCCCGTTTGCGGTGCTCCCAATACTGGATAGGCTTGCCTCGGTACTGGTATTGCTTGTTGTTTAACCATTGGTGCTCCTTCTCGACGCTCAGGGCATTCCCTCATTAAATGCTGACTGGATCCGCAAGCTAAACATAATCTCCATTTGCGTCTGCACTTGTTCTCAATATGGCCTCGCTTGCGACAATATGGACAGACAGGTAGTGCCTGTTAAGATGCTTCTGGTGGTTGGTGCATGTGAGGTCTTTTTTGTAGCTTCTTCTTGTGGTGCTCTGGCTGGTGCTGATGTGGATGGCCGCTTCAGACTGGTCTCTCTTGATGACGCGCTCCATGCGTCGGGCTGCAGCAAGGATGTCCGGGTATGATGTAGGAGCAACGGATCCAATTAGTTTTTGCAGCACAAAGTTTAGTCCGTCGAAGAACTTCTCAGCCTTCTCTTCTTCTGTCGGGATCAGGGTTGGGGCGAAGCGACTCAGACGAATGAATTCCGCGTTGTACTCTTTCACTGTCATACTATCTTGAGTGAGGTGATTGAACTTGTCCCGAAGTTCTAATCGAACGATGGCTGGAATGTACATCTCCTGAAAGAGTCTGGAGAACTCCTCCCACATGACTCGGTCTGGTCCGAGCCGTGTCTCCTCGGATAGCCACCAGTGATGTGCATTGTTCGTCAATTGCATTCTGACTGCAGTCATCCAACGTTCTCGTGGAATCTTAGCTGCTTCTAATTGATGTTGAGTGTTGGTGAGACACTCATGAACTTCTGTGGGCTCTTCTTTTCCTGAGAAGGTACGAGATTTCAGCTGGCAAAAATCGGCGATAGAACCCGTCGTTGGCCGTCGTGCTAGTAAATATGCCTGCTCTAGTACGATTACTAGGCTGCTCCTCAGGTTCTCTGCCTCATGACGCAGAGCCTCTTGTTGAATTTTTTGTTGAGCTTGTATCATTGCATAGATCATTTGAAATATCTGCTGTCCGTCCATGGCCTGCCCTTATGGAATTACGGGCATTTATGGAGTAAATTGCGTCGATAGTGGAATATCATCTGGCTGGATTCTCGAGGCAGGCTGACTTGCTTGACTGTATTGTGATGATTGACCTTCACCAACTGGTGTCACATCGTCTTCGTGGGTAACCACAATGCCTTGTGGTGTTCCTGCATGAGCCTCGTTGCTGGCTTGTGGGTCCATTTCCCTGCATCCAAAATAAACAATAAGAGGCGCACAGGAATCAAGGCAGGATGCAAGTCAATAAATTAATTCGAATAGATATCAAGAACGATTCAAGCAAGTGGATGAGATCCTAGAAACTTGTCCTATTCTTATTGCAGGCATGTTCGGTCCCTAAGTTAAAACCGAACAATTTAGTCGCAGACCTGCATGGGCCACCACAAAAACCATGTCACGCCCCAGTCCCAAAATAACGAGGGACTAGACACGTGGCAATGGCCAGCAGCACACACCGATGGACAAACCCAATTTAATGGATCCATCGGGGCATACTTAAGCTGTATTACAACGATCAGGGTTTACTAATCTCATCCACAGAATGAATATAACAAAGTCAACATAAGAAAATAAAACATCAACAACAACATCAAGTCACAAGTAATTTAAATAGGGAAATAACCCGACGTTCAAGTCTGATACAATTGTTCATTTAAACAAGAATGTAAAGAACATCCAGACTGAGTATGGAAGAAACATATACTCAAAAAAATTTATGGCAATCACATAGTCCTCGGTTCCTGGTTCTGCTCCACTGTATGCACCTGCTCCTGCTTCTGCTCCTGCTCCTGCTTCTGCTCCTGTCCCGTATACCTCAGGGTAGATCTCGTCTGCTAATCCTGGGGACATAATCCGGATCCAGGTCCTCAGGGGACATAGCAAGGTACAGATAATACAAGCCAAAATAAATGCAATGCAATAGTAAATAAAATAATAGGTAAATATGTAACCAGTTAAGTGAAATGCAAGATAAGAGCAGCACTAGAATTCAGGCTGAGACCACTACAAGCTCTGTGTCGGGAAGCCGGTAGCAGCGATATCATGTGGTTTGTCTAGCTCAAAAGGTAGACTACGACACCGTCATAATATAATCAACCTGTAGCCTGTGTGTCTCTCCCCACCCAATGTAATCACACGTCTCATGTCTATGACACGCAAGATCAAAACTAATGCAGCAAGTCATATGATAGCTATGAATATAATATCTATGTCACAAGTCCTGTAGCCTATACAGAATCACCATGAATGTCTCAGGAAGATTCTGTCTCATGAATAGTGTCAGGTGTCCTAGGTATGGTGCACTTGATAAAACAAGCACGAGAATGTATAGGGTCTCGATATCCAACTCTATGTGACGTTACACAACTCCGCGTACGGGGTTGGCACCCGACTATTAATCGGACGCTAAGTAAAGTCACCCGGTCCTGGGTTGAACATTTATATCAAGATTACATATGTATGTACAAAGAACTCAAGAAAATACTATAACCAGAATCACTGCAAGTCGGCAAGGTACACTTGCCTGGTGTTTGGTTTCCAACTGTGGCTCTGGTATTCGTGAAATCTCCAAAAACATCTCCGGATGCTGAAACAAATATCATCATCAGATTCAAAAAATATCAAATAGCTAGAAATGCCTGTCCTTGAGTCCAATTTGGAGACAAGGGCAAAAATAATAATTTCGGGTCAAAGCGGGGTCCACATGTGGTCCGCTTCAGGGACAAAGGTCTCCAAATTTGTCAAACTTAGTGTCAACAGGTCCAGAACGATGATACGAACCCAACGGAACTTTCAGAATTGTATTCCGATGAGCCGGTTACAAAATTGCCCGTCAAGTGGAGCCTGTGGGGCCCACGATACGCGATTTTGTCAACGTTCTCAGAATCGAACCAAACTTGGGTCACAGGACCAGCGTATCGCTACGAGTCCGATGGTATAAGTTTCGTTTCGATCCAACGTGTGTACACAAAGTTACGATACATTCCAGAAATGACGGATACGGGACGGTGTCGGCGGATACGCGTTGATTCCGGTGTGCACGCACATCCAAATCAACTTCTGCGAAATCTCGCACGTCCGTATCAACGGCGCGCACGTATCGGTGAAGACCGCACGCGACCAAGTCGTCCCGTTTGGCGGGGCGCACTCGGTTCCGGGGTAAAACAGTGCGTTATTTTTTCTGTTTTTGGATCGCAGTTCACGTTCGCCACAGGACGCGATGCACCGAGCGGGTTGCACGGGCACCGAGAGGGTCACGCAGGGTTCGCGATACAACTGACGAAATCGAAAATGGGTCAACGGGCAGAGAGAACGGGTTACCTGAACAGGGCTCCAGAAACTGCGAATTTCTGTGTCCGAGTCGACACGAAGTGTCCGGGTGCTGTCCACCTAGGGTTACGGTTAGGGCTAGGCTGACGGAGCTCAGGCGGCCGGAGGCGGGCCGGAGGGAGGATGGGGGCGGCACTGGCGAGGGCGGCGGCGTGCCGGAGCGAGCGGGGGACGGCGGCGCAGGGCTCTGGCGAGGCGGCGAGTGGCCGGAGCTGCTGCTGCTGCGGCCGGGGCTCGTGGCCGAGCGGGGAAGGAGGAAGGAGGAGGAGAGGGAGGCCGGGGGCAGTACGGCGAGGTGGAAGGCGGTGGCGGCGAGGTCTGGGGACGGGCGGAGGAGGAAGGAGGAGGAGGCAGAGTCGTCGACGGGGGAAAGAAGGAGGTTGGAGGTGGCTCGCGGCGGAGGGCAGCGGGGAGTAGGAGGAAGGAGGAGGAGAGGGGACCGGGGCGGCGCGACGTTGTCGGCGGAGCTGGTGGGAGGCGGTGGCGGCGTTGCGGCGAGGTGGTGGTGAAGGGGATTGGCCGGAGGAGGAAAGGCTGCGGGGGATTTTATACGGCTGAGGTCGAGCGGGGGAGGCGGTGCGGGGAGGTCGACGTGGCGGAGAAGGGGGAGACGCGGCCGGGCGGAGCGGCGCATGGTCGGACGGGGCGGCGGAGGAAGCGGGCAGCGCCGGGAGACGCGGGGGAGGCAGGGTCGTGGGGGAAGTGAAAGCGGGTCGGGTCTGAGGCGGGTGCGGGTTGGGCAGACGGGTAGGACCCAGCCCGTTAGGGGCGGTCCGGTCCGGTTTGGTTGGACCGGATTCAGCCCGGTTCAGTCCGGTTTGAACCCGGTTCAACCCGGTTTATTTAATTTTTATTTAAAAATTAGTTTTGGGGCTTTTAAAAATGTTTTCGGGGTCCAATAAATTCCAGGAAATTTATCCTAAGTCCAATATTTTATTTTACACCCAAAAATATTATTTTCATAATATTTTAATATATTTTAAAAACATTTAGTTTTATTTAATGCCGGAAATACCTTATTTTTAATTAGTAAAAATTCTCAAAAAATCCCAGAAAATTCTGAAAAAATCCAGTTTTGAAAATCTTGAAAAATCGGGGGGTTTACAGACTCTGATCATTAAAGCACTGTAATGATCCATGCAATCTGTGCTCATTCAGTATCATGCGTTCTATCCACATAGTTCTCTTCAAATTGTTGAAGAGATAAACATATGCCACTGCTACAGCTTCCTGGTTTTCACAGTATACCAGTATCACCCAAATCTATGTACTAACCAAAGAAAGATCATCTGAGAGCTTCCAGAATTATTCTGCTTTACTTGCTGCATCTTGATAGTGCAAAAAACTTTGAGAGTAAAAACTGCTTCTTCGACTTCCATGATATAACATCACCACCCCTGGAGAAGTCACGTCCTCCTGTGGATCTTTCATTCTTCTTTCCTGAGCACCAACTGGCATCACCAAAGCCTTCCTTCATATCTGGATAACTATTGTAGCGCAGGATATACTACTGAGTTCTTCTGAGAATTCTGACGACTCTCTTCACAGATTTTAATGTTCAATACATATACTGCTTGTGAACTAACTCAACATCCCTTCAACAAAAGCTATGTCAGTCCTAGTAGTACACGCAGCTTGAATCATTCACCTAATGATGCTCAAGTACACCAACTGTCTGATACTTTTCCTTGGATTTGGCTTCATATCCATGTCACACCTGAGGAGTATCGTCCCTGATACCCAAAGCGTGTGATCAATATTTTAATGCTGAGAGTTTGTGACTTAGAAAGCCCACCTGGCATCCGGAATATCTTATATCCTCAGAGCTTGTGTCACGCCCCGGTCCCGTAAGGGCCGATCGTCCTCGCTTGGTCCTTACTGAACCGATCGTCCTTACTTGGACGCGATGCCGTACAAGCCTAAATTACGCTTGCACCAGGCAAAGTACCTGCACAAGACACAAGTCAGACGAAAATATACATATATAAGCACGAAATATAAATGCAAAGAACCAAAGTTGAACACATTTGATAGGAACACAAAATACTTTCTTTATTGAATACTTGAAGATTGGATTACAAAGTACTTGCTAGGCCGAGTTACAAAATATGTCATAGAAGGCTTACAACTCTTTTTACAATCCCAAAAATTAGATACAACATCCATATATTATATCATTTTAGTAGGACCAAAATTAAAACAACTAGCCGAAGAGAAGTTTGCACACAAGAGAGAAAATCTAAGGAAGCAGCACAAGCTTGGTCCCGCTGAAAGGATGTGCTAACACTGGTTCAAAATGCTCGTCAAGCTCTCGCTACCAGAACCTGAAGATTTGTCCACAAACATGGGTCGGTACTATAACATGTACTGGTGAGCGACCGTGGCCAAACTCATCTAAAAATCCACACTAAGTATGTGAAGCTAGCATTATTAGGTTATCTTTCTAGTTATCTAGTTTCTTTAACAATTCATGCAAGAAAACATAAACAATAGATAGACTATGCATATGATAAATCTGACCCACGGTCGAGCGGTTATTCCTGCAGCAGACACACAAGTTAGCCATAATTTGAATATATGAATAAACTTATAAATCAATCTTAGCATCAGGTGTTAGGTATGCAAGAAGGTAAACCTAGCATGCGCCCTAACTAAATAATGGTCCCCTCTATGGGATTAGCAGTTGGGACGTACAAGCTCATCTCACTAATAAACCTATACCATACCCTCCCGTAAGTAAGGACTTCAAGCCTCAGGGTATCTAGATCTCTTCCAGGCTGAACGAACCCAGTACCCCAGAAATCATTCGAGAGATAAACCTTGTGCACAAGTTGTCCTGACCAAATACATGAATGCAAGTTTCTATCAGATAAATATGCTATCATGCAACTGATGAACAATGAACAAGCAAGTCTATCTTTTTTTTCTCATTTTCCAGATCAAGTTAAGAGGTTTCCAGCAGCATTACTCAATGTGCAGCATACAAGGAGCAGATAAGCGTTCATAATGTAACTAGTAAGGTAGCAGTTCTATACTTGAAGAAAGCAATAATATTTTTTTTTAGCTTATCTTGTTAGTGAGGCAACATTTATAAGTGAACTAAAGATTATTTATTAAGACATGTAGACTAAAGGATTCATCGAAGGGCCTAAGTCACTCATTGATAGAATCGAACGAGAGAATGGAGAAGCCTTATGCAACGGTCACTCCTTGGTTATGTATCCTGAAATTGCGACAATACTTGGTTAGCATCCTTCGATCTCTTTTTCTTACGATTCGAAAAGGATGCACAAACGAGAAAAGCTGTAAACCCCCTCGACCAAATTTCAGTATTTTTAGGATTATTTTAACAATTTAGGATTTATGGCAAAATTTTAATTTATTTCTCCTACATATCCTGTTGACTTGTGCACCTGTCGCTCACCAAATTATTTGGAGCTTATTCTTGACTGTTATCCCCGAACAAAATCTACATACCTGTCATAGACATGTTAGACTATTTTCTTGAACTTTGTGCAACTCACAGATGTGCTAAAATGAGCCTCGTTTGAGACGCACAAATATCGTTACAAACGTACGTATTTATTTCCTAATTAATTTCCTGCTCTTTACCCACCTCTGTACCAATAGAGATTTGAGGCCCGACATGCACCTGTTTTGCCCAAACAAAAATACGTTAATTTTCTACAGTGAGTATACTACATTTAGTGTATTGACACCGTAGAAAAATTATGACCCTACCTGCCCCTAAATAATTAGAGAACACCGTGCGCAGTATTTATTAATTAATTAAATACGGTGACCCGTATCATCCAGAAACTAGGCCAAGTCCCTGCCCAGACTCACCCCCATTCCCCCAGGGCCCTCACATAATAATTTCTCTCAGTTCTGTGCATTTTAGAAATTTCAGGAATCGGGCGGGAAAGATACTAGTAGGCGTATGGGACACCCCCTCCTTGATTGTTTTATCCTTCGTACCATGCTCCTCGGAGATGGTGGATTGCAGAGTGCCCTTGAGTCAGGGGGCATATGACACATATACTAGCCAGTCCCGACGATTGGTGAATTATGTCAGCATATGTCTAGCCACACATTCCCATGCGTACTACAAGGTCTTTAAATTACATTCACTTAGATGGTTAGCACACCCCATTTATTTATTCAGTATTTACATTATGGCATGTTATTTTTATGTATCTTGCTATGTCCCTCTGAGGACCTGGTCCCCTGCCAGGTGTATATATTCTTGAGTATTCGCAGGAGCACAGATCCGGACAGGCTACTTATATTTCGATGAGGTCTTCTCTTCGAGCCTCGTGATTGTCAGATGATGTTCTTATATGGTGTGTATCTGGTTCATTCTATATTCTGTTTCGGCAGTAGATTTGTTTCCATCCGACTGTCATTTTTTAGATACTTATTACTGAGATCTAGTTACATGGTTATTATTTATTCATATTTGATTTCTGTGGATGAGATTTAGATATTACCCTGTGACTTGTGATTAATTATACCACTGGTGAATTATTGTTCATCATACAGCGTACGCACGTATATATGGTTTCCATATATTGGAGTTGCCATATATACGGGCGGCTGGCATAGTTACGTATCCTAGTCCTACGTATTTTGGGACTGGAGTGTGACAATATTTTTAGTGGTGGCCCATGCAGGTCAGAGCATATTGTCTCGGTTACGTTACTGTACCGAGCAAGCCTGCACCTAGAATTAGAGCATAGGATCTCATCCAAAAATTGACTATGACTTAATCTCCCTTCCAGTCTGTCCTACTTACATAATTGCATCTTGCTTGATTCATGTGCTTCCCTGATAATTTCTTAAGTTTAGCCCCTGCTAGAATATAGAAATTCTTGTTGATAGGATGATAATTAAGGTAGCATTCCTAATAAGAATACCACTAGGGCTTTGACATATCCTTAAGTTCGGATTACTTAATGAACCCTAGTCTTCCTTATTACCTAAAGAAACCCTAGCATCACTACCTATAGATTAACTTACCCATATCCCTTGACATATTTATGTATGACTTGAGTATAGTATAAACACTACTAGGATTAGTTAGAGATAGGATTATTAGAGATTTGACTATAGTATTGACCCTAGTCTAGAGGAACCAATAGAAAATCCAAGATTGAATACTAGGACTGAAACCCCATCCTAAGTTTGGATAAACAGAGTTTTACGCCAGAGACCATTTACCCTAGTTGGCGTAAAGCCAATTGACCGTTGTTGGCGTAAGAGCCAAGCAACTGCCTAGTTGGCATAAAAGCCAAATGACTTTCTGGTTGGCGTAAAAGCCAAAATTATGTAGAAGATTGTCCCCTTTACGCCACAGTTATGACAACCACTACCCACGATCCCTTAGTCTTCCTTATCCTGAGTCATGCGAGCCACTTAGGTAACTGCCCTGCGCAAACCTGATGATTCATAGATAACCAGCGTAGAGTAACCTGTTTAGGCGTAACATAAGAATAGGATGTTAGCGTATTTGTTACAGCCTTAGCTTTTCCCAGACTCGACCAAATCCTGCATAGAGATACGCCTCGAGCCCTGTGCAAAAAGGAACAGCTTTTGACAGGACAACTATTTTTGTCTCACCTCGAGCGTAGATGACTTATATCCATAAGTCCCTAAACGACAACCTAGATCTTCGTGCAAATTTATTACCATAACCGTCCACTCGATCGTTGTACAAGTACTTTTGTCAGATGTCAGGATTCATTAACTTGACTGACAAACTCATGAGTTTCTTGTACAAGTTTTTCGCTGCAATGTATGCTAGACTTTTTACACTGGCAGATTTTACGCAACCCTTAGGCAATATTTTACCCGCAGACTTTTACACAGCAACCTTTTACGCTCAGACTTCCACGCACAGACTTTTTACGCGGACAGCCCTGAAGCTCTACCTTACGCTTCTCTGTTTTACGCGGATAACTCTGAAGCCTATTTTACGCCGATAGTCTGAATCCTTGACTTACGCCAAACTACTTTGGATCCCTGCCATACGCTAGACAATTTGAAATTCTGTTTTACGCAGACAATTTCGGATTTTTACCCTACACCAAACCATTTTATCTCTGCTTTACACAGACAACCTCGAATCCATACTTTACGCGGACTTTCTTGAAATCTCTGTTTTAGACAGACAACCTATTATGTATATTAAGATTGTAGAACTTAGAAGGCCATACCTCTTTCTGGTCAACTAAGCGACTTAGACAAGGATTTAGAATAATAACTGTAGAGATTGTAGAGTCTTGTCTTTTTGTGAATATGAATTGTTTTGTATTTCTCACATCATAATCTAGCGTACTTATATTGCTATACTACCTTGACTTATGCCGCTATTATAGCCTAGTTTTGCAAGCTTATTCCTTATCAAGCTTGTTCTTGAGAGATGTATTATTGGAGTACTACACTAATACATTTCAGAATCAGTGTATTACGGTCTGATCAACCATAGTGCACTTGGTTCGCCCTTCGAATAACTACTTTACGTGGATAGAGATATATAGTGAATTGAAGACGGATATACTTACCCTCTAGATGTGTTTGAGCATATCGTATTAGCTACATAACTGTGCTGATCCGAATATGTGAATAGGGATTACCAAAATAGGATTTCAATCCACAATTGCTTTAACAATTCCCGTTGAATTCTTTAAATGCCTTGATCCCCACACTTCTAATATATCACCTCCCCTTTGAACTCTTGATTATTGTTTTTCCGTCTTCCCTTATTTCAGAAAGACGAAACCTCGTGCTTAGTATATATATGAGAAGTGTATTATTCTGTAGCCATTTCTGTTTGTTTCTTAGGTAATTAACAAACTTTATTATTAGATTTGTTTGCAGTTTAAATTGTGCAACCTTTAGATGACCCTTCACTACCTACCTACGTTCCTGATACGTGCATCGCTATGGCAGCATGAAGATTTTTAATTTTTGCCTCGTAACTTGGGTCAAGTCAGAACTCAAGTGTTACGATGAAGACTGTATCATTTTGCTGACAGGAGTCTAAAAGGATTTTACCTGGAGGAACAATTGATTGACTCCTGAATGGATAGCAGCACCTATGACTAGATTGACTTGTAAGGATTAAGAATTCCTATGGACTGACTCACCAAGTCAGTACATTCTTACCTATAGAGTTGACCAGTCTGCAGAAGCTCTAGCCTTGGAGACATTACTTATTTGAGGCAAATCGTAAGATTGTACGGTATACCAGTCAGCATTGTACCAGACAAGGATTCGCGTGACCAGAGTTGATGGTCAACACCGAGGAGGCAGTTAAGTAAATACGAGGACACTGGCGAGCAGTACAAGACAGACAAGCAGTGGGCAGACCGTCATCATCATCGTCCTGTGGAATTCAAAGAGGACGATCATGTCTTTTTGGAGGATATCACCTACTAGAGGCATCATTCGAATCGGAGGACGCAGCAAGTTGAGTCCAAGGTATGTTGGACCATTGACGTGCTAGAAAGAGTGGGAGTAGTGGCATATCAACTTGCGCAACCACCTTCACTTGAGAGAGTACTTGATGTATTCCACGTGTCGCAACTCAGGCGATATGTGTCAGACAGCAGTCATATTTTCAACCATCCAGAGATCACCATTAGGCCGAGACCTGTCGTATCAAGAGCAACCCGTAAAAATCCTTGATCATCGAGAAAAGGTATTGAGAAATCAGTCTATTCCCTTGGTCCGCGTGGCATGGAAGCATGGTACGCCAGGAGAATCTACTTGGAAAAGTGTGGACGACATGCGTAAACGTATTTCGAACCTATTCGTAAACCAAGATATAAATTACTTTGTTAAATTATATCTTATGCCGTTTTTGACTTCTACCGTGGCTTAGTTTTAATTTCGAGGACAAAATTTTTATAAGTTGGGTAGATTGTAAACCTCCTCGACCAGATTTCAGTATTTTTAGGATTATTTTAACAATTTAGGATTTATGACAATATTTTAATTTATTTCTCCTACATATCCTGTTGACTTGTGCACCTGTCCCTCACCAAATTATTTGGAGTTTATTCTTGACTGTTATCCCCGAACAAAATTTACATACCTGTCATAGACATGTTAGACTATTTTCTTGAACTTTGTGCAACTCACAAATGTGCTAAAATGAGCCTCGTTTGAGACGCACAAATATCGTTACAAACGTACGTATTTATTTCCTAATTAATTTTCTGCTCTTTACCCACCTCTGTACCAATAGAGATTTGAGGCCCGACATGCACCTATTTTGCCCAAACAAAAATACGTTAATTTTCTACACTGAGTATACTACATTTAGTGTATTGACACCGTAGAAAAATTATGACCCTACATGCCTCTAAATAATTAGAGAACACCGTGCGCAGTATTTATAAATTAATTAAATACGGTGACCCGTATTATCCAGAAACCAGGCCAAGTCCCTGCCCAGACTCACCCCCATTCCCCCAGGGCCCTCACATAACAATTTCCCTCAGTTCTGTGCATTTTAGAAATTTCAGGAATCGGGTATTTTTCCAGGCAATTTCGTAAATTGTACAATTTCCCAAAATAGGACTATTACGCAATTTATGAAATTACAGGGACTCTTCTGCAAATTACAGTGTGAGGTGTCACCCCCTCACTGGCCGGTAAACCTGCACCGTCCATTTAAAGACGGGACCCACCCGAAAATATCTCGGAAATATCCCAAAATATCCCCAAAAATATCTTGAGATATTTTACTTATTTAATTAATATATATTTTTTATAAAAAAAACCAAAAGAAAAATAAAATAAAAATCAAAAGAAAACCCCCCCAGACCCAGTCGAACCCCACCCCCCCACCCCGGCCGCCGGCGGCGAGCCTCGCCGGAGCCCCCGACCGCGGCGGAGCCGACCCCCCCCCCCCCCCCCCCGCTCAGGCCGCTCTCAACTCCTCCTCCCCGATTCTCCTCTTCCTCTTCTTCTTCGGCCCCATCTCCTTCCGCTGCCCCAGCCTGCAGCCGACCCCCGACCTCGTCGGAGCCGCCCCTGGCCGGCGACGCCGCCCCGCCTCCGCCACGGCCTCCTTCGCCTCTGACCCCTACTCGACCGCCCAGCCCGACTTCCCCCTCAACTCCTCCTCGCCGTTGCAGCCAGCGACCTCGCCGACCCGCAGCCGACTCCGGCCGACTCAGCCGAGCGCCGCCCGGCCTCCCCGAGGCATTCCCGAGCACTCGTCGACCTCCGCCGACGTGAACCCCCACCCCCAGTGACGCAGAACCTGTGCCCTAGCTCAGACACGATTCGGACACGTGTGGGACACGTGTCAGACACGGAGAAGTTTGGTTTTACGAGTCCTGTTCAGGTATATTTTTCTCTCACCTCGTAGCTCTGTTTCCGATTCCGTCAGTTGCGTCGTGTAGACTATGTAACCATCTCGGTGCCCGTGCAACCCGCTCGGAGCATCGCGTCCTGTGGCGATCGCGAACCGCGATCCAAATATAGGAAAAACAACGACCCGATTTACCCCGGAACTGAGTACGCCCCGCCAAACGGGACGACTTGGCCGCACGCGATCTTTACCAAAATGTGCGCGACGTTAATACGGACGTGTGAGATTTCGTAGAAGTTGATTTGGATGTGCGTGCACACCGAAATCAACGCGTATCCGCCGACACCGTCCCGTATCCGTCAGTTTTGGAACACGCTGTAACTTTCTGTACATACGTCGGATCGAGACAAAACTTGCGCCATCGGACTCGTAGCAACACGCCGGTCCTGTGAGCCAAGTTTGGCTCGATTCTGAGAACGTTGACAAAATCTCGTATCATGGGCCCCACAAGCTCCACCTGACGGGCGATTTTGTGACCGGCTCATCGGAATCCAATTCTGGAAGTTCCGTTGAGTTCGTATCGACGTTTTGGACTTGTTGACACTAAGTTTGGCAAATTTGGAGACCTTTGACCCTGACACGTTTTTCGGTGCAAAGTGGCCCACATGTGGACCCCGCTTTGACCGGAAACTGTCATTTTTGCCCCTGTGTCCAAATTGGACTTAAGGACAGGCGTTTCTAGCTATTTGATATTTTCTGAGACTGTTAGTGATGTTTATTTCAGCATCCGGAGACTTTCTTTCTGAGGCTATAGTTTCTGACACTTGGTATTTGACATCTGGATATTACATTTACAGCTCTCTTGCCAGGCAAGTATACCTTGCCTTGTTGTACTGTTTAATTCAGTTATTGTTAGTTACATATTTATTCATTTTAATATTATATAAATGTGCGCGTCCGAGAAAACTCGGGTGCAGTCAACGATGGCGTTGACGTTAGGACTTGTGTCTGACCTAGTGTCTAGTAGACCCACATAAAGTTGTGAAGTTATTGATATAACTTCTCAGGCCTTGACACGTATCATTACACATCACAGAGTGAGTACATGTAGGGACGCGTGCCTCATGCGCGACTGGCCATCAGTGTGAGCAACACGTGTAGCGGTATTTAGCTCAGTTGTTTATTTTATTGAGACTTGTATCATAGTAGGAGGTGTCCACGTCGTTTTCACGACTTGTACATCTATATTGGGCGGAAAAGATACTAGTAGGCGTATGGGACACCCCCTTCTTGATTGTTTTATCCTTCGTACCATGCTCCTCGGAGATGGTCGATTGCAGAGTGCCCTTGAGTCAGGGGGCATATGACACATATACTAGCCAATCCCGACGATTGGTGAATTACGTCAGCATATGTCTAGCCACACATTCCCATGCATACTACAAGGTCTTTAAATTGTATTCACTTAGATGTTTAGCACACCCCATTTATTTATTCAGTATTTACATTATGGCATATTATTTTTATGTATCTTGCTATGTCCCTCTGAGGACCTGGTCCCCTGCCAGGTGTATATATTCTTGAGTATTCGCAGGAGCACAGATCCGAATAGGCTACTTATATTTCGATGAGGTCTTCTCTTCGAGCCTCGTGATTGTCAGATGATGTTCTTATATGGTGTGTATCTGGTTCATTCTATATTCTGTTTCGGCAGTAGATTTGTTTCCATCCGACTGTCATTTTTTAGATACTTATTACTGAGATCTAGTTACATGGTTATTATTTATTCATATTTGATTTCTGTGGATGAGATTTAGATATTACTCTGTGACTTGTGATTAATTATACCACTGGTGAATTATTGTTCATCATACAGCGTACGCACGTATATATGGTTTCCATATATTGGAGTTGCCATATATACGGGCGGCTGGCATAGTTACGTATCATAGTCCTACGTATTTTAGGACTGGGGCGTGACAAAAGCGAATCATGAAAACCAAGTCTTTGAAAGCAAGCCAAAACACAAAGCAACACAAAATCAAGTAGCAAAACAACCAACGGAAACTCTTTGAATCATTTCAATAGAAGTCATTCCATCAATTTGAAGTGTTCATTGCATTTCGACCGTGTTGATTTGGCGATAAGGTTTTTCCGAGACTCAATTCTCAACCGAGTCAAAGTAACAAGTGTTCTATAAATAACCCGCTAGGAGCAAAATATTACAGCTTGTGACTTAGCAAGCCCACACGGCATCCGGATTATCTTATATCCTCAGGATGACATCCACAATCCCATGTCCTGAGTTTGGACAAAAATGACATCTTTGTTCTAGTGATACTTATATGTCCACAACTAGGACTAGCAAGTCATCTACATAGATACAAACGATGACTCCTCCAATATCAGCGAACTTTGTATACACACACTTGTCTGTCTCGCTGATCATGCATTAAGTTTGACTAGATGACTTGTCAAACTCCTGCTGCCACATCCTGGGAATTGCTTCAGACCGTATCGAGATATCATCAACTCAAAGACTGTCTTCAAACCTGAATGACAATAATTTTGACTGTTGTTCGTGAATCTCGCACGTCTGTCTTCATCCAAGACTTGTTGTCTTCCCATCATCTGATAAATAATCAGCTTATGAATAGAAGCTACGACAATAATCATCCTGATCTATGACACCCTCATTGAGGTGCCAAAGAACTCAATCCCCTATTGTTTGAGGAAACCACTAGGAAGATAGCCTAGTCTTGAACTCAACTATTCTGTCTGCTTTCATCTTTATCGACTTGAGGATCTGATAAGCATCTGATTGGTTTAGCTTCTTCAGGCAGATTGACCAACACCCAAGTGTGGTTGAAGGTTATTGAGTCATACTCATTATTTATAGCCTTCCTCCAGAAAATAGCATCTCTGGTCTTCATCGCCTCATCATAGGTAAGCGGATCTGCTTCCACAAGATAGGTGACGAAATCTTCCCTGAAGTCCTTCACTCTCCTCACTCTCTTAGACACCGGCTCTACGAGTTCTGGTTCGATCATTATTGTTGGGATGACAACTTCTTCTTGGACTATATCTTCGTTGGAAGCTTCAGCCTCCTGTGCACCCACACAATTTTTTGGAATATCCGCGATAATAATATTCTTGTGCCTTGCAAATTTATCTTCGAAGAGTTCTGAGTCGCGAGATTCAATGATATGATTAGATTCGATATCAAAAAATCTTCGAGTATTACTTTTCTCAACATCATCCTGAAAGCTTGTCTTCATAGTCCTCGATTCTAGCTTCTTTTAATTACGGAGGCTTCACAAACGCCAGACACCCCCACACTCGAATGACGTTTAAGTTGGGTCTGACTCTGAACTAGAGTTCCTGAGGAGTGACATCGAAAGTTGCGTATGGCACTCTGTTCAGAATAAACGTAGCCGTCCGCACAGCTTCTTCCCAAAAGTAGTTTGGAAGACCCACAGTCAACAACATAGAGTTCATCATTTCTGTCAACGTCCTGCTCTTTCTTTCAACTACTACATTTGATTGAGGAGAATACGGAGCAGTTGTCTCATTGATAATTTTATGTTCTTTGCAAAACGATACGAATTCAATAGACCTATACTCTCCGCCTTGATCACTTCTTAGTCTCTTGAGTTGTTGTCCCATTTGACGTTCAGACTCAATCCTGAACTCCTTGAACTTCTCGAATGCTTCACCTTTTGACTTGAGCAGATAGACGAACGCGTACTTCGAGTAGTCGTTGATGAAAGTAATGAAGTACTTCCTCTTGGCCTTTGTGGAGAACTGCTTGAAGTCACAAATATTCGAGTGAACCAACTCCAGAAGATATGTACTTCAATTTACCCGTTTAAACGAATTTTTTGTGATCTTTGTCTGCACACAGAACTTACACTTCTCCACCTCCTTACCCCCATATTTGGAGATAAATCCTAGACTAGACATCTTGCAGTACGAAGTACATGTCCTAGTCTGGGGTCAACAACTCTTACAATGAGACTTTTCTCACAAGCAGAAGCTAGAACATTCATTTGATACTGAACGCCTTATTTCAAAGTATGTCTGCTGCCAAGATATCATCATCTGACGACTATGGATGTTCACTTTCAAGTCTGCACCAGACTTCCTGAGATTAGGTCCTTGGTAATCACTGGTACGTTGATACACGTACTCCTTTGGATGTAACTTCTCGAAGTTTAGAACCATTGTCCCAATTCCCAGATCCTCTGCATGATCCTTGCTTGCCATCAAGACCTTCACCACTGAAAGGTTCGACCTTGATCAACAGCTCTTCCTAAAGAACATGTGGTTGATGCACCAGTTTCCATCCACTGGTTAGCAACCATGCCATAGGACTTAACATGCCCAATCATAGCAACCAAGTTAAGTAATTAAAGGAACCAAGTTTAGTTATACCTTGCTATATTGGTTCGGATTGGTTCTACTATCAAGTTCCAATTTCAACTATGCGTCAAGTCCTGTATTATGCTGTGACCTTAATGTGCATAGGCCAACATGCGCCAATCCATGCGCATAAGCCACCGTGCGCCAAGATGCCAAGACCTCCAATGCGCTTCCATGCGCCAAGTGTTGCTATATGCCAAAATCTGCCATGCGCCAAAGTCTGTCCCTTGTGCGCATACTCTGCAATCCATGGTCATCTTGTAATCTTCTTTCCAACTGGAATGCTCGTCCTTCAGACGCTATCTCCTCCATCATCGGGAATGGTAGGTCCTGACAACTCACTTTCAACATTTAACAAATGACTCATTCCCTCATCCAAATGTTCGAAGTGAATTCCGTCAATCTTCTCAAGTTTGTGAAAACTTGTGTCCAGAAGACTTGATCGAAAGTTCTCCAACTTTCTTCGAATCTTGCTTTGAGATTGTTATTTCCGAGGCTTAGCCAAAGATGGAAGAATGCGTGGTCGAGATCAGAGGTTCACACAAAAGTTCTCACTCTAACTTTTTTCAACACCACGAAGAACTATATAAAGATTCTGATTACAACTTGCTCTCAATATTACAAAAAAATCAGAAAAAATAAACTTCACGTTCTTTCTTGCACTCGCAGTTGCAGACGGACAGAACAGAATTACAACTAGCAGAAGAGAAGACAAAGGAGAAGAAGAAAATCTTCTTGCTGGGGTGATGAAGATCAGTGTTGCTCAAATCAAGATTCTTACCCACACGATATGCTTCCAGGAAGCAGCAAGTTAACGTAGAACTTTTGGAACGCTTGCTGTCACCTCTTTTCCGGACTCGCACGAACTTCCTGGACTCCAATGGCGGCGGCAGCATCAACTCTCTTCGTCTCCTAATTTTCGAAGTAAGTTCTCAAAAACGCACGAAGAGAGTATTTATAGAGAGAGGGTGGAAAGCCTAACCGCCCATTAATTACGGAAAGATATGAACAAATTAATTGTGAATTCCTAATAAATAGGCACGAATTAATTTTAAATTCTACAAAAAACGGATCTGGATAATTGTCCATTTATTTCTATAACCGCCACTTTGCGTCCTTGAGTCCGAGTTTGAATCGTTTGGGGCTTAGCTCCTATGGAAATAATTTCAAAAGCATGAAATATAAATGCTTTCATGAGGAGTTAATCATTTTTTCTCCTAGGAAAACACTCCCACATGACACCCATGTACCCCACCATATCCCATGTGCACACCTCAACTCAAACAAAGTATTATATTGAGATATCCACTTGGTGGTGTAGCCAACATGGGACTATCTTTACTAGTCCAAAGGAAACAATACCAACAGATATTGTGTAATGATATGTGCGTTGAATTCAATTAAAACCTCTACAGACTTGGCCCCACATTTAATAGCATGCATAACTTAGATTTATAGCCTCTAATGACATTTTCTATAACGATGCCTTAAAGGTATAATATTGGACAGAGCAAACTAATCAAAAAGAACCAAGCTAACCTAAGCTTTACTATGAATATTAGGTTCTGAATATAGTTAGTTACTCGGCATAAACAGAGATGCGAGTTGGGAACTCCATAAATGATTATTTATTCATAGCCATGGTTAATATCGAACTCGAGTGGATCTTGTGGTTACCGAGGAGAGGTATAAGATTCTGACTGGAGGACAGAAGATCAGTAGATCGAGACACGGGGACATATTATTTCTTCCATTTATAAATGGTGGGAGTTGGGGGTCAATGAGTCCAAAAACATGCAATGCAGTGTGCACAAAGTTCCAAACGTTATGTCAAAAATTCAAATAAATAAATAAAAATAAAATAAAATAATAATTATTTATTCTTAGCCATAGTATTATTTTCGTATTTTATAAGTCATACTTGGGTTCTGAAAGCAGGAACCAAAACATGCAGGTATAACATAATCAAGGACGGAATCAGAAATTTGAACTTGGTGGGCTGGAGTGGACTAGGCCCTAGGGTGGGCTAGATGTGAGTTGACTCACACGAAAAAAAAAAAACCCAATATATATATGAAAGAAATTAGAAAGAAAAAAAAAATTTGCCCAGGCCACCATGTAAGTCCGCCATTTCATGATCACACTATGAAGATCATAGGTCAACTTGATATTCTACCACATGAAAAGTAATTAATCATAAAAGCAATCAGCATAATGATTGTAAGAGCAGACATTGTGAAGTAATCCAAGCTTCTATTCATGAAGAATACATAACTCAGTAACTGAGTTGTATGTGACACACGAGTAACCAATATTCTAACAATGTCCTGCATCATGTTCTGTTGTGTGATATGCAATTGCCAAGCTTTCCTTCAGTGAGTTTAAAACAAACAGGAATGGCATCATTCTTACTGTTATTATCTGAACCATATCATCTATATTGCAGCAATAACTGCTATATATACACAAAAACATAAACTGGTACCAGTTGAAATGCAATTAGCATGCATATACTTAGCTCACATCCAAACAACTAAGCATTATATCAGTAATCACGTTTGTTTCCCTTACCAAAATCTCCATGAGTTTTCTCCTATGGCATTATTTATATTTATTTTATAGTAAGGTAGCTCATCAATTTTTGTTTAGAGGCTACTTTAGAATTCAGATCGATCGCTTGCAATTATTGTGGTCTCCTTGTTAATCCACATACATAATTAGACCATCCTATGTGCTTCATTCGTTACATTGCATCTAATTATTTCGTCGTTTAACCATCGGGTAACTCACGATCTACACGTATCATTGTCTAATGAGCATCGATACAATGCTTCAGCACTTTAGACGGTTTTGGACTGGAGTATCATATTTCTGTACCACAAAATATTTTCAAAAAAAAATTATAAAATCAAAAGGGCAACACAGTGCCACGTTGCTCGTGCTTTTGCAGATGCACATAACCTCGTCCCATATATATAGAGAGAGATTGTTTCCATGACTAGAACCGGCTTCCTCGGACAAATCTTACCTTTGCAAAAAGTAATGTACTCGTTTAATCTGAAAATGAAAACGTTTACAGTTAAGGCATATTTTCATGTGTGTTCATTTATGTAGTTGATGATGTTCCCGTGAAAAAAATGGTCACATGCTAAATAACACAATAGCAATAGTATGGATGCTCATTGACTTGTTATAGTGATAAAGAAAATGATATTGTTGGTTATTATTATTAAACAAAATATGATTATTCCCTTGTTATATCCTTTTAATGAATCTGTGACTCATTGGTAATTTGTTTATAATTTGTTGTAATTTTTAAACCCTTAAATACATTAGTACAACGCTGAAATAGTTACATGTCTAATGTTATTTTCTTTCTGGACTATAACATTCTGGACTATAACATTATTAAAGCTCTTGAATAAATATTATAATATCATTTTACAACCTTTAGTCTAAGTGGCATTTTACAATTATCTAATAGAGTAAATTTAGTCTACTTTTTAATAATCTTTGTATAAATATTATTTGGGATAAATACTTTGTTGTTGTTGTTTATGTCTAAATATATGTTATTATTATGGTTTAAATACATATTTCCCTTGAGTCCAACTGCCATAACAGTATTTTGCAATATTTATGTTGTATGTGTAACATCTAACATATGTTAAATTGTTACTATTAAATATTGCAGTAGCTAAACTAAGAGAATCCACTATTATAATTGATGTTTACTGATGTAATATGATTTACACTATTTATACTGCATTTGGCCCATTTAGAATGCATTAGGTTCATAAACACTTAAAAGTTAAGCCAATGGACAATGAAATAGGTTTGAAAGGGTCCCCAAGCACACAATTTTGCACCCTAACTTCAGGGCAATGGATTCTTTGTCACATGGCCATTTCTATTGTAGTTGGGCCAAATCAGATAAACCAGACCCTAGTGCTTCAAATAGAAAGCAAAAGTAGTGATGGTTTCACAGAAAAAAGACCCAAACAAGAACCAAGATTCGTAGTATCGTTATCGGAGTCAGTATCGGACCCTTCCTATGAGTATCGTATCGGCGGTATCGACAATTTTAGATCGGAGTATCGGATTTTTTGGTATTGGAAAGCAAATAACTATTAATAAATTTAGAAAAAAATACTTTAGGCATTTAGGCATAACTTTAAGTATTGTTTGTGTTGTTTCATAGTAGTTTTGAAATTGAATAAAATATAGTTAATCTTGCTGCCGGTTTACCGCAATAGATAGTTTTTTCTTCATTTACATGCTTTTACAATCTTACTATGCTTTAATATCCTTGTTGATTAGTCTTTTTTCAAAAAAAAATTTGTCGAATTGACTGAGAAAGAGACCTCCAATGTCTGTATCGGTCAGTATCGGAATCGGCCGGTATCGGTTCAGGACATGCGAAACTATATCGGTATCGGTTGTATCGGATCGGTATCGACCAATACTGTAAACTATGGTCAAGAACCCCAGGTCAGGGGTTCAGTAAACCACACCCAAACAAACACTATAATTTATAAAGATATAGGTTCAATGATCAAACTCAAAGAGGCATGGCAAAGCCAAAAGGTTTTTGTTGTCACCTCACTGTCCTAATCCTATCATATCATCATTACCAAATTGTCATGCCTAGTCCTCTTCTGGTCTCCAGCTGAGTCCCCTTCTCCTTAGCCTATCCTCAACTTCTCTATTCCTTTCTCTCTCTTTTGGCTTCCTTTGAGTAATGTTTCGGTTATTTTTGTAGGTCTAGTCAAAACCCACCTTAAAATTGGTTGAAACTACAAACTACACTTCAGGGTGGTCAAAATTGATCTGAAATGGCCGTATATGTATTTGTGTCAGCCAACTTTTCAAACCTTGGATTAAACTGAGTCTAATATCCAGTAAAAAGAACTTAAAATAGCTTCATGGGGAAAAAAAAATCCAATGTAAACTGACATGCCAATCGAATTCATATTTTTTTTTTTTGCTGGATATCCTGATCATTTGTATGACTTATAGAACATAGCACCCATGTTGGAAAAATAATACATTTTTCTTCTTTATGATAAAATAAAATAAAATAGAAGAGAAAAAAAAGTTAAGAGAGAGAACACACACAAGATTTGTCGAGATTCAGCTCAATTTGAACCTACGTCCTCCGTCCGTCCCTTCTTCACCGTTTTCACTATAATCAAATGAAAGATTACAAGAACTTTCTCTCAAGTTGGTACAACTTAACTTGAGGATCCCCTTCTCTCACAAACTCATTTGAGGTGGATTACAAGTGTGTGGATTACAAGTTGTGTATTGTTCTTCTTGTTACTTGTTGTGTTCAACTTTCACCATCTCCCTCTATTTATAGGGAGGATATGTCTCTTGGGTATATCACATTCGTTGCATGGAGAAGTCCAAAGCGAAGATTCGTTCCTTCTCCCAAGATTCGTTCATCTATCATCAATGTTACATACAAGCTGAATGCATGCAGAATATAAATAAATAGGCTACTTTAGATTGTCATAACTTCTTCAATACACCTCCAAATGACCTGCTTCAAAGTCTGGATGAAAGAGAAAACTTTTCGCAACAACTTTTGTATTGAAGACCGAGCCAAATAGTGATTGTAACAGCTTCGAAATAGCCTCTCTACATATAGTCATGCATGATCAGTAAGCACTTTTAACTGAAATATACATAAGCATTTTCTCACCAGTGATTAGAAACAATAGATGAGAGTCGTGGGCCCCAAAATCAATTCAAATGAACTGTATGGAAAACCAGTTCAAGTTTAAGAGCATCCAGAGTGTGAAGTGGTTTCAAGTGCTACATTTTTATTTTAGTTAAAATTTGTAGCATTTGAGGGCTACAGTGGATTTTTGTCCACACATGAAAATTGCTAGCAACTAAGAGGCTCTCCAAATTTCAAACGTGTCATAGCAAGTGAATAGTAACCCCACCAGGAAGGACAAATAAAGTGAGAAAAGAAAGAAAAAAAAAATAGAAGATTAATTTGTAGTATGAATTTAGTGTTAAAAATATATATTCATAGTTTGAGCACATGACTTGTATACAGCAAAGGGCAACATAAACACCAAAGGTTTCCAAGTGAACTTGGGGTAGCTCGTCAGAGCATATATGGGTAGCTGGACACTTATATTCCTGTATACTCTTGCAAAACCATAGAAACCCATAAAATTTGAGCAAAATCATGGATTTTCGTACTTGAACTAAGAATATGTTTCAAGGATCAGGCGAGACCCTTCAAAATGAACCAAAATCATAGCTTCCTCAAAATCATGGTTTTAAACCCAGACAATTATTTTTCTATCGCAAATTGCAACTTTTTATGTCAAAATGTAGGTATAACTACCAGCCAACCGGTTGTCTAAAAGGACGTTTGGTACGCGAAATACTATATAACTAAAAATTATATATTTTTGGGAATCAAATTCTAAGTAATTAATTTTTTGGAAAACTATATTCTCATGTTTGATGACTATAGAAATATTTCCGAGAAAAAAAAAAAAAAAGGAAAAAAAGTTGAAAGTAAAAAATCAAAAAAAAGGAAAATGAAAAGCAAAAAAAAAAAATCAAGAAAAATAAATTAAATTTAAATAAACAAAATTTTAAATTTTAAATTTTAAATTCTAAAATTCTAAAACTTCTAAAAATTAAAAAATAAACAAAAAGTTATATAATAAAAAAACGACAAAAATGACCAAAAAAACGAATATGAACAAAAAAACATCAAAAACGACTAAAAATGACAAAAAATAAGAAAAAAAAAGATTAAAATCGAAAAATGACTAAAAACGAAAAAAATTGAAGAAACGAACAAAAAAAAAGACCTAAAACGAAAAAACGACAAAAAATAAAATACAAAAAATGATAAAAAAGACAAAAAACGAAAAAAAATAACAACAAAAAAGATTTAAAAAAGATAAAACACAATAAAAAACGAAAAAAGATCAAAAACGACCAAAACGATAAAAATATCAAAAATGATTAAAAACAAATGCAAAAAAGATAAAAACTATTTTTAAAAAAAGACAAAAAATGACGACAAAAAAAGATAAAAAAACAAAAATGATAAAAAATAAAAATGACTAAAAACAATCAAAAATAAAAATAATAAACGAGTAAAAACGATCAAAAAGAGTAAAAACAATAAAAAAAAAGACTAAAAAGATTAAAAATAAGACAAAAAATGATAAAAATAAGTAAAAACGATAAAAACGAAAAAGGCCAAAAACGACTAAAAATGATAAGAAAAAGACTAAAAATGATTAAAAATGACTAAAATATATTAACATAAACAACCAAAAATGACAAAAAATGACTAAAGACGATCAAAATTGATTAAAAACGTCTAAAAACGATTAAAAAAATCGACTAAAAACGATAAAAAGACAAAAATTGATCAAAACTGACAAAAAAAACGACTAAAAACGATAACAAAACGAGTAAAAATGACCAAAATGACTAAATATGATAAAAACGATAAAAAATGACTAAAAAGACAAAAAAACACAAAAACTGATAAAAATGACAAAAAACACTAAAAAGTTAAAAAAAAAATTACTAAAAGCGACAAAAAACGATAAAAACGAACAAAATAAGGGCAAAAAGGGAAAAAAAAACTAAACGATAAAAAAAAAAAAACCTTAGACAAATTTTTTTTTTTTTGCCCGGGCAAAAAAAATATACCCACCTTTTCTTAAGGGATAGGATTCCCATGTAACGTGGGTAAATTATTTACCCGGATATTTGTAATTCCCGAAAATATTTTTTTATGGCCCAAACAAACATGGTATTAGATTAGATTCTCATCCTAAATTTTTTCGAAAATAAAAAAATTTACCGCGTACCAAACGCCTCCTAAGTTTTTATAGCATGGCTCTATCATGCTCATAACTACCTTTTCTAGAACATTAGCACCAACATAGAGAATTAACGTAATGTCAACAACCGGCTATAGAAACTTTGTCAATTCTGTTTATGGATCCTTTTTATGCTCCCTGGCCAATCCTATTCGGATTGGAGAAGGATTAGATGGTGATGATGATAATAACCCAAATCATAGCTCCCACGTAGCTATGGTTTTAAAAACGACAAAAAATACCAAAAACGAAAAAACGAATAAAAAAAATCAAAAAAATCAAAAATGAAAAACCGAAAAATGACTAATAATGAACAAAATTGAAGAAATGATAAAAAAAAAATGACCTAAAATGAAAAAAATGAAAAAAAAAACCAAAAACGAAAAAAGACAAAAAAAACGATAAAAACGAAAATAAGATCAAAAATGACCAAAACGATCAAAAACGACCCAAAAAAAAACGACTAAAAATAACCCAAAAAAAGGGGGGGGGGGACCAAAACGACTAAAAACGACAAAAAAAACTAAAAACGACAAAATAAAATAAAAATTACTAAAAACGACCAAAAAGACTAAAAACGATCGAAAAATAATAAAAAAAGAGTAAAAACAATCAAAAGGACTAAAAACGATATAAAAAATGACTAAAAAGATTAAAAAAATGATCAAAAAATGATAAGAAATATACAAAAAACGATTAAAAATAAAAAAAAATTCAAAAATGATTAAAAACGATCAAAATCGATCAAAAACGATCAAAAAAGACTAAAAACGAAAAAAAGAAGAAGTTAAAAACGATAAAAAAATAACAAAATACGATGAAAACGATAAAAATCGAACAAAATCGACTAAAAACGATAAAAAAAAATGAATAAAAACCACAAATGGACTAAATATGATCAAAAAACGATAAAAATGACTAAAAACGATAAAAAAGACTAAAAAAAAAGACTAAAATTGAAAAAAAAAATACTAAAAACAATCAAAAACGACAAAAAAATGATTAAAACCGACAAAAAACGATAAAAAAATTATCAAAAAGGAAAAAAAATATCAAAAACCAAAAAAAAGAATAAAAAAAAAATTTAGACAAAATTTTTTTTTGTCCGGACAAAAAAAATATAACCACATATTCTTAAGGGATAGGATTACAATGTTTCGTAGGTAAATTATTTATCCGGATATTTGTAATTTTCGGAAATAATTTTTTTATGGCCTAAACAAACATTGTATTAGATTTCCACCCTAAATTTTCTCGGAAATAAAAAAAGTTTACCGTATACCAAACGCCTCCTAAATTTAATAGCATGGCTCTATCATGCTCTTAACTACCATGTCTAGAACATTGGCACCAACATAAAAAATTAATGTAATATCAACAACCGCTTATAGAAACTTTGTCAATTCTGTTTATGGATCCTTTTTATGCTCCCTGGCCAATCCTATTCGGATTGGAGAAGAATTAGACGGTGATGATGATGATGATAATAACCCTAATCATAGCTCCCTCGTAGCTATGGTTTTAAACCAGCATCCAAACAAGACAGCAGAAATTGTAAGAATAGAGCATCAAAAACATTATGATTTATGAGTAGTGAAAATTTTCAACTATCAGCAATCAGAAGGAAGTGTCCATTGCAAACAGCGTGTCGAATTATTCCACAGTGAAAGATCATAAGGCAGTAAACTAAGAATTAATTATGCTAACACGAAAGACAAAATGAATATAGCATGTACCTGTTATTGACTGTAAACAATCCTCGCTTTGGTTCATAACAAGATGGTAGGGGTTGACTGAATGTGCCTTTCTCCACATCTTTACCACTCAACCAGACATTAAGAACGGGACCAAAATTTTAGTTTATTTCGGACTGGACTTAAAACGCAATAAAAAAAAATCTTCCCCTTTGGTAACCTTCCACTATTAGGATCATAAAAACATTCGCTCTTAAAATCGACATGTCCAAATCTTATGACAAATTCAGTTGGGATGTCATTAAGCAAGTTCTTAGGGGATCTGGAATTAAAGGGAAATCTCACGACATAATAATGCAGTGTATCACTCACTACAGTGTCATTCGCTATCTTGATCAACGGCTCCCCATCTGAAACTTTCTATCCTCGTCGTGGGATTAGGCCATCTTTCTCCATTCTTATTCATCATGTGCAGTGAACTCCTTAGCAAACACATTGCTATAATGGAAAGGAAACTGTCATATATTCCGGTGTCAGACTTGGCAACAGCTCCGATACTTATAACCATCTGGCTTTTGCGGACCACGTCCTGTTATTTGGCGATTGTTCAATCCGAAATGTCCTGCACATTAAGAATATTCTTCAATCATATGAAGTTTGGTCAGGCCAGCAAGTAAATTTCAAGAAATCCTCCATTTTTTTTTCTTTCAAAAAACTTGACCATATCACTCGACAGATATACCTAGACATTCTAGGGGTAAAGATTATGAACTCCAAAGATAAATGTCTTGGTCACCAACCCTTGCTACCAAAAATTAGGGTGTCTACCTATCCTGAACCCAAGCAAATCCAAACTTCTTGGTTGGAAAAGGGAAATGCATATCTCATGCTGAAAGGACCACTCTAATTAAATCTACCCTTTCCTCGTTACCTAACTATCACTTATCTGGATATTTGCTAACTAAAAAGGTGACCAATACTCTATCCCAGGATCAATGTAACTTTTGGTGGAGTAACTCAGATCAACACAGGAAAATTCACTTCAAGGCTTGGTCCTCCTTCACAAAGCAGCGATATCTCTTGTACATAGTGTCAACACGGAGCGGGACACTACATACTTATCCACCAAGAAAAAGTTTCGTCCTCGAAACTTCAAGGAGAAACTTTCGATATCCATAGCAGCGATAGTCCTCATCCCTCACCATCATCAATCGAAAACACTAGCAATCAAGAAGCATTGAAAATACTAGCAATCAAGAAGCACGATATCACAACTCTCAAGTAATAAATCAAACCCAGAAAACTTTTGCGCGCGACTTTGAAAATATTTATGGACTTATTGTATGGAACACTCAACTCAGCAACGATATCAATGGGCAAGGAATCGTCATCTAAAAACAGCAACGAAAAGGACGTAAGGTCAGAGAATCGAGTTGCTCTGATACAACTTTGTCACGTCCCGATCTTCCGCGGTCCCGATCGCCCCCGCCGGACGTGAATCATCGAGTCAGGTCTCCCACGGGACGGTCGTTCCCCTCGGGACGTGATGTCGTGCAAGCCTGGAGATGCCCTCGCACAAGGCAACAACATAAGTCGTCTTGGTTATCATCGAACCGATCGAGTTTGCAGCGGAGGAGCAGTGTTACAAACAATAATCTATCTGAGTATACGGGACAAAGGTCAAGGCACGAGGTTCTCTGAATACAATGGCATCGTTCCATACATTATGTCCCTCTATACAAAAGTAGCTCAAAACATCTCGATACGGCTCAAGACATCGACACCAGATTTCCCAAGTCCTGGGGATGATGCACGGCTATCGCTTCTTCGGACGATCCAGCACCCGCGAACAAGCAAACTGTTGGTGAGTCAGCACTTTGAGAAAAGTATTGTAAGTATAAAATCAACGAACAGAAGCAACACCCTTTAAAACCAACACTAAATAAGCATGTGATAAAATATTACATTACTAGTGATCTTTCTAGTTTTACCTAGGTTCGTTTCATGCAGTACGGGAGCGGAGTCATATTACTTCTTTTTAAAACATCTTTGAAATTAGGGTTAAGTTCAATAAAACCAAGCATACAAGGCAAGAAGTTCGAGCACGATGTGCCAAACAGGGTGTGCGCAGCGTATCTCGTGAGCTATAGTCAAGACTCTAGGGACAATGCAGTATCTAGTGGATTATTTATTTATACTACATGGCGATCATCATATTCAAGCAAGCACGCAAGTTTATGTGCGATGCAAGACAATAAGAAAAATCAGCATATCACTTATTTAGTGGTTCTTATCCCTTGCCGAACGGTTATCCCTGCAGCAGACATACAAGTTAGCAACCATTTTCATATATAAACAAGTTTATGTGCGATGCAAGACAAAAAGCGCATTTGAATGATATGATTGCTTGTATAAAATTGTGATGCTATGGCCTTTGTGTCGACCTGTACAAACCCTTGAGATTTTCGCAAGTAGCTTGTCCGATTTTACTATCTCTAAGTTTGGTTGAATGCATTTATTTGAGGGATGCATTGAACTTGTGCACGATCCAAGACTCAAGAAGATGTGAAACTCGAGTGCTAAAACTTCGCTATCGTCGAGTTGGTGAAATGCATGTGTTTGAGGGGCACTTCGAGTATGTGTACGATCAGGACTCGCGATATGCTGATCTCGAATGCTTGTGCAAGTGAATATCCAAATGAACAAGTACAACGACTTGTATAGGTTTGCCTCAGCCTTAGATCGTTGAACGAGATCGATTGAAACGTACTCCGCGTTAAGCAATATGTCCCGCGCTAAGACGCAAATGAGACTGACTCAACATACACGCAACACGACGAAAGAACCGAGTAGGAGATTATGTTCAATTGGATTTAGTAGTACCGATTGCTACGTTTGGGATAGATTCCATAATGCGTTAGTACGGCTTGTCCTCAGGAAGTCTCGATGACGAGACTTTTTCTGAGTTGGGTACGATGTAACACCCCGTTCTGCTCAAGCGGACTGCCGATTCAAACGGCAAAAGTGCAATGTCCCGACCCACTTTGCTCAGGCGAGAATACTCGTTTGAGGCAAAGGATATCCAGACTTGTCCCTACAGGAGTTCGGCTTAGGCTTTCAGAGGCTCGCTTGACGTATCGCTCAACCGAGGCGAATCATCGCTAAGGTGGGTGGCTACGGTGAACTTGTCTTTGCTTAGCCAGCACACTTAAAAATATGGAACGATACATGCTAGTCGTTAGGTGAATCACCCCCTGCATGCTAATAAGAATACAACGCACCTAGCTAAGGGAATAATCCCAACTTGTATTGCTTGTGCTAGAACATGGAAATGAAACATTGTTTATATTCAGACCCTCGCATGCTATCCTAGATCTTGTAGCTCGGAAAGTCCCTTACGGCTTCACCTCTCGGCTTACCTTCGGGTCCGAGCCAACGTGTTTGCTTGAGTTCCTTAGAAATACATGCTTGCTTGCTTACAAATGTCTGACGTTATTCGTATCGTTCATGCATTGAGTCAGCCAGGAGACTATCAAATAGTCCTTCTGTGCAATTGAACCTACAAGTCTCCGGGACCGTTAGGTCACCAAGGCAATCCACGAACCAGGGGCATGCATCAAGGCAAGTTGTTCAAGAATCAAGAATCCTGTCAGGTTACAATTGAATGATAATCACATCAAGTTTACCTCTGAACGAGAATCACGTCACGTAAAGAAAGAATCCCAACTCGTAGAGCAAACGCTCGGTTCAGAACAAGAATTATGGATTATCATATCAAGTTATGGGTTTGGAAAGACCCTGACCTGCATGTCGCGGACAACTTGGAAACAAGGTCATTAGGTTCCACGGACGGTTTTTGGGGCACCGGGGCCGATCCGATCCGGATGGAACTTCACGATAGTCTTATGTGCGGACGGGATGGTGTGTAGCGCCTCACGTGCTTTCGTTATATACCATCCTTGTTCATCGACTATAAATCGTCCTTCATGGCTATGCCAGCGACAAACGTTCATATAGATAAGTTATCCTCGATTAGCGGCTATCCGCGTGCGAGTCATTGCATCGCATCAAATGAACAACTGAACACCTGAACGATCATGATATAGCAACTCTTGTGTTTGCATATGCTATTGCCTTGGTTTTTATTATGAATGCTCGTGCTTGAATTAACTTGGTTTGCCATGGACAGGGAAGGTCAAATGGTAAGTTGGTAAGTCTCGCCGTGTTTCCTCTTATATCGCACGACGTACTGCCACACGAATTAGGTTATTCAATATGCCATAAAACTGATCCTAAGGCAACTAGAAAGATAACACAATAGTTGGTGCACACAACCTATATTACGTGTTTGGATTTGTCGAGCGGGCGAGTAGCCTCCCCACCAGTGCATTCAATGTACTGATAATCCACCAGATCGTTTGCAGGGTGCGAAAGAATCTCGTTCGGTGCGGATGCCTCCTTCGTGCGTGCTAAGGCATGGAGTTCACTCTGGCGCCTTGGAGCGCTGCGTCCGGAACTGAAGTACATATACAAGACATAATGTTGGAATATCGCCTAAACATCGCCTGTTCATCATTCCATAAATGTAGCCACTTGGCACGCTTTTATTGTTTCTGAGAGAGAGGCTTGAGCGACTTGTAATCTCGGTCAAGCGCCGCCTGTAACACTTGTTTATATCAATAAAGAGTTGCTTACTTCAACTTGTGTTATTCAATGCTTCCGCTATTGTTGACTCAGTGAACTTGTTACCAAATTGCCTATGCGTTTATGATTCTGCTGCACTCGGACAATCTGTGCGACTCTGTGGCTTAGAACTCTTATCGCCAGCCAATGAACCACGATATTGTACGGGCGCGGCTCACGCTCGTGCGGCATCACGTCCGAGTGGGTCAAAGCGATCGTTCTGCGGGAGCGCTGGCGCGGTGATTCTCGCCTAGCGGGGATGGCCGATTTAGCCTGCGGGAGACCGAGGCGTGACATAATGGTATCAGAGCTTGGCTATACGCCTTTGGACTTCGTTTCAATTTTCTCAGTTTCGAAAGCTCATTCGTAAAATATGTGTGCGCACTCTCTCAATATCCCAAACAGAATATTCCAATAATGAGTCTACATACTTTTAAAAAGCGCATTTGAATGATATGATTGCTTGTATGAAATTGTGATGCTATGGCCTTTGTGCCGACCTGTACAAACCCTTGAGATTTTCGTAAGTAGCTTGTCCGATTTTACCATCTCTAAGTTTGGTTGAATGCATTTGTTTGAGGGACGCATTGAACTTGTGCACGATCCAAGGCTCAAGAAGATGTAAAACTCGAGTGCTAAAACTTTGCTATCGTCGAGTTGGTGAAATGCATGTGTTTGAGGGGCACTTTGAGTATGTGTACGATCCAGACTCGCGATATGCTGATCTCGAATGCTTGTGCAAGTGAATATCCAAATGAACAAGTACAACGACTTGTATAAGTTTGCCTCAGTCTTAGATCGTTGAACAAGATCGATTGAAACGTACTCCGCATTAAGCAATATGTCCCACCCTAAGGCGCAAATGAGACTGACTCAACATACACGCAACACGACGAAAGAATCGAGTAGGAGATTATGTTCAATTGGATTTAGTGGTACCGATTGCTACGCTTAGGATAGATTCCATAATGCATTAGTATGGCTTGTCCTCAGGAAGTCTCGAGGACGAGACTTTTTCTGAGTTGGGTATGATGTAACAACCCGTTCTGCTCAAGCGGACTGCCGATTCAAACGGCAAAAGTGCAATATCCCGACCCGCTTTGCTCAGACGAGAATACTCGTTTGAGGCAAAGGATATCCAGACTTGTCCCTACAGGAGTTCGGCTTAGGCTTTCAGAGGCTCGCTTGACGTATCGCTCAACCGAGGCGAATCATCGCTAAGGTGGGTGGCTACGGTGAACTTGTCTTTGCTTAGCCAGCACACTTAAAAATATAGAACGATACATGCTAGTCGCTAGGTGAATCACCCCCTGCATGCTAATAAGAATACAACGCACCTGGTTAAGGGAATAATCCCAACTTGTATTGCTTGTGCTAGAACATGGAAATGAAACATTGTTTATATTCAGACCCTCGCATGCTATCCAAGATCTTGTAGCTCGGAAAGTCCCTTACGGTTTCACCTCTCGGCTTACCTTCGGGTCCGAGCCAACGTGTTTGCTTGAGTTCCTTAGAAACGCATGCTTATTTGCTTACAAATGTTTGACGTTATTCGTATCGTTCATGCATTGAGTCATCCAGGAGACTATCAAATAGTCCTTCTGTGCAATTGAACCTACAAGTCTCCGGGACCGTTAGGTCACCAAGGCAATCCCCGAACCAGGGGCATGCATCAAGCAAGTTGTTCAAGAATCAAGAATCCTGTCAGGTTACAACTGAATGATAATCACATCAAGTTTACCTCTGAACGAGAATCACGTCACTTAAAGAAAGAATCTTAACTCGTGGAGCAAACGCTCGATTCAGAACAAGAATTATGGATTATCATATCAAGTTATGGATTTGAAAAGACCCTGACCTGCATGTCGCGGATAACTTGAAAACAAGGTCTTTAGGTTCCACGGACGGTTTCTGGGGCACCGGGGCCGATCCGATCCGGATGGAACTTCACAATAGTCTCACGTGCGGACGGGATGACGTATAGCGCCTCACGTGCTTTCGTTGCATACCATCCTTGTTCATCGACTATAACTCGTCCTTCATGGCTATGCCAGCGACAAACGTTCATATAGATAAGTCATCCTCGCTTAGCGGCTATCCTTGTGCGAGTCATTGCATCGCATCAAATAAACAACTGAACACCTGAACGATCATGATATAGCAACTCTCGTGTTTGCATATGCTATTGCCTTGGTTTTCATTATGAATGCTCGTGCTTGAATTAACTTGGTTTGCCTTGGACAGGGAAGGTCAAATGGTAAGTTGGTAAGTCTCGCCGTGTTTTCTCTTATATCGCACGGCGCACTGCCATACGAGTTAGGTTATTCAATATGCCATAAAACTGATCCTAAGAAAACTAGAAAGACAACACAATAGTTGGTGCACGGAACCTATATTACGTGTTTGGATTTGTCGAGCGGGCAAGTAGCCTCCCCACCAGTGCATTCAATGTACTGATAATCCACCAGATCGTTTGTAGGGTACGGGAGAACCTCGATCGGTGCGGATGCCTCCTTCGTGCGTGCTAAGGTGTAGAGTTCACTCTGGAGCCTTGGAGTGCTGCATCCGGAACTAAAGCACATATACAAGACATAATGTTGGAACATCGCCTAAATATCGCATGTACATCATTCAACAAATGTAGCCACTTGGCACGCTTTTATTGTTTCTGAGAGAGAGGCTTGAGCGATTTGTAATCTCAGCCATGCGCCGCCTGTAACACTTGTTTATATCAATAAAGAGTTGCTTACTTCAACTTGTGTTATTCAATGCTTCCGCTATTGTCGACTCAGTGAACTTGTTACCAAATCGCCTATGCGTTTATGATTCCGCTGTACTCGGACAATCTGTGGGACTCTGTGGCTTAGAACTCTTACCGCCAGGCAATGAACCACGGCCTCGCAAGGGCGTGGCTCACGCTCGTGCGGCATCACGCCCGGGTGGGTCAAAGCGATCGTTCCGCGGGAGCGCTGGCGCGGTGATTCTCGCCTAGCGGGGACGGCCGATTTAGCCTGCGGGAGACCGGGGCGTGACAATCTCCATGAACAAGCTAACTTCTTTAACTCAACTCTGTTCAACAGAAGCACCGCCTCCCATCTAATAGCCATATTCTCAGGGCACACCATTAGTCTCACCCCATCAATAGTCTCCATCCACCATTCTAAGAGCCACACCCCGAGCTCAGGGCGCACTATTAGTCCCCAAACATGTCATTTAGCCTATATCCACTAGTCTAATAACCATACCCCGAGCTCATGGCACACTATTAGTCTCATATCTAGTTAATAACAAGCATAACACAACGTGACAATAAAAGCTTTTTATTCCATCTATCCCTTATCTAATTGTCGCACCCCCCTAGATCCCGTAGGACCAGAACATCAGGGCGGGATACTAGTCTCTTCTCTTAACAAGACAAGCTATTAATTCTTTGTAACAATACAAGCATACATTCAATCTAGCTTTTGCATCAAAGACAAGCAATTATATAAACGATGACAAGCAAACATACGAACGATCTTTAATTTAAAAAGCATAGCATGGTTCTATTTATCTCTTCAAGTTAAGCATGCAGTTCTACTCTTGTTTAGCATACAACATAGAGACTTGGGCAATCAATTTCTTTTACTCTTCTTATTAGCATGCAATATTCTCTATTGACAAGCAAACAAGTTCTCTAGTTAAGCATGTAGTTTCTCGTTCTATCATTCTCATGCAAACGTTATCTATTAGCAAAGAAGCATTACAAAAACTCAGATTCATTATTAAGGCGTGCAAGAATCAGAGAATAAAGTTATGCCCATCCACCTAGATCAATCGTCTTATGTTTCGATCGGAGAACTCTTCGAGAAGGCTTCCACTTCTAGCCAGCAAAGCGATATCGCTTGTACATAGTGCCAACACAGAGCGGGACACTACATACTTACCCACCAAGAAAAAGTTTTGTCCTCGAAACTTCAAGGAGAAACTTTCGATATCCATAGCAGCAATAGTCCTCATCCCTCCCCATCCTCAATCGAAAATACTAGCAATCAAGAACCACGAAATCACAACTCTCAAAAAATAAATCAAATCCAAAAAACTTTTGCGCGCATCTTTGAGAATATTTATGGACTAATTGTATGGAACACTCAACCCAATAACGATATCAATGGGCAATGAATCGTCATATAAGAATAACAACAAAATGGACGTAAGGCCAGAGAATCGAGTTGCTCTGATACCACTTTGTCATGTCCCGATCTCCCGTGGTCCTGATCGCCCCTGCCGGGCGTGAATCACTGCGTCAGCGCTCCCGCGGGATGATCGCTCCCCTCGGGACGTGATATCGCGCGAGCCTGGAGATGCTCTCGCACAAGGCAACAACATAAGTCATCTTGGTTATCATCGAACCGATCAAGTTTGCAGCGGAGGAGCAGTGTTACAAACAATAATCTATCTGAGTATACGGGGTAAAGGTCAAGGCACAAGGTTCTCTGAATAAAATGTCATCGTTTCATATATTATGTCCCTCTATACAAAAGCAGCTCAAAATATCTCGATACGGCTCAAGGCATCGACACCAGATTTTTTGGGTCCTGGGGATGATGTACTGCTATCGCTTCTTCGAAAGATCCAGCACCTGCGAACAAGTAGACTATTGGTGGATCAACACTTTGGAAAAAGTGTTGGTGAGTATAAAATCAACGAACATAAGCAACACCCTTTAAAACCAACACTAAGTAAGCATATGATAAAATATTACATGACTAGTGATCTTTCAAGTTTTACCTAGGTTCGTTTTATGCAGTTCGGGAGCAGAGACATATTACTTCTTTTGAAAACATCTTTGAAATCAGGGCTCAGTTTAATACAACCAAGCATATAAGATAAGCAGTTCAAGCATGATGTGCCAAACAGGGTGTGCACAACGTATCTCATGAGCTATACTCAAGACTCTTGGGATAATGCAGCATCTAGTAGACTATTCATTTATCCTACATGGCGATCATCATATTCAATCAAGCATGCAAGTCTATGTGCGATACAAGATAATAAGCAAAATCAGCATATCACTAATTTAGTGGTTCTTATCCCTTGCCGAACGGATATCCCTGCAGAAGACATACAAGTTAGCAACAAGATTATATTTTATGTCCGTCTCTGTATCAAACAATTAGGTATGCAAGAAGACTAGCCTAGCATGGGCCCTAACTACCTGAAATACAGCTATCTCCATGAAAAAGCTAAATTCGCTAACTCAAACTCTTCCCAACAGAAGTACCGTCTCCCATCTAATAGTCATACCCTCAGGGCACACTATTAGTCTTACCCCATCAGTAGTCTCCATCCACCATACTAATAGCCACACCTCGAGCTCAGGGTACACTATTAGTCTCCAAACTTGTCATTTAGCTTTCATCCACCAGTCTAATAATCATACTCCGAGCTCAGGACGCACTATTAGCCTCTCATCTAGTCGATAACAAGCATAACACAACGTGATAATACAAGCTTTTTATTCCATCTATCTCTTATCTAATAGTCGTACCCCCCAAGATCCCGCAGGACTGAAACATCAGGACAGGCTACTAGTCTCTTCTCTTAATAAGCCAAGCCATTAACTCTTTGTAACAATACAAGCATACGTTTAATCAAGCTTTTGCATCAAAGACAAGCAATTATATAAATGACGACAAGAAAACATATGAAAGATCTTTAATTTAACAAGCATGGCACGGTTCTATTTATCTCTTCAAGTTAAGCATGAAGTTCTACTATTGTTTAGCATACAACATAGAGACTTGTTCAAGCAAATTTTTTTACTCTTCTTATTAGCATGGCAAGGTTCTCTATTGACAAGCAAACAAGTTCTCTAGTTAAGCATGCAGTTTCTCATTCTATCATTCTCATGCAAATATTATCTATTAGCAAAAAAACATTACAAAAACTCAGATTCATTATTAAGGCGTGCAAGAATCAGAGAATAAAGTTTTGCCTACTCACCTAGATCAATCGTCTTATGTTTCGATCGGATAACTCTTCGAGAAGGTTTCTGATCGAGCCAGCAAAGCGATATCTCATGTACATAGTGCCAACGTGGAGCGGGGCACTACATACTTATCCACCAAAAAAAATTCATCCTCGAAATATCAAGGAGAAAATTTTGATATCCAAAGCAGCGATAGTCCTCATCCCTCACGATCCTCAATCAAAAAAATAGCAATCAAGAAGCAGAAAATCATAATTCTCAAGCAATAAATCAAAACCAGAAAACTTTTGCGCGCATCTATAAGAATATTTATTGACTTATTGTCTTGAACACTCATCTCGGCAAAGATATCAATGGGAAAGGAATCGTCATCTAAGAACAGCAACAAAAAGGAAGTAAGGCTAGAGGATCGAGTTGCTCTGATATCACTGTGTCACACCCCGATCTCCCGTGATCCCGATCGCCCCCGCCAGGCGCGAATCACCGTGCCAGCGCTCCCGCGGGACAGTCGTTTCCCTCGGGACGTGATACCGTGCGAGCCTGGAGATGCTCCCGCACAAGGCAACAACATAAGTCGTATTGGTTATCCTCGAACCGATCGAGTTTGCTACGGAGGAGCAGTGTTACAAACAATATTCCTTCTGAGTGCAGGCAAACTCAGACAACACAATGACTTGCATTTTCTTGAACGGTTTCGATGGATTTCATTGCCTTCATTCTTAGGATCTCGCATTTCGTATCGAACCCTTGGAGACTGAAGCAGGAGATATTGATCATCTGTTGGTGCGTGCAGGTGATTGTGTAAGCGACGCGGCGAGGAACTGAAGCTTTCTTCCCCAGCCAGTCCAGTACTCGACGTACCCCGCTTATGACTTTTGGAACTTGTACAAAATATATGGAGCCCGTACAACCCTTTTATGCAGCTCCGAGGAAAGGCGATAGCTTCGCCAGTAGGTATCTATAATATTTTGAAGTTTTAGTAAAGGATGTAATGTATGGAACGGCTATCTCATTTTATATCCAAGTTGTAAGCCCGTGTGGCATCCTTGTTACTTTTGAGTCAGGAGTCTGTAACCAGATGTTCATTATCAATAAAAAGAAAACTTTTCTATGTCCCAGCAATGTGTGATATCTTATTTGCGTACTCTGTTGCATGTGTTCTAAAAAGTATATCATTATGCCTAGGTCTTGTGCACGCGCGCCTAACGCGTGCACGATATCACGTCCGGGGGACGATTATCGATTTAGCAAAAATTGGGACGTGACACCTATTGTGGAGCCGACGTCATTGCAGGACCTAGGGAACTCAGAATGAATTGCGAATTCTCTCGCGGATTCCGTCACTGGTTTTGGAGTCTCTGAGAGGGCTACTTTGTTTGGGAACAACCCTTCGGTCCCATCGGAGTTGGGTCCTGCATCCCTGTCTCTTGAGGAGAGGAGCGCCATAGTGGCAGATCCGGTGGCTGTTGTGGACCCCGGACCAGAGGTTCTGCAGTCTTCGATCCTCCGGCCAACGATCAGCGAACTTCCCTTAGTGCGACGCCTAACCCCCCCCCCCTTCGACTTTGGTCCTGCTGGGGACGCAGTAGTCCACACCTCCAATGGTTGGAGTTGCTCCCCTACGGGCAATCGACGAGGAGGGCGTTAGAGGTAGCCTGGATGGAGGTTCGCCTCGGGATGTCAGATGCAGCCAGGTTGTATCAGCCCCAGGCCCTCGTCTCTAGCCGGACAATCCTTTAGGTAGTGAGGTAGAGGTAGCTCCAGTCACTATCGTTGCTCAGGGAGGTGAGCATGCTCCCTTCACAGATTGCATTCCTAGTTCTTGTAGGGATGATGAGGTGGAGTGTGTGAACTCCATCTCTGCTGGCTCCGTCCTGAGTAGCCCGGTAGCCCATGCTTCTACTTTGTTTGGTGGTTCTTCCGCTACGCCTCTTGGAGACCCTGCTCTCGACCCTAACCCTGTCTCAGCTCCGTCTGAGGGGGAGGTGCGGTGCATGTCCTCTCTGAGGTCGTGCCAGAAGTGTTTTGGTGCATGTGGACATCATAGTCCATTGCCCGATTCCCCGCCTCACATCGTCGACTTCTCAATTGATCCTCTGTCTCCTCCCCCAGAACCCGCTTGCGATATTTTGCCCTCCACCCCTGTCACTCCCGTCACCCCCTGGTCACCCCATCAGTCTTACCCCCCTACTCTACTGCCCTGCATCGATCCCCCCTATGTCCTTGTTGGCACAAGCCCCTTTCTCCGCCACTCCCTCCACTTTGGCCTTTCCAGGGATTGGGTCTGTCTCAGATGCCCAAATCCCCCCAGCAGGTCTTGGATTTGCAAAGGGCGTTTCGGTGCCTCCGGTGTCGAGGCATAGTGAGGAGGGCTATGCCCTGCAGTAGATCATCAGCTTCAGTCCCGTATTGGAGAATTTGGATACATCCGTCCGAGCATCCCACCTTCGGACATAACGCGAATCAGGAGCGCCCCCCCCCCCCCCCCCCCCCCCCAGGTGAGGAAACTAAAATGCAGTTGTCCGAAAAGAAAGAAATGGATGCCTCGAAGTCCAGGAGGACTAAGAAGTATCAAAGTGTTGTTCCTCAACAACTCATGACTCTTGGGCCAGCCTCTTTCCGATCCAAATCAGTCAAACTCAGGTCCTATCATACTGGTTTTAGCTTGGTTTATTTCTCTGTTTGGCGATCTGTTACGCCTTTCTGCTGGTCAGTAGTGTCCTGTAACCCGTTTGCTTTTATTGAATAAAAAGTTTTGATTATATATATATATGAAAAAAAAAAAAATTTTTTTTCCTCGGGCTCCCTAAGGTGGCTCCGCCCTTGGTTGAAGCCTGTTTTCTCTCTTGTTCTCTGCAGAGCAACAATGGATGGTCACAACTATATTCGGACGGAGCTAATGTTGAGAATTGCACTGATTCTGGCACGAAATTATTAATACTTTTGCATTGCATTTCATAATAGTGAGTGGTTTGTTATGAACATGGCTAGCTTATCCTTCACGAACGGAACCGTTATTTTTTTTGCACGAGGCATGTTGCCTCAGCTTTCATCTCTCTCTATTTCTAAATGTCCCAATGAAGAACTATAGCAAAATTGCTCACAATATAAAGAGAGTTAAAATATGCGTTGAAAATCCAAATGAGTTGGAATGGCCTGGCTTCTTAAATAGGACCTACGTAATTCTTCTGTTTGAGTTTATAGTTAAGATAATCCTTATTATGAGATTAATCTACCATAGAATTGCGTATATGGATTGGAGAAACTATGAACAAATTTATCTACCCTACCTATACAGAGGGTTACATGAGAACCCATCAAAATCATTGCTAATCCTGAATCTCAAATTATTAGCTTTGGGTTCCTATTGCCAAAGGAGAGCTAAGTCAAGGTTCTTAGAGATAACTTGGTTTGTATTTTTATGGGACAACCGGTCAAAATATTCCAGGGACAACCACTCATTCATAGCTGCCTAGCCCTCACCTCCTGGCTCCCTCTAGAATGGAAAGAATCAAAGCTTGGTCTTCCAATCAAACAAAAAAATCAAATTATGTTACAGAAAAATGAAACTGTCAAATAGATAATATTAGGTGCATTTGGGAAGGTTGTGGAGAAAATAAAACAGGAGGGTTTGATGGGACCTCCAAATTATAAATTACTGTACTAAAATGTTGTGCTTTGGGATTGTTTTGGAGTTAAAACAAAATATCATTTATAACTCTAAAACACCACCAAAATTTAAGTTTAAAAAACTCCAATCTTGGTAGATTTTTGTAGAACTCCACTATAAACATTTTGGGTTTTTTTTTTTTTTTTTTTTACATAAATTCAATATTATCTCTAAATTCTCAAATGTCTCATAGCATGCTTTTATTTTTGTCAGCATAGTTTTGTTATTCAAACTCCGGTTCTAAAACTCACAACTTCAAATAAACTTAAACTTCAGTTTATCTCAAACTAGATCTAAACCGTAAAGGGGAGTAAAATAAAACACAATGATTATATATGTTTAGCACTTTTATTATTTTGGTTACGGTGCTGCTACGTTGTTCACATGCAGACTGGTCCGTCCGTCACGTATCGACATCCCATTGGCAGGTCAACTGGTGGCAGACCCAAGCTAGCAGGGGGCCAATGGGGTTCGACCACGCGATGGACGGACCAGCCTGCATGCGGGTAACATAGCATTTTCGTTTTGGTTATCTAGTACCTAATGTTTGTACTCTATACTAATCAAACTCCTGATTAATAGTTTGAAATTCTAAGATTCCCTTCATCTTGGAAAAGGTTTGATGCCATTTATGAAGCTGTACAAGTAGTCCTCTCCTCACTTTTCAAGAGGAAAAGACTATAGTTTCAGTATCCAATACCAGAGAATTTCTTCTTTGCCTGTGTCTTGGATTCCTCAGGCAGGTTGCCAACATATGGTGCCAAATAGACAGATCAAAAGTATTGCATTCTTTTGTTTCTGTAAAGGCAATGCATTTTCATATTCAACATCTTGGAATAATTCCTGGCTACTCCACAATTGTCCAAGCAACAATAATGCACATTGGGAACCAGTTGCATGTAGAAACTAATGTCTTCTCCAAACCAGTATAATGATATTAATAACATGTCATTTCAATGGTCATAGTCCTGCATGCAATGTTGGTAACGAATGATTTCTTTTTGCATATTTTTTCCTGCAGATAAACGAATTCCTCTGAAATTATTTCTCTGAAATTCGGGGGAGGATATTAAGTTTGCGATAATTAAGTTGGATAAGTTCGTTAGACCATTTATCATTTTCATTATTTTTCTTTTATTTAAAACTTCAAAAACAGTCACATCGTCTCACATTTCTGTAGCGAAAAGGTCAGGCCGGCTAGCTTTTTTAACAAAAATGACGTAGGATTTAGCGAGAAAAGGTATAAGATTCTGATTTTGTGGCAAAAGATTAGTGGATCGAGTCACGAGAACGTATTATTTCTTATATTTATAAAATGGTGGAAGCTAAAAAATAGTGGACACAAAGACATGCAATGCAATGTGCACAAAGTCCCGAACGTTACGTCGGACCCCGAAGGTCATGCCGAAAATAAATAAAAAATAATAATAATCCTTCTTTATAATTTCTCCTATGAAAAATAGTTTTTGCAGAACTAATTATAAGGTAAAATAATAATAATAATAAAATAATTTAGAGAAAAAATAACTCTTACTCTTATCTGTCTGAATTGGACTACGTTCACGAGTAGCGATAAATTGATATTCAATAGATGAATAAACGGAGTTCTGCAAGAGCATGACATCCCTACCAAACCCAGCCCCCCCTCCCCCCCTTGTGTGTATTGACTATGGACATACATGTTTTATGAGGTTATCTTTTCTGTATAAAAAGATAAAAATGCACACACAAAAAATGGACATAGAAGTGGTAGGTTTTTAATGTAAAATGCACTACAAAAATATCAAATTCAAAAAAAAAAAAAATTTAATTTCCGTCCCACTTAATAATATAATTTTAGACTTATATTTCAAAAAAAATTATTAGACTTACATTTTATTTTTTTTACGAAAAATATTTGACGACAGTTTTTCGTGCCAAATAAAAAAATTCCGTGACAAAAAATGAATATAAGTCTAATAAATATAAAAGATAAAATATAAGTCTAAAATTATATTATTAAGTGGTATAAAAGTAAAAATTCAGAAAAAAATTTGCCGGACTATCTACCATTTTCGTTGCATAAAGTCAAACTGTTTGACATTTTCTATCATTTTAAATATATAAAAAAATAATAGAAACGTAAGCCAGTCCGACGAGTTGGACTTATCCAGCTAATTATCGAAAACTTAGTTTTCTCGATATAATTTCAGAGAAAATCGTTTATATGTTGAAAATTTTGTGTTTGTTTTGCTAGAGTAGCTTCGCAGTGTCCTTCACCTAGATGCACCCTCTCCTTCTTTTGGCTTCAAATTACAAGTAGAGCTAATTTGAGCTAGCTAGACTTGAACAGTTGAGCTTCATTCTAGTTTAAGTACAATCGTGCTCCAGACAGGATATAGCCTACTATTTAAGCAGTGTGGTACTATGCTGTACTTAACTATAGTCTCTTTTAGTAGACAGTCATCTTCAAACACAAATATTAGTAATTGAAATTAAGTTTAATCTGTATTGTTGGTTTTCTGGATACAGTAGAATTTGTTCGTTTTGCTTAGATCAGTTGAATGTCAGTAATTCCCTGATTAAACTGTTTTTATGGTCAATAATATTTTCTGGTTAAACACCTAACCGGTCCAGAGAATCTGGATCGAGTATTTACCCATGTTTCGAAGAAATGGTCAAACTTGATCATAAGATTTTAGATAGATATTGTCTTATACATATATTTGGGTAACTATCTAATTTATTTCATGATTAAAAGGGAAAAGGGCAAGGAAGATCATACAACTTTCGTCTTGTCCAAAGATCTCTTATATTAGACATTGTTTCCAATTCCAAAATAAGGTACATGAAATCAAGGACAGAAGCAGAAATTCAAACGGGGGATAGACTAAGTTAGGTTGAGGTGGATTGGAATATGAACCGATTAATGTAAAAAAAAAAATGGGTGGACTGGAGCCCACATTAGTCCTAAGCAGGAGCGGATTCAGAAACTGTAGCTGGAATGGACTACCATAAATTTGGATGGACTAGAAGTGAAATAACCCATATAAAAAAATATAAAAAAAATTATATGGAAAAAAAAAAAAATTGGTGAACTTTAGCCCAACACAACCTATGTTTTGATCCGCCCCTAGCCCTAAGGTGGCTCCGTCCTTGCATTAAACACCTTAATTATATGGGTTTGTAGTAAGGTTATTTATAGGTTCTCCTATAAGAAATATGTATTTAGGTCTTCATACTGTCCATAAGAGAAAAAATTATCGTATGAGTCAGGTTCACAGTGCACTTTTTATATGTCATCCATTGGATTGCATGAAAATTTTGCGTGCACTAATCTCATTAACATCCAATAGATGGCATGGAAGGATACACGATGAGCCTGACTCATACAATAATATTTTTCCAAAGATGATTTAGCTCTCTTCTGGTCAACTTTAGCTAACCGTTAGATATCGTGAAGGCTCAATAATATTCAAAATTTTCTAGTTTTAGAGTATCGTATAAAATTTAATTTTTTCGTTTAAGTCTCCCTTTTGGACATCTCAAATCAACCACTAAGATAAGACCCAAAATTTATTATGGACTAGGGGTGAGCGTTCGGTTTATTCGATTTCAACCGAACCGAAATACCGAAACCGATTTTTATTTTTTTAGTATTTTTAAAACCGAAACCAAATAGATTTTTTGTTAGATTTGATTCGATTCAATTTTTGGTCCAAAATCGAATAATGGTCACTCCTATTATGAACCATACATAAACGAAAATTTGAAATATTATAAGATAACCTGAAAGTTAATAATCCTTTCGAGGACAAGATAGAATGTAGCAAACAATCAGCCAACCGTTTAAATAAAACAAAGGTTTGTTTGCTGACTGTGTAGAGCTTATATATACAGACGCTGCTCATGTCATAGACCAACATTTGGAAGGAGTCAGAGACTCAGTAGAGGCATCGTCGGTTATTTAACGAGCATTGGAGGTGCTAAGTGCTAACCACGCAGCATGCATGCTTGACATGCGTAGAGAAAAGTAACTAGAGCTGAAAGAGCTTTAGTAAATGGTTCGTGTGGTAGAGGTCAAACCCTAATTCGGGGATAGAGCGAGATACTAAAGATAGTGAGATGGTGACTAGTCATAGTCGATTGTTTTCTTTCCTGAGGTTTTAGTCCCAACGGTGGATTGTGCAGTGGAGATCAACCCAAGTGCCTGACCAAGAGTCAATAACTGGAGATCCCAAGTGGACGTGTGGTGGATGTTAAAACTGGTGCTTTTGATTGAAAGTGGTAAAAGTTATCTAGGATTTGAAATGATATGTAACAAGAGCACATCTATGATTTGAAATTGGAATGTGTTATAGCTTGACCTATATTTTGGTGGGTTACAATATGACCTATATTAGGGTGGCTACAACATAAAAAGTGGTAAAAGTTATCTAGGATTTTACTATATTGGGTTGGGCCTATTATATTATATACTAGGGTTATTAAAAAAAACGGAAATGATATTGTGTCCGTCCTTAGGGGTGCCCGTGCCCACGTGACCGACAGTCATTGTCCCCCGCTAGCTCGGGCCCACCCGGACCGGGCAGCCAATGGCTGGCCGCCACGTGACTGCGGGCCGGCGCGGTCACCCTCCCAGGGGCGGACAACGTAGCATTGTTGTTAAAAAAAATTGACATACGCTTAGTGCTTAGCCCCATCGGGGCCACGCAGAGCCATTTTTAAGCTTGTGCAACCCATGCGATCAAACACGGCTACAAAAACTGGAAGGATCGAATTGTTTTAACCTCCGTATATATTATTAATATGAAATATCTATTTTTAGATTTAGACCTCCCTATTTTATGGGAACTATAGTAATTAGATGGTCCTTAGAATGTCATAAAATGCCGTTTTTAAAAATGGTTAAAAAGCCATTTTCTTAATGCTTGTACAGAGTCCTTAGAATGTCAGAAACAACCATGGGGCCACGTCTGACGTTGTGATGATGGCGCCCTAGCTTGCTCCCATTGATTATCACCGGCTCCACAAACGTTAAGCGAACCTCCTTCTCCATTGGCGCCAATTGACACGGTGACGTCCAAGTTTTAGGGCTGGAGTAAGCAATAGCAAGGGGCACTTTATTTATGCTTTTCTGTTGATATCTCCACGTGTCACATCCTAGTGCCGAAATACAGAGACGGGCATGGCCAGCTCCCCCGTACAAGGTATAAAATATCGTACGGTGGTCACAGTTGTAGAAAGACAAGGGGTGAATACTACAATCAAGTCTCCTAGGGTCTCAGAACAACTATGTCTCAACCATTCAAGCAAGTAACAACAACATAGAACATGTAAGATAAAGCTGTAAGACGTCACAAATGCTCCATCAAAATATTATAGGATCTAGCCATCGAAATGTTAGGCTAATAGAGTGTCAATAGATACACAACCGAGATCAGCTGCAGTCTGATTATGTTACAGTTATGTAAAAAAGGAACTTGTAAACCCCCTCACCCAAAAATAGGTATCTTGTGTGTAGTTTGCATTTCTTGTATTTTTTTTATATTATTTTTCAAAACAATTAAAATCCAATGATTATATTAGGACACTTCACCGTGGTTTGGACATTAATGATATAGGATGGCCCCAAAATCTGTATCGCCCTTCATAGGAAATAGCCTACACAAGAGACTACCTGTAGGATCTTTTCGTGACACAAAAATTCGATCCCTTGAAATTATTATGACATTAGTGTAACAACCATGGATTCTTGTGTTAAATATTTAGATAATTTATATATATAATTTAATTGTGGTTATTTTTTAATTTCAACTTTTCTACAATTAGTAACCCATAATTTTTCGTGCCAAGTTAGGCATTTTCTCTTTTTGTAGATTTGCATATTAGTTGCCATTATCTCATTCTTTTATAATCTTAATCCTACCCATGACCGAAATCCCCCTAACTTTATTTTGTATTTTATTTTCTCTTCATTTAAATGGTGAATTTTTAGAGTATTCTCTTAGAAAATAAATTTCTTGATTATTTAATTATAAAAAGATACTTATTTAAAACTATTTCTCCAAAGTTATTTTTACTACAATTTATCTCGTGTTAAAATATTATTGTCACGTCCCAGTCCCAAAATACGTAGGACTAGGAACACGTAAGCATGCCAGCCGTATGTATATGGCAATTGCAATATATGGATACCATAATACACACGTACGCTGTAATATAAATATAAACTCGCATGTGGTATATATAGTGTCACAAGTCACAGATATACTAATCTCATCCACACAACAAGTCATAGAAAAGAAATAACTAAACTAGAATAATGAGTCTGAATAATCCAAAATAATAGTCGGGTGGAGACAAATCCACTACCAAAGACTATATCCAAAACTAAAATGAGAGAGAAGAGTAAAATCTCCAATATAAAATAAGGTGATGATAGAAGAGTGTCAGCTAAAGGATCCATCGCTAGAGATAATCAAAGATGCTCAAAAGGTAAGACCTCCTCGGAAGAGATAAGTAGTAAGTCCTGATCCGTGCTCCTGCGAATAGTCATGAACATCTACACCTGGAAAGGGACCAGGTCCTTAGAGGGACGTAACAAGATACATAGAAGCATGCCAATTTGAATACAGTAAACATGCAATATAGACGAAAAAATATATAAGTACGCTGTACAAGACACTCTATATGAAATGCATAATGAGGACAACTTTTCGACGTATGAGCATAGGTAGGCTACTCGATCTAAATCTTACAACTCACACACACATCAGGGGACATCAGAAATCGACATACCTCGGGGGTAGCGACCAGCGTGACACCAGAAATTGACATACCTCGGGGGTAGCGACCAGCGCGACACCAGAAATCGACATACCTCGAAGGTAGCGACCAGCGCGACACACTACCGTAGTGCGTGCTAGATACTACGGTTTATCAGAGTGGTTATAGACCATACGCCTAATGATTGTCCTCCCCTCCCATGATACTATGTGTCAAGTGTGTGTCAACATATATATATATATATATATATATATATATATATATATATAGCATATACTTATGACTGAAAGAAAACACACATGCAATGAATATACAAAAATATAATAAGCATGCAAAGTACTGTAAACAATTTGGCAAGGTATCTTGCCTGGTAAGAAAGCTGCAAAGTGTAAATTCCAAGAGTCAAGCACACAGGATCAGAAACTACGGCCTCAGAATGAACGTCTCCGAATGCTGAAATAAACATCACCAACGTTCCCAGAATAAACGAGATAGCTAGAAACACTACCCTTTCGTCCAATTTGGATACATGAGCAAAACGATAAATTTTGGTCAAAGCGGGGTCCACAGGTGGCCCACTTTGCACCGAAAAGCGTACCAGGGGTAAAGATCTCTAAAAGAGAAATTATAGGTCAAACAAACTCTAAATGTCAATACGAACTCAACGGTATGTCCAATTTTAGATTCTGGTGAGCCGAACATAAATTTGTCCAAAAAGTCAACCGTAGGGCCCACCAATAGGTGACTTGGTCAACTATCTCAGAATCGCGTGAAACTTGGGTCATAGGACCAGCGCGATACCACGAGTCCAATGGCGTAAGTTTCGTCGCATTCTGACGAGCGTACACTAAATGGTGCGGTGTTTTACAAAAGTTGTGATATGGAAATTTTTTGCGGATACGGGTTGATTCCGACGCGCACATACGTCCGAATCAGTTTTTGCGAAAGCCCACACGCCTGGACATACCATACGTGCCTTTCGGTGCAATTGGTACGCGATGGGACGCCCTCCGTATCGCAAATTTTGGAAGTTAAAAAGTAGGTTTTCGGAATTTTTAATCTGATTTAATTCAGCATACATTTTATCAAGTTTGCGTTGATCACAAATCTATCATTCATCAACTAGAGAATCCTGGAGCCCATGTCTACCAATCTTCATTACGTTCTATTTCATCGAGTTCGTCCATATAACCATCAAAAATTCTTTTGCACTATATCGCACCATTCAACCAATTATTAACGTCTAAGTTATACACAAGATCAATTTCTTATCGTCATTTGTGTATCATCAAATCAACTTGATTTTCATCTCTAACATCAAATTTGATTCATCAATTTTTCTGAATTATTGCATATCGTCCAATCTGAATTCTCTTACGCTAACTCTTTCTCGCGCTATCACTTCATTAAGCTATCTTCCAATCGCACTAGTTTCATTCACATATAATCATATTCACCTACAGCTGCATTCGAGTTTCGTATACCGCTGAGTCTGGATCGTGCACACATTCGAGGCGTCCTCCAAGTATATGCATTTCAACCAAGCTTAGTGATAGCGAAGTTGGTTTGAGTTCAACAAATCGATGAGTCTGGATCGTACACATATTTAAGGCGCCCCCAAAATATATGTATTTCAGCCAGCTTAGCGATAGCAAAGTCGGTCAAACTACGGTAAAGGAACCATAAATTCCATGAAACTTTCAATCATCGACACGAAGTCCGTCTGTTTGATTCAATCCTCACGTATCACATAATCTCTTCCGATTTTCTTATTCTTCCTCGACCAAATCATTTGTTTCAAATCGTTATCCGACATCCCAACTTTGTCACAATTTATACATAATCGTTTGAGTAATTCTTGCACGAGACACATGATATCAATCTTACTAGGCTACATATATTCTAAGGCTTTGCACTGATCTCTTGCACAACTTTGTGTTGCAAGCAGGCTCTTTGCTATCCCGAAATCCATGATCCAAAGAACGTTCCCCAAAGTTTTTCCATACACCACTCAAGTTCAAGCCACACGAAAATCTTTGAAACCACGTTCGCATCGCTAAACATCCAACCGATGCGTTCCTTAAAACCCAAACACGATCCTCAGTTTCGTATCAACGGTATCATCATTCCCCAGAATCAGCTTCATTGATAGATATCTCTTAATTACGTGATTCGAATCCAACTTATCTCATCCGAACGTCATTCTAATCTCGCACACAAACATGCTAGCACCAAACAAGTCAAGTATGTAACACCCATTGCTCAGCCCACAAGGTCTTCTATATAGTTGTCTTGCTCAAGAAAAAATACCCACATGAGATCCATTCAAGTAGCTAGACTTATTGTATAGAACATCCTGAGGAACATTGAGAGAGAGCGTCTAACGTATTACCCACGAACGAAGTTTCAAGCAGAGAGAATCGATACGAGGACATAAAGCCGAGCTCTGATACCAATATGTCACGTCGCGGCCCTGCGGGGTCGGGACGAGACACCCCGCCAAAAAAAAAAAAAAAAAAAAAAAACACCCCTACGATATTCCCAAGTCAGTTAACAGTGTTCAATGGGAGCAACACCCCTTTGCAAGTCTGATATAACTAGTTTTTTTTTATGTATATGTATCTTGTTTTAAGAATGTTTTTGGAATTTTGCATGTAAAAGAGTATGTATATGAACTCCATCTGATCGTAGAATTCTGTTTATTCGCTTAGTGAATATCGATTTGTCGCTGTCCTTGGAAGTAGCCTAATTCGAACATCCAAGGGATGAGGGTTAGACATTTTTTTTTCTTTTCAGTTTTTATCTACTTTATTTTTTTAACATGCAATAAAATGCCAAACAGTCTGACATTTCCATTGATTCAAATAAATTAAGTGAAAACTTTGAATAATATGAAACGTCTGTTATTTGTTTATAATTTTCTAAAATTTTACATCCTTTACCGAATTTCATATAATTTATTTACTTTGTAGAAGAAAAAAAAAATGAAACTATGGAAGTAGAAATTTTTATTTGTGCTTATAAGGCCATCTCCAACACAATCTCTCAAATACCTAATGTAGGAAAAATCTTCTCCAACCCACCCTAAATTTGAGGGGAAAAATGCAAATCTTTTTAGGAAATAATGGTTTGATTCTCAAATTTGAGGGAAGAGAGAGAGAGTGTTTTTTTTTCTTTTCCAAATTTTAGTGTCCATTATTTATACATATTTTGTTCCATATATTTTAATTTACAAATATAACTATTATAATAATAATAATAATAATTAATAATACTATTAAAAAGTTTTTGTTGAGATCTTTCGATCGAGTTTTGTATTGAATATATTTTTATTAGTATTTATTTTTTTGTAGAATTTTGAAGTATTTTGGATCATGTCCAAAAAATTTACATAATTCTATTTTACTGTAAAAATTTGATGTATAAATAATATATAATAAAATAGTGTATATAATTATAAAAAATTATGTAGAAACAATAAATAATAATTATTTATCGTTTTGAGGATAGATCGATTAGAGTTGTAAGATTTTGTTGATAGAATGGCATGAGAATATTTTATTTTAAATTTTCAAATCGAGTAAAAACCCGAGGATTGATTGCATATAGTCTAAGGTGGCAGGTAAGTACTTGCCTCTCAAACAATATACTAACCAATTGATAATGTGTCATTGGGCTAAAAAGTCCAGTTCCGTCAAGTATGGTCTAGTCGAGGCTGAGCAGTTGTACTCAACACATTTAGTGGTGATTGTGATTTCCATCTTTATTCCTAGAACAAAAGTAAGTAACAAAGATCTCTAGGCTAAGCTAGCATTTTGATTTGAGTGAGAATTGAGGAGAGAGGGGAAGTACCAAACGTCCAATCACTCACTCACTCACTCCTCTCCATGTGAACTCACAGGAAGGAGAGAGGAGGAGCTAGGGTGATGCACCACTTTTTTTTTCCTCTTTCTAGTAATCATAACATTGCACCGGGCACCGTGTCACTTCAATTACTTCAAACGTAAAAAACGAAGTTCTTCACTCTGATTGTGATATTTACAGATGGAATGGAACCCACAGGCCACACAGCTAGCACAGCTGTAGGGACGGCTAGCCGGCTGTAATGAGTAACACATACTACATATACAGAGGAGAAGCTTTTGTTGTTACGTTTGCTATAGCGTATTATTTACGTATAGGAAGCGTGTGGTGGTTGTGAATGGCTTACGAGTACGTACGTACAGTAAGGATCAATCCTATCCCTATCATCACTCAAGCGGTTGAGTAGGAGGAGAAGAAGATACAGAGAGAGATTCCTCAGACTAGTGCCATGCCATTGTTATATATATAGCATTCTGATGAGAGCTAGCAGCTGTGAGCTGGTTAATAACTGAAATAGTCAGCGTCTTCAAGGAACAGTCTCATGGACTGCAGCAATGGAGCGAGCTGCATGCATGATCTTTCTTTCTGATGCAACAATTCTCTGCGTTAGTCAGTAGTGATATATATAGTCACCATTACTTACTTGTTCATGATCAGTCATGCATGCATGATATATACCAGCTGGTTCATGATGAAGGGAAGAAACTAACTCTACTACCATGGGAGAAAGTTAGGGGACGTCCGGGTTTCCAAGAATCCAAACAAATCAAGGCTAGTTAAATAAATTCTACTGAAAAAAGTAAAAAATTAAAAATTTAATATCTTCAATATTTTTTCGGCAAGTTTTTTCATAAATTTTAGACTTAATTTTAACTTAGATACCCGCAACTATTCATGAAGATTTTCAGTTCGATATCCTAAACTTTAATATCAAACAAATTATTATTCTGAATAATTGAATGTTTTCAAATCGATACCTTCCGTCAGTCATTAGTTAATTTTTCTGTTTCAGTAAAAGTATATAATTTTTTTTATCCAAATTATCTTCTCCTCCGAGAGTACTTGAAGTGATCACAAATGAGGAGGATGTTTTTGATTTTCTACTAACATTGTTAGAATATTTAGCTGTACAATTATAATTTTGATATTAAGTTGTATAATAATAGTTTAAGATATCAAATTTAAAAACTTTAATAGTTGAGAGTATCAAGCTAAAATTTAGCCTAAATTCTGTTTAGTCACTTAAACGAAAGCTGAACAACCAATGTTTTTTTTCAAGTTAGATGTAACATTTTTGTTTTTTACAACGATCAACGGTGTCCAAAAACTCCACCAACAAACGGCGAATAAAAAATATTTATGACTTGGTGTCTTAGCCAAACATTAATTCATATTAAGTTTCCAAATAAAAAATCTATGTTATTATTACTTATGATTGATTTTTTATGTATCGACGTGCTATATAAAGAGACGTAGGATTCCTTATGTTATAAATCATTATGCTCGCTGAAATATTTGTTAGCCACTAATAGTTTAAGATAAATAAAAATAGAAAAATAGAGGGGTTGAAGAAAAAATATATTACGTTTTCAGAATATTTAATTTGGGTGTATCCTTCAGATTTTTTTTGGATTCTTTTGTATACTTTATCTTGTATTGGGCATTAAGAAGTAGTAGTAAACTGGTAATATTGTTTTAGTACTAATCTTACTCTTCCGGGTAGGATTTTTCATGTAATTGTTATATTTTTTGCGTTGTATTTTGACTTTTATATATTTTGTCTACAAAATAGATTCATTGATGTGGTCGTAGATGTTTATCAACGTTTTTCATTAAGATTAAACTTGTAAGTTTTAGAGGGTTACAAAGAGTATTCTTCTTATTTGATTACAAAAAATTAAATAAAAAATATATACAATGAATCTTCTACGATTGAATTATGAGAAAGTGTTGTAAGATCCCTAATTCTGAAAACCGTATTTTTTATCATTAACTATTTAATTATGAGCTAAATAGAGGGAATGGATTTTATTTAATTTTTATTAAAAATGTTAGTACATTTAGGAGATTTATGGAACCATTATAAATTTTTCTTAATTTATTCCATGTAGGAGACCCTTTTGACAGTTGCTAGCTTAACCGTATGCACCAATATAATTCTTAGAATTTTCTGTGAATAGATATGTGTATATATATACATATATAATTCCTATTGGATATCAAACCGAAACCCAAACCCACTACCGTTCAGCCCTACCCGGATCAGTTAGGGGAGCAAAATATCAACAGCCGCAGTAGAAAATATTAACAGCAGTAAAAACAAACTTACCTTTTTCCTTTTCCGCGCGTGTGAGCCTTCCCATTCCACCGCTTCTTAACTCTAGTATTACTAAACTCTCCTCAACCGAAACCAAACCAATTAAAGAAAGAAACAGCAGCGGCAGTAATTCTTAACCACTAAGTTTTCCCACCGCCTCATGATCTCTATATATATTACAACCCTCCCAAACCCTAACTACAATTCTTTTTTCACTACGCTTAACACTGTTTTGGACGCCTGCACTATACCGAAGTCTTGCTCGACAAGTATACCTTGCCATTATACTATTATTCTTATTCCATATGTTGCATGCATCTGTGAGCATCAGTAGGTTCATTGGCCGTGACACAATTGTTACACGAGTTGTGAGTCTCATATAGATCACGGACTGCGTGACAGGTTTGACCTCCTGTACGTATGGACCGTGCGTTAGGAATGACTGCTGATAGAAACTTTGTATGCTAGTAGACCTGGCAGTTACTTAAAGGTTTTATTGTGTCATGGATATGGCATGCTTAGAGCATGGGGTAGGAAGAACAACAAGTAAGGCATTTGGGCTCCTTGCACTTTTTCCTTCTGCAACCCGGAAGCTCCGCTGGAGATACGGGCGGTGATGATCCCATTTACTACTTGGCAGTACAAAGACGACATGCTTGGTAGGCCCCTGATTCTCCGAGGAATCACGCCAATCCCATATTTTTTTAGCAAGATAGCCCACTTGGTGGAAAGTTGTTCTCAAACTGCATTCACTTAGATGGTTAGGCGACCCCATTGGATGTTTATTTTCAGTACTTATTGGCATATTATTATGTATTTTGTTACGTCCCTCTGAGGACCTGGTCCCTTTCCAGATATGGACGAGCAGGAGTATCCACAGGAGTACGGACCTGGACCTGACTCTACTTACCTGACTGAGGAGGTCTTACCCTCAGAGTAGCTGTGATTATTTTCACTATTTAGAGATTTTGTTACTACTTCAGTATAGTCGTTTTGTAGTGGATTTGTTTCCACCTGACTATCAGACTTGATACTCATCTTTGATATTCAGTTATTATTCAGCTCTTTATTCCTACTTATTATTTGTGCTGTGGATGAGATATAGATTATGTGTGACTTGTTGTGACAGTATATTACCACTGGTGGATTGCATATTCATATACAACGTACGTGTGTATATGATTTTCATATATTGGAGTTCGTATACATACGACTGGGCGTGTTACCTATTTCTAGTCCTACGTATTTTGGGACTGGGACGTGACAGGTGTGTCGATTGAAGTTTTGTCAACGCATAGACACTTTATTTCGTTGAAATTCGATGACAATACGTGAATTTTTTTTTTGTCTTGCTTGAGAGTCATAACCTGTAATTACTGCATTTTCCTAAAAAAAATCCATTTATTTTGCAATAGCGAGTATGTATTGTATTTGTTATTATCATTAATATTACTATATTATTATTATTATTATTATTAATTATATTAATTTTAAATCACTATCTTTATTTTACGTCTTCATCAAATCTCTCTTTGCAAATCCACCTAGCCGCAAGTGAAGGTTTGTGTGAAAGTCCAAGGTGTAGTACCCCGTTGCAGACGGGGCATTTATTATGTGTAGGCATGTGGCTAGTTTGACTCCGTCAAAATTGAGTATTGAGGAACCTTTCGACATCTAATCAATCGAGACGAATGCGTATAGAACATTTCTTATTCATGGATTGACTTCTGTTGGAATGAGTCCGAAATGCAGTGGATTGTATCTTGTCAAATAAACTCTATATAAAAGTCTCTAACTATACCTCTTCATTGTAGTTTTTTTTTACGTTTTTTCTGCTTAGTTGTGATAATGCGCTTTAGTATTATTTTCGATTATTGTTTTATTGCACATTTTTGTCGATTTTTTATTCATCTTTTGAGAATTTTGAGAGATTAATGATAGAATAAACATATTGATTCGATGTTGGTACCATTGCAGGAGAACATGTAAGTGAAGTTTGATCTTTGCAAAACGACTCTCCTTCTCTCGACGAATTCTCTAACCGGTGGGTGGTTTGGCATTTCTTTTATTTTTCTTCACACCTTAATAAATTTTTTCTTTATCCTTGCAATGTCCTTAGATTAATGATGCCTAGAAGATTTTAACAGATAAATGACAGTCACATGCATGTTGTAACATTAACAAATTAGAACATTGGAAATTGTAATTGTTCAGTGCAACTAGGTACAAAATTTATGTAATAAGAATTTTGTATAAGAACCATAGTAAATGTGGTGCAGTACAACGGAATAATCGAAATGCTTGGGATCAATGGATAACCAATTAAAACAACATATAATCGCAAGAATAAACTCATATACAAGTAAATTATTTATATTACTTTATTTCAGTTTTCTTACCATTTATATGTTTTTTTTAGTTAAATCACTCATTTGCACGATAATGTATAACTTTTGCACAAGATTTGTCTGTCCTCAAAATGGTATATGAGACACTAGAACCGAATCGACCTAGAAAAAAATTGCGTGGAACGTGCTTCACGCACGAGATATTATAAGACATTCAGTGGGACTAGCTATCCGGACTGGAAGGGGACGTCACAATACCACATTATAGTCCTTTATGGTATCAGATTCACCAATGACCTCATATAGATAGGCTATATGCTAATAAATGTTTTATGCAAGGACGATAAGTATTAAATCTCTATGCAGTAACGGACAATTCGACTGTTGGTAAGAAATTCACTTATAGATGATATGATATATGTTTTATGTGTTCACTTTACTTCATCGATTATGAACTATCAATCAATCTAAGTTCCAAATAGTTAGATCACTTAATAAATTATATACTTCATGTAATGACTCGTTTCACATGGTACATTATTATGGTTCGTTGATTCGAAGAGATTTAATTTGGACTTGATTTCTTGTGTAGGTATTATGCAAACAAAAATTGTGATCAGTATATTATCTCACTGTATGCAGAGACATGATATTAATCTCGTAGATTGAATCGATTGATTGGTTCCGAAACGGGCCGAGAGACCGCAGGATTTGAAGAAGTGTGCCATTCGGAGTGCAGCAGTAGGACACCTTTATGATGCGAGGGAGAAAATAAAAATGAATAACAATCAAAGTGGAATTTGTGTCATATACTATTATGATATTGCCGTAGTTTATATGGGAGAAATTTTAAAGACAACTTTGATATTTTATTGTCTAAAATAATATCAATAGTTGATACATGAATTAAATTACAAGCAGCAAATTGCATATTCCACTCCTACGACAATAATGTCGAAACAGGAGAAAAAAAAATCAGCACCAAGATACAACTGTTGAGAGAGAAAAAAACAAATGCCTCCCATGTTATTTTACAGCATTTTTTCGGTCTAGACTCCTAAGTGTTAGAGTGAGTGAAGTTTCCAATATACATGAAAAATATCCTGGAGTGCGACGAGTGCCGTCTGCGGTCAGAGAAGCTCGGGGAGGCGACGAGAGTCATTCGAGAGGTCGGGGGTGCTCCAGAAACTCAAGAAAGCTGTTGTCTTTGTTTACTCGCAAATCACCGACTCGGACGAATTCGGTCCGAGTTCGGTCGGCAGACTGGACGAAAATTCAGATGTGTTTTATACACTGTTGGATCGTATCCTACGGTCCAGGATTTGTTGTGGGATTAGGGGATATATATTAGGTTTTCCTAAACCGTAACCATAATATATTATTTCAAGAACGAGGAGAAAATGAGGTAAGAGTGTCATTGCAACTTTGGGAAGAAGAAAGAAGGATTGGAGGCCGTTTCGGAGGAGGAGATCAATTTTGGGTAATTTTTCATTATCTTCTATCTTCGTGGTGTGATCTATTTTCTATTCCTAAGTGTTGTGGTGATCCGTATTGGACCGGGAGGAGCTTGTAGATGATGTATTCTCTTTATTCCATTAGTGGAGGTTCTTCAGGGCTGGACTCCGATCGTCCCATAATTTTTTTCGCAAGGATTTTTCACGTCAAAATTTTTTGTGTCTGCATGGATAATTTTTCTGTGGTTTGGTGTTTGCTTTGTGCATTGTATTACTCGTTTTCTCGTAGGTACTCTTTAGTTTAGGGAAAGGTTTCCGCACTTCTTTTCCAACAGTGTGGTATCAGAGCCAGGTTCTGAAATTTCATAAAGGTGTCAGGAGTTGACAGGCAAACTAGAGAGGGGAGATGGACGCGAAGCCGGTGCGCATGGTAAACCTGAACGGTACCAACTATCATTACTGGAGGAGCAAGATGAAGGATATGCTATTTGTCAAGAAGCTGTATCTGCCGGTATTTGCTTCCGAGAGGTCCGGTGACAAATTTGAAGAGAACTGGAATTTCGAGCTTATACAGGTGTGTTGGTACATCAGGAAGTTCGTTGACGAGAACGTGTACAACCACGTTGCCAGTATTGAGCACGCGAGGACACTATGGGATAAGATGGAATCTTTGTATGCGAATAAGACCGGGGTAAATAAAGTGTTCCTGATCCGAATGATGATGGGTCTACGGTACAAAGATGGGGCGTCTATTACGGATCACTTGAGTGAGTTCCAGGGCGTGGTTGACCAGCTATCCTCGATGGGAGTCAAGTTCGACGACGAGGTTCAGGGACTATGGCTAATGTGTACATTGTCAGACTCGTGAGAGACAGTACTAGTGTTTATGATCGCTTCTGCTCCGGAAGGCGTGGTCAGTTTGGAGTTTGCCAAGAGCGGGGTACTGAATGAAGAGATGCGGAGATGTTCTCAGGGCACTTCATCCACATTCCACTCAGAGGCGCTTGATTCAGAGAGCCGCGGAAGGGGTAAAAGCAGGAGTCCATGCGGTGGAAGAGACAAAAGCAGAGGAAGGTCCAATGGTCGGTACGAGGACTCGGAGTGTTACCATTGTGGCAAGAAGGGCCACATCAAGCGGAACTGTTTCGCTTTGAAGAGAGAGAAGGGAGACAAGGGGAAGCAAAGTGAGAACACTACAGCGGCGGCCTCGACACACAGAGGTGACATAATCATTGTAGGTGATGAGGTAGTTATAAACCTCGTATGCGATGACTACTCTTGGCTGTGGACTCAGATGCTTCAGCGCACGTATCTCACAATAGAGCACAATTTGCTACATACACAACAGGCGACTGTGGAGTATTAAATATGTGCAATGGAGATGTGTCGAAGGCGGTTGTCATTTGAGATATTCATTTGAGGACAAAGACGGATGCAGTTCTTGTTCTCAAAGATGTCCGTCATGTCCCTGATATACGTTTCAACCTGGTGTCGGTTGGAAGGTTGGATGACGAGAATTTCTATAGTCTCTTGGGGAACAATCAGTGGAAGATTTTCAGAGGTTCGATGGTGATTGCCAAAGGAAATAAGAGGTCCAGACTCTATATATGGAAGGGAGCGCATAGGGGGTATAGGAGGTTAACTCAGCTACTGATGCGTGGAATGACTCGTTCCGTTCAAATGGACAGCCGATTCAAACGGCGCAAGTGCAACGACCCGACCCGCTTTGCTCAGCGAGAAGACTCGTTTGAGGAAAATGATTTCCAGACTTGGCCCTTCAGGAGTCCAGACTTAGACTTTTAAAGGCTCGCTCAGAGTATCGTTCGATCGAGGCGAATCATCGCTAAGGTGGGTGGCTACGATGAACTTGTCTTTGCTTAGCCAGCACACTTAAGATATGGACGATACATGTTAGTCGCTAGGTGAATCACCCCATGCATGCTAAAATTTAAGTGCAGTCCACCAATATTCAAGTCTGAAATTCTATATTTATCCCCTAAATTCAAATTGGTGATTCTACCTTCATTGTTCAAAAATTTACTCATGCACTTAAGGTATAAATATTGGGTCCTTAATATCAATTCATTGATCCTCATCATCCTAGTCATCCTTCTAAATTTCTCAAAATTACAATGGCTTGAACCTCTCCCAATCTAATCTTACTCGATCATAATCTAAAAGAAATTTCTCCCGAGTTGACAATGCACTGCTACCCAACTTAGAATTTACCCATCTTTCATCTAAGGCTATACATCTAAGAAGACTATGTCCCAAATTATTTAATCATGCTATTGAATCATCAAGGTCTTTAACACCAAACATATCGTCGATGATGTTCCCTTAATCATTTATAAAGGTAGTCACCAACAATGTGATTGGCCTATGGGAATATCTAGTACTATCTATATGTCAAACTTATACCAAGCAAGAGGTTTCGTCTTTCCGAAATAAGGGAAGACGGAAAAACAATAATAAAGTATTCGAAGTGGAGGTGATAGAATACAAGTATGGGGGTCAAGGCGTTTCAAGGAATCCAATTGGGAATTGTCAAGGCAGTTGTGGACTGAAATCCTATTTGGTAAATCCGTATTTGCATGCTCGTATTAGTACAGTCATGTAACCGATACGATATGTCAGACATGCCTAGGGCAAGTATATTCGTCTACTAATCACTACATATCTCAATCCACGTAAAGTAGCGTTACGAAGGGCGAATCGAGCGCACTAAGGTTAGCTAGACCTTCATACACTGATTCTGAAATGTATTATTGTGGGCGCCCACTAATACATATGTAGTGAACAAGCTTGATAAAGAATAAGCTTGCAAAAACTAGGCTATAATAGCAGCATAAATCACGGTAGTACAGCAAATATGAATACGCTAGATTATGATGAAAGAAGGTTCAAATAATTCAAGTTGCAAAAATAAAACAACATGAGCAACAATAACAAAAGACTCTACAATCTCTACAGTTATCATATTAATTCCTTGTCTAAGTCGATAGTCGACAAAGTAGGGGTATGAGCCTCTAAGTTCTATAGTTTGAATAAACACTATCATCTTATGTTAGCATACAATTAATGCCATTCAGTTACACTTCATCAATGGATCACAAGGGCTATATGAGGAGAGATCTTGGTACTGATTAGGGTATCCTTTTTATGTAGGTAATGGTCATCCTAAGTCTTAGTCATAGCACTTACAAGCAAATGTCAATGGTAAAGATAGAAGAGTTACTGGCCGTTTAAGGAGGAAGGGTCTAACTTGTATCGAGGTGAGGGTACAAATTACGCGGTTTAAAAACTAAGGGTTAATCATTGGTCACAATCTACAAGACAACTTAAACTTATCAAGTTCTAACTACCAAGCATAAAAAAAAATCATACTCAAGGCTACAACTATAATCCTAGCAAACTATGAGTCCTTAACAAAGAATAAAGTTACTTGGCCTACTATCCGAAGTGTCAGATGGCACGAGTTGAAGGATAAAGAAAAGAAGAACATGCTTAGTCGTCGCACAAATAGCGAGTGCTAGGGTTTCAGGGAAACAAATATATGAAATAAAATAGAGAGGCTATAGATAATGTCAAGGTTTCCTAAGGGGAGATGCTACGCTACTCTCTGTGTTTACGGTATGTTCAAGAAACTACTATATTCAATGCTCTTGGCTTCCTAAAGTGTTGTCTACTAATAATAAGACAATGATCTAAGTTTATAGTTCTAATATTATCTAACTATGAAGGTTAGTTCAGTCCAAATATTGAGTTTTGGTTTCCTATTGGTTCCTCAATACTAGGGTCAACAATATGGTCAAACTTCTAACTAACACTAGTAGTGTCTATACTACTCTCAAGTCTTCTTAATACATAAAGGGGTAATGATAAACCAATCTATAGATAAGGAATTCTACGGTTCACTTAATTGTTCTAAACTTAGTGGGGTGTCTATATTCTCGTTGTATTCTTAATAGGTGTACTACCCTAATTATAATCCTAATAACAAGGGTTCCTATATTCTAGCAGAAGGCTACACTCAAAGAATTATTAGGGAAGTACAAGAATCAAGCATGATGCAATTATTCAGATAGAATGGATTGGAAGGAAAACGAATCATAGTCAATTGTGGATGAGATCCTATACTCTATTCCTAGGTGCAGGATTGCTCGGCACAGTAACGTAACCGAGACAATATGCTCTTGACCTGCATGGGCCACCACAAAAATATGTCACGCCCCAGTCCCAAAAATACGTAGGGCTAGGGCACGTAAGCATGCCAGCCGCATGGATATGGCAACTCCAATATATGGAAACCAATCCATACGTACGCTGTAATATGAATATAAAATCCACAAGTGGTATAAAATGTAATACAAGTCACAGGGAAGAATCTAAATCTCATCCACCAAAATCATATAGAAATAAATAACCAGTATCTATGAAACTAGATCTCAACAAGAAGTATCTAAACATGATAGTTGGATGGAAACAAATCCACTACCAACTCGAATGGAAAGAATATACAATATAAGTACAACACCACTACACAATAAACACACCATAGGAATACCAGCTACAATCATGGGCTCGGAGAGACGACATCCACGAAACATATATAGCCATCCGATCTGTGCTCCTGCAAATACTCAAGAAAAGATACACCTGGCAGCGGACCAGGTCCTCAGAGGGACATAACAAGTATACTTAAACACATGCCAATAAAGTACTGAAATAAATATCCACTGGGTCGCCTAACCGTCTAAAGTGAATGCAGTTTAAGAACAACTTTCCCCACAAGTGAGCTATCTGGCTGAAAACTGGGATTTGGCATAGTTCTCTTTTGAAGATCCAGGGGCCTAAAAGACACGTCGTCTTTTGAACGCCGGTGGCCCGCCTGATAGTACATAATATATAGTGGTCATCATGACCCGTATCTCCAGCGGAGAATCCGGGCGTACAGGAGAAAAAGTGTAAAGGAGCTCAAATGCGGTACTTGTTGTTCTCCCCACCCCATGCTCTAAGCATGTCACATCCATGACACGATTTGGTCCATAGCCTATTCTTAGTACCCTAGCCCAATCCTGCAACCAAACAAGGACAAGGATGGGACCACCGTACTACAATAGGCTATGTCCATGGACCTCTAATAACTGCCAAGTCTACTAGCATGCAAAGTTTCTAACAGCAGTTATTCCTAACGCACGTCCCACACGTACCGATGATCAGTCAATACGTGCGTCCGTGATCTATATGAGACTCACAACTCGTGTAAAAATGTGTCACAGTCAAATGAAACCTAATGGTGCTACATGATAATGGGGTAGTCTCATGAACAAGGTCAATGCAATACATAAATAAAAACCTATCGCGACGTCACCGTCGCGAGCATTTTATATAACAATTAAAATATATGAACTAAGGACAGAAAATAAAGATGCATGCAACATATGGAATATAAATAACAGTACAATGGCAAGGTATACTTGCCTGGCAAGATTCTGTAAAGTGTACGCGCCCAAATATCCAATACACAAGACCAGAAGCTATGGCCACCGAATAAATGTCCCCGGATGCTGAAATAAATATCACCAACGTTTCCGGAATGAGCAAAATAGCTAAAAAAGCACATCATCTTTCGTCCAATTTGGACACAGGAGCAAAACGGTAATTTCGGATAAAAGTGGGGTCCACGTGTGGCCCACTTTGCACCGAAGAGCGTGCCAAGGGTAACAGTCTCTAAATGGGACAAACTATAGGTCAAACAACTCTAGATGTCAATAGGAACCCAACGGTATATCCAAATGTGGATTCCGATGAGCCGAACACTATTTTATCCAAAAAAGTCAACTGTGGGGCCCGCCAATTGGCGATTTGGTCAACCGTCTCAGAATCGCGTGAAATTTGGGTCACAGGACCAGCGCGTTACCATGAGTCCAGTGGCACAAGTTTTGTCGCAATCTGACAAGCGTGCACAAAATACGTGCGAGTTCCACAAAAGTTACGACACGAAATGTGTCCGCGGATACGGCCTGATTCCGGCGAGTACACGCGTCCGAATCAGTTTCCACAAATTTTTACGTGTCCGGTTATGCTGTGTGCACCATTGGGTACACTTGGCACACGGCGGGGCAGTCCCGTTTGGCGGGGCGCGCTCCGTTTTCCAACTTTTGGAAAACCGAAAAAAGTGGATGTGCGCAGTTTTGTGACGAATATAACTATGTCCACAGCAACTATTAGCCTAGGGTTATTTTACAGAAATTAAACTAGGTCAGGTATTCTACAGGTATCAAAAAGAATCACCGAATTCGGATCTCTGTGGTGGGAGATACAAACTCGGCAATATGGGTGGTCATTCTGGAATTCTGCGATTCCAGAATTGGATTTGTCCGTCCACTTTGGACGCTGTTTTTCACCTAGGGGCACACGTTTTCCGAGGTTGGCTATGAAACGAATATTGGAGAGGGTTAAGGGATGATCATACCTATGAAAACGGAACAGCGTTTGGATGAGCGAGTCGACGGGAAATCATGCCGGAGCGAAGGTGCCTCGAGTGGGAGACTGCAGTTCGCGAGGTCGGCGTCGACGGGATGGTTGGATGGCTTGGGGAGGCTTCTCTGGCTGCGGTGACGGCTCTTAGATGGGAAGGAGAAGTCTGGAATTTTAGGTTAGGGTTTTAGAGAGCTATTATATATATATATATATTATATATATTAGGAGAGAGAGGGGGATATGGATCGCGGGTCCGCGGGTTTTACATGTGTTCGCTGAAGGGGGTTCGGGTCCCTGGCTGAAGGGAAAAGGGCGGGGCTTCTCTTTGGCTGCAAGTGGCAATTGCAAGTTGCTCTTTAGAGCAACTTTAGCAAAGGAATGCTAAGTAGCTAATAGTATTAATACTATTATTATTATATTATTATTATTAGTATTATTAACTTAATTTTTATTTTATTTTATTTTCTTTTCCTTTCTTTCTTTATAAAATATATATACATATATATATATTTGTATATACATATATATATATATACTCATAAGAAAATTTATAGATTAGGGTATTGCACATCGTTAGGCTAGCAACAGCTCAAGGGGTCTCCTACATGGAAGAAATTCCGAAAAATTCATGAAGGTCCCATAAGTCATCCAAGTGCCCGAACACCTAACATAAGAATTATTAAAAATCTATTTCTCCTATTTAGACCTAATTACTACAATTTAATTAATAATTAATAAATAAAAGGGTATATACGATTTTCTAGGAAGGGGGTTTTACATTCTACCCAACTTATAAAAATTTCGTCCTCGAAATTAAAATTAAGCCACGATAGAATGCAATGATGGTATAAGATTTGCATTGTTTAAAATGCAAGGCTAGGTTTAAAGGGGTGGGCGATGTTGCACGTTGCACATCCCAAAAATCATGGAAAAATCCATATGAGCGAAAAATAGGTTTCTTCATGTGTCATGTCCAATGGTGTGGGCACATAAATGCTCTTTTGCATAAAAGCGTCCAACAATTGGAAAATTGTACAAAAATGAGAATTGGATGATGGGCATGTCTAGGATAAGGGTGTAGAATTTGTAGGAAGGTAGTGGCTAGTGTAGTGCTCCAATTATCGGAGCACGGTAAGGGCGCTAAGTGATATCATGTTGTAAAACTAAATAAAATACCGTGTTCTATTTCTAAGTGGATTCGTGCTAGCCTCAGTCTCACCATCTAAGCCGAGTAGGTCAAATTCTTAGGTGAGGGAGTTTCATAATTCAGCCAACTTAAGACAATGCCGTCCTCAAATTAAAATAAGGCAGAATCGGTTAATCCTTTATGTACAATAAGGCAAGTCAGTCGCAATCTTCTTGCGATAACTAAAATCCTAATCATATCCATTGCAATCACTTATAGGTTAAGATGACCACTGCTCCATTCAAAATTTAACCTATGGTTATCTCTTCTCCCCTTGTTTCAAATTATCCATATCCACATAGCATCTCCAAGATTTACGTACGCATATAACTTTTACCTCACGATCTCTAACTATCATAATCTCCTTTAGAAGTGGTTTGAGTCCAATATATTCCCATTTTCACTTATAAATTTTTGTATGCTTCAACTCTTTAAATTCCATTCACATCCTCATTATTTCAAATAGGTCGTCCAACCAAAATTTTAATTCTTAATTCAAGTCACCAAATAAAAAAAAAATTTAAATGCAGTCCACCAATATTCAAGTCTGAAATTCTATATTTATCCCCTAAATTCAAATTGGTGATTCTACCTTCATTGTTCAAAAATTTACTCATGCACTTAAGGTATAAATATTGGGTCCTTAATATCAATTCATTGATCCTCATCATCCTAGTCATCCTTCTAAATTTCTCAAAATTACAATGGCTTGAACCTCTCCCAATCTAATCTTACTCGATCATAATCTAAAAGAAATTCCTCCCGAGTTGACAATGCACTGCTACCCAACTTAGAATTTACCCATCTTTCATCTAAGGCTATACATCTAAGAAGACTATGTCCCAAATTATTTAATCATGCTATTGAATCATCAAGGTCTTTAACACCAAACATATCGTCGATGATGTTCCCTTAATCATTTATAAAGGTAGTCACCAACAATGTGATTGGCCTATGGGAATATCTAGTACTATCTATATGTCAAACTTATACTAAGCAAGAGGTTTCGTCTTTCCGAAATAAGGGAAGACGGAAAAACAATAATAAAGTATTCAAAGTGGAGGTGATAGAATACAAGTATGGGGGTCAAGGCGTTTCAAGGAATCCAATTGGGAATTGTCAAGGCAGTTGTGGACTGAAATCCTATTTGGTAAATCCGTATTTGCATGCTCGTATTAGTACAGTCATGTAACCGATACGATATGTCAGACATGCCTAGGGCAAGTATATTCGTCTACTAATCACTACATATCTCAATCCACGTAAAGTAGCGTTACGAAGGGCGAATCGAGCACACTAAGGTTAGCTAGACCTTCATACACTGATTCTGAAATGTATTATTGTGGGCGCCCACTAATACATATGTAGTGAACAAGCTTGATAAAGAATAAGCTTGCAAAAACTAGGCTATAATGGCAGCATAAATCACGGTAGTACAGCAAATATGAATACGCTAGATTATGATGAAAGAAGGTTCAAATAATCCAAGTTGTAAAAATAAAACAACATGAGCAACAATAACAAAAGACTCTACAATCTCTACAGTTATCATATTAATTCCTTGTCTAAGTCGATAGTCGACAAAGTAGGGGTATGAGCCTCTAAGTTCTATAGTTTGAATAAACACTATCATCTTATGTTAGCATACAATTAATGCCATTCAGTTACACTTCATCAATGGATCACAAGGGCTATATGAGGAGAGATCTTGGTACTGATTAGGGTATCCTTTTTATGTAGGTAATGGTCATCCTAAGTCTTAGTCATAGCACTTACAAGCAAATGTCAATGGTAAAGATAGAAGAGTTACTGGCCGTTTAAGGAGGAAGGGTCTAACTTGTATCGAGGTGAGGGTACAAATTACGCGGTTTAAAAACTAAGGGTTAATCATTGGTCACAATCTACAAGACAACTTAAACTTATCAAGTTCTAACTACCAAGCATAAAAAAAAAATTCATACTCAAGGCTACAACTATAATCCTAGCAAACTATGAGTCCTTAACAAAGAATAAAGTTACTTGGCCTACTATCCGAAGTGTCAGATGGCACGAGTTGAAGGATAAAGAAAAGAAGAACATGCTTAGTCGTCGCACAAATAGCGAGTGCTAGGGTTTCAGGGAAACAAATATATGAAATAAAATAGAGAGGCTATAGATAATGTCAAGGTTTCCTAAGGGGAGATGCTATGCTACTCTCTGTGTTTACGGTATGTTCAAGAAACTACTATATTCAATGCTCTTGGCTTCCTAAAGTGTTGTCTACTAATAATAAGACAATGATCTAAGTTTATAGTTCTAATATTATCTAACTATGAAGGTTAGTTCAGTCCAAATATTGAGTTTTGGTTTCCTATTGGTTCCTCAATACTAGGGTCAACAATATGGTCAAACTTCTAACTAACACTAGTAGTGTCTATACTACTCTCAAGTCTTCTTAATACATAAAGGGGTAATGATAAACCAATCTATAGATAAGGAATTCTACGGTTCACTTAATTGTTCTAAACTTAGTGGGGTGTCTATATTCTCGTTATATTCTTAATAGGTGTACTACCCTAATTATAATCCTAATAACAAGGGTTCCTATATTCTAGCAGAAGGCTACACTCAAAGAATTATTAGGGAAGTACAAGAATCAAGCATGATACAATTATTCAGATAGAATGGATTGGAAGGAAAACGAATCATAGTCAATTGTGGATGAGATCCTATACTCTATTCCTAGGTGCAGGATTGCTCGGCACAGTAACGTAACCGAGACAATATGCTCTTGACCTGCATGGGCCACCACAAAAATATGTCACGCCCCAGTCCCAAAAATACGTAGGGCTAGGGCACGTAAGCATGCCAGCCGCATGGATATGACAACTCCAATATATGGAAACCAATCCATACGTACGCTGTAATATGAATATAAAATCCACAAGTGGTATAAAATGTAATACAAGTCACAGGGAAGAATCTAAATCTCATCCACCAAAATCATATAGAAATAAATAACCAGTATCTATGAAACTAGATCTCAACAAGAAGTATCTAAACATGATAGTTGGATGGAAACAAATCCACTACCAACTCGAATGGAAAGAATATACAATATAAGTACAACACCACTACACAATAAACACACCATAGGAATACCAGCTACAATCATGGGCTCGGAGAGACGACATCCACGAAACATATATAGCCATCTGATCTGTGCTCCTGCAAATACTCAAGAAAAGATACACCTGGCAGCGGACCAGGTCCTCAGAGGGACATAACAAGTATACTTAAACACATGCCAATAAAGTACTGAAATAAATATCCACTGGGTCGCCTAACCGTCTAAAGTGAATGCAGTTTAAGAACAACTTTCCCCACAAGTGAGCTATCTGGCTGAAAATTGGGATTTGGCATAGTTCTCTTTTGAAGATCCAGGGGCCTAAAAGGCACGTCGTCTTTTCAACGCCGGTGGCCCGCCTGATAGTACATAATATATAGTGGTCATCATGACCCGTATCTCCAGCGGAGAATCCGGGCGTACAGGAGAAAAAGTGTAAAGGAGCTCAAATGCGGTACTTGTTGTTCTCCCCACCCCATGCTCTAAGCATGTCACATTCATGACACGATTTGGTCCATAGCCTATTCTTAGTACCCTAGCCCAATCCTGCAACCAAACAAGGACAAGGATGGGACCACCGTACTACAATAGGCTATGTCCATGGACCTCTAATAACTGCCAAGTCTACTAGCATGCAAAGTTTCTAACAGCAGTTATTCCTAACGCACGTCCCACACGTACCGATGATCAGTCAATACGTGCGTCCGTGATCTATATGAGACTCACAACTCGTGTAAAAATATGTGTCACAGTCAAATGAAACCTAATGGTGCTACATGATAATGGGGTAGTCTCATGAACAAGGTCAATGCAATACATAAATAAAAACCTATCGCGACGTCACCGTCGCGAGCATTTTATATAACAATTAAAATATATGAACTAAGGACAGAAAATAAAGATGCATGCAACATATGGAATATAAATAACAGTACAATGGCAAGGTATACTTGCCTGGCAAGATTCTGTAAAGTGTACGCGCCCAAATGTCCAATACACAAGACCAGAAGATATGGCCACCGAATAAATGTCTCCGGATGCTGAAATAAATATCACCAACGTTTCCGGAATGAGCAAAATAGCTAAAAAGCACATCCCTTTCGTCCAATTTGGACACAGGGGCAAAACGGTAATTTCGGATAAAAGTGGGGTCCACGTGTGGCCCACTTTGCACCGAAGAGCGTGCCAAGGGTAACAGTCTCTAAATGGGACAAACTATAGGTCAAACAACTCTAGATGTCAATAGGAACCCAACGGTATGTCCAAATGTGGATTCCGATGAGCCGAACACTATTTTGTCCAAAAAAGTCAACTGTGGGGCCCGCCAATTGGCGATTTGGTCAACCGTCTCAGAATCGCGTGAAATTTGGGTCACAGGACCAGCGCGTTACTACGAGTCCAGTGGCGCAAGTTTCGTCGTAATCTGACAAGCGTGCACAAAATACGTGCGAGTTCCACAAAAGTTGCGACACGAAATATGTCCGCGGATACGGCCTGATTCCGACGCGTACACGCGTCCGAATCAGTCCCGACAAATTTTCACGTGTCCGGTTATGCTGTGTGCACCATTGGGTACACTTGGCACACGGTGGGGCGGTCCCGTTTGGCGGGGCGCGCTCCGTTTTCCAACTTTTGGAAAACCGAAAAAAGTGGGTGTGCGCAGTTTTGTGACGAATATAACTATGTCCACAGCAACTATTAGCCTAGGGTTATTTTACAGAAATTAAACTAGGTCAGGTATTCTACAGGTATCAAAAAGAATCACCGAATTCGGATCTCTGTGGTGGGAGATACGAACTCGGCAATATGGGTGGTCATTCTGGAATTCTGCGATTCCAGAATTGGGTTTGTCCGTCCACTTTGGACGCTGTTTTTCACCAAGGGGCACACGTTTTCCGAGGTTGGCTATAAAACGAATATTGGAGAGGGTTAAGGGATGATCATACCTATGAAAACGGAATAGCGTTTGGATGAGCGAGTCGACGGGAAATTATGTCGGAGCGAAGGTGCCTCGAGTGGGAGACTGCAGTTCGCGAGGTCGGCGTCGACGGGATGGTTGGATGGCTTGGGAAGGCTTCTCTGGCTGCGGTGACGGCTCTTAGATGGGAAGGGGAAGTCTAGAATTTTAGGTTAGGGTTTTAGAGATCTATTATATATATATATTATATATATTAGGAGAGAGAGGGGGATATGGATCGCGGGTCCGCGGGTTTTACATGTGTTCGCTGAAGGGGGTTCGGGTCCCTGGCTGAAGGGAAAAGGGCGGGGCTTCTCTTTGGCTGCAAGTGGCAATTGCAAGTTGCTGTTTAGAGCAACTTTAGCAAAGGAATGCTAAGTAGCTAATAGTATTAATACTATTATTATTATATTATTATTATTAGTATTATTAACTTAATTCTTATTTTCTTTTCTTTTCTTTTCCTTTCTTTCTTTATATATATATATATATATATATATATATATATATATATATATATATATATATATATATATATATATATATATACTCATAAGAAAATTTATAGATTAGGGTATTGCACATCGTTAGGCTAGCAACAGCTCAAGGGGTCTCCTACATAGAATAAATTTCGAAAAATTCCTGAAGGTCCCATAAGTCATCCAAGTGCCCGAACACCTAACATAAGAATTATTAAAAATCTATTTCTCCTATTTAGACCTAATTACTACAATTTAATTAATAATTAATAAATAAAAGGGTATATACGATTTTCTAGGAAGGGGGTTTTACACGTCCCTAGAGTATGTCACTCGGTATGTCCTTTTACGGTTTCACTCCTCGCTTTACACATAGGTCCGTGCCAAACGCAAATGCTTATATTTTTCTTATGAATGTAATGTTTGCCTGCTTATATGTTAACTTGTACTCGTTGCCTCGATTCAATGCTTGTCACATAATTGCATGCCAATATCAAGTAAATGCTATATTGCCTTGCATTCATCCAACCCACCGAAAGACTATCTAATAGTCATTTTCGAGCCAAGTATAGAATATTGAAAGTATTCGGGATCGTTAGGTCGCCAAGACATTTTTCGAACTAGGGAACTGCATCAATGGACAGTTAAGCAAGATAACATCACAATACCTCAAAAAAATTGATACTCGTCTTTTTCTCAATCTAATGGCTCAGGGAGACTAAGCAAAGACAGATCTTTCATGCTCGTATTGCCTTAGATTGCATCAAGTCAAGTTGAACATTGAACAAGAATCAAGAATTATATGTCATGTCAAGAATCCTGTGAACCTAAGACCCAAGACTTGCTTGCCACAGACAACTTGTGTACACGGGGGATTACAATATCCCATTTCGTGGACGGTCTCGGGGCCCTGGGACCGATCCGGTCTAGACGAACTCCATGTTGTCCTCTTCCTTATTTTTGGGGATGGTGCTCAACGCCCATGTTATTTTACGTTTGCCCCATTCTCATCCCCATTCTCATTGAAGAGGTATCTCTAATTGTTCGACGGAATGGCCTACGATGCCCTGTTCAAGCATCACTCTCATTCCGCTAGTGAGACATCGTCCATTATGGCTATGCCAGTGACCCTCCATATAAATAAGTCATCCTCGCTTAGCAGTAATCTGCGTGCGAGTCATTGCATCGCATCGAGAATAATCTGAAACACCTGAACGATCATGAGTATAACATACTTGTATATATATGGAATACTTCAACATCTTCTGCAACACACATGATAATTCGTGTAACTCGTACACCTGAAACATATTCTCCCTCACAACACTTGTGTTTGCATGTGCTATTGCCCTTGGATTCATTATATATATACTCGTGCTTGAATTAACTTGGTTTGCCTTGGACAGGGAAGGACAGACGGTAAGTTGGTAAGTCTCGCCGTGTTCCCTTCATATCACACGGCGCACTGCCACTCGTAGTTAGGCTTTTCATAAATGCCATGAAACTGATCCTAAGGCAAGATTAGAAAGATAACTTAATAGATAGTGCACGGAACCTATATAACGTCTTTGGATTTGTCGAGCGGTCGAGAAGCCTCCCCACCAGTGCATTCATATACTCATAACCCTCCAGATTGCTTGCAGGGTGCGGAAGAACCTCGTTCGGTGCGAGTGCCTCCTACGTTCGTGCTAAGGCGTGGAGTTCGCTCTGAAGCCTTGGAGCGTTGCGTCCAGAACTAAAGCACATATAAAAGACATAATATTGGAACATCGCCTATACATTATATTCCACAAATGTAGCCACTTGGCACTCTTTTAATGTTCAGAGAGAGAGAGAGGCACGAGCGACTTGTAATCTTGGCCCAGCACCGCCTGTAACACTTGTTCAATATCAATAAAGAGTTTGTTTACTTCTATACTTGTATTATTCAATGCTTCCGCTATTAATGACTATGTGAACTTGTTACCAATCGCCTATGTGTTTATTATTCTGCTGCACTCGGATATTCTGTGCGACTCTGTGGCTTAGACCTCTTACCGCATGTTTATATCACAGCCTTGCACGAGCGCGGCTTACGATCGTACGGAATCACGCCCAAATGGGTTAAGCGATCATCCCGCGGGAGCACTGGCGTAGTGATTCGTGCCTAGCGGGGACGGCCGATTAGCATGCAGGAGATCGGGGGGGTGACAGATTCAATACTTGTCACATAATTCATGCCACAATCAAGTAAATATTGTCTTGCCTTGCATTCATCAAATTCACCGGAAGACTATCTAATAGTCGTTCTGTGCAAGTATGAACCCGAAAGTATTCGGGACCGTTAGGTCACCAAGGCAATTCCTGAACATGTCAAGTAAAGAAAAAATCACAGCTCATGGAACAAGACTCATTCAGGTATTCGGATAGTTGGTAGTCACTCTCGAGCGGGCAAGATGGTGTATGCGCCCTTATTGCTACACCCATCTTCGCCTAAGAGACTATGAATCATCCAATGTCTAAGTGAATCATGAATTGACATGCCATGTCATGAATCCCATGAACCTAAGACCTAAGACTTGCATATCGCGGATAACTTGTGCACAAGGTATTCATGTTCAAGTTCCTGCGGATGGTCTTCGGGACACCGGGGCCGATCCGATACGGACGGAACTTTCCGATAGTCTCATGTTAGTGGACGACATGGAGTGAACGCCCCCTTGGCCTCGTGTTGCGCTCCATACCGTCCCGGACGAAGGTGATGTACAGCGATACATGACCTCACGCATCTAATATCGCCCTGAGACTATAACTTGTCCTTTATGGCTATGCCAGAGACTCATGTTCATATAGATAAGACATCCTCGCTTAGCGGCAATCCGCGTGCGATTCATTGCATCGCAAACTGTAAACTGAAATACCTGAATGATCATGAGTATAATATATCTAAGCAAATTGAACAACCTGAGCAATCCATTGAACACTTGAATATCCATTGCAACACGCGTGGATAATCTGTGTAACTCGTGTACCGAAACATGACCTCGCTCACTACACTCGTGTTTGCATATTCTATTATCCCTGGATTTCATTAAATATGCCCGTGCTTGATTTAACTTGGTTTGCCTTGGACAGGGAAGTACGGATGGTAAGTCTGGTAAGTCTCACTGTGTTTTCTTTTATATTACACGGCGCACTGCCACACGAGTTAGGCTATTCATCATTGCCATAAAACTGATCATAAGGCAAGACTAAAAAAAAACTTAATAGATGGTGCACGAAACCTATATAACGTGTTTTGATTTGTCGAGCGGGCGAGAAGCCTCCCCACCAGTGCATTCATGTACTAATAACCCATCAGATTGCTTGCAGGGTATGAGAGAACCTCGTTCGGTACGAATTACTCCTTCGTGCGTGCTAAGGCGTGGAGTTCGCTCTGCAGCCTTGGAGCGTTGCGTCCGGAACTGAAGCACATATACAAAAAATAATGTTGGAACATCGCCTATGTACATTCCATAAATGTAGCCACTTGGTACACTTTTACTATTTCAAAGAGAGAGAGAGAGAGAGGCTTGAGCGACTTGTAATCTCGGCCTAGAGCCGCATGTAACACTTGTTCAATATCAATAAAGTGCTTATTTTATTTCTATACTTATGTTATTCAATGCTTCCGCTATGATGACTCTGTGAACTTGTTACCAATCGTTTGTACGTTTCTTATTCCGCTGTACTCGGACAATCTGTGCGACTCTGTGACTTAGACCTCTTACCGCATGTTCGAATCATGGCCTTACACGGACGCGGCTTACGTTCGTGCGGTATCACGCCTATATGGAAAAAGATCGTCTCTCGGGAGCGCTGATACGGTGATTCGCGACCAGCGGGGACGACCGATTACCTGCGGAAGATCGAGACGTGACATATTGGTATCAGAGCATGGCTATACGCCTTTGGACTTCGTATCGATTTTCTCAGTTTCGAAATCTCGTTCGTGGGTTATGTGCATACACTCTCCCATTGACCCGTTGGGATGTTCAAAACAATGAGTCTAAATAATTTTAAAATTTGCATGTGAATGATATGATTCCTTGTACAAAATTATGATACGAAGGCCTTTGTGCCGACCTGTGTTAGACTTCGTGGGAATAGACTCGTGCTAGAATTTGTAAGTTATGTGCAAACCCGAATACCTATACATAATTTTTCAACCGGTTAATGTGCGAAATAGAATATCATTCGAACGGTTAGCTATGCACATAGCCTTTCAGCTAAGTTGTGTAGAGTATCGCGCGCCAAAACCCTTTTGGTGCTAGCAAGTTGCAGCAAGATCGGGACATCGTTCAGATAAAAGATAAGTCGGACTTAGAATGACAACCGATAGAAACCTTATCAGTTTATCGCTTAGGCAAATATAGAGAATCGTGCTTGGATTTTGGAAAATAGCTAGAACTGTATTTCGTGTCGGCAGATATAAATCGAATATGGTATACTTGGATGACTATCAACAATAATATATACGAGACTAGATTTATCAGGCGATACTAGGTATCGTGCAGGAAATTTTATGGAACGACTAGGTGAATATGCTAGCGATTGATGTAAACACTGATTGAAGATTTAATTGGGTAACTCGATTCTTGAGTGGTATATGGATCATTTAGAAATATCCAAACGGATTCATAGGTCTCGTGCGATAGTCGAATTGAACGATTAGAGAATATCTTGAATAAGTGATAAGGCTTATATCGAATATGGATTCATGGTGATGGAAATCGATATCTTGGTTAAGAAAACTTGTTGGAGACTTGGTGTATCGTGCAAGCAATTTTGGATTAAAATAAACAGATAGAACTTGAATACAAAATCGCTCGAATGGAAGTTAGTCCTAGAATGAATATTGTGGTTCGATGAAAGAGATAAGCGATAATGGATTCGACTTGGAGTTTGAAAGAATGATCTTGAATCAAGTTCAAAAATATAACCTTCGAAATCAGTCCCAACGAGAACGATTATCCCGCGAGAGCGCCGACGTGGTAATTTCACGTACGGCGGGGATGATCGAACTCACGGGAACATGTTCAGTGATTATTCCAAACGAACTCGATGAATGGAACGTATCAAAAGTGAATAGACTTTGGCTTGAATAATTAAAACTTACTTGTTTGAGGAATGCCAGAAGTAGACTATGGATTTACCGAACGGTAACATTGAAGTTGGATGATTTTACTAGACGAATTATAATCACTGCATGAACGGACATGACTTGATGGATAAAAATATATAACTTGGATGGAGCAAGGTAAAATGATAAGGTGTCTCGATCGTTTCGATGATAACCATAACGTTCGACGTTTTTATCTTGCGCGAGCGTAACTCTATGCTCGTACATGCGTCATGCCCGGATTAGGATGATTATCCAGCAGGAGCGTTGACGTGGTGATCTCATGTCCAACAAGGATGATCGAACTTGCGGGAGACCAGAGCGTGACAACTGATGGATCATCTTGACTTTTGGTTCGATACGATAAGACAAATTTGGAAATGCAAGTGAACCGAAAGTGTTTAAGGATAAGTTAGCCTAGAACCTGGAGTAAATTACGCTTGGTGGTTTCGTGAACGGATACAGAATCATGTTGGACGACTTGGAGTATAATCAAAGGTTTAGCACTGAATCTTGGCTTGGAGGTCTAGACTTATAATGAATACATGGATCCTATCAAAATATACATTAAGTAGATAGACTATGCGAATTGCTAGGCTTATCCTGCAACTTGGATATATCATGGATTTGGCTGAATGGACCCGAACCCCGTGCAAACGAACGTGTTAATAAGAATAGGACGATCCGTGCTTGATGTTTAGAAATCTGAGTGAAATGAGCTTGGGTAGAATATTCCGTGTAAATGAACAATGGTTTGACCTTAGAAATTGGGGCGAGCATCGTACGACAAATTTGTACGATAAATCGTATGCTTGAACTTATACCTATGACCTTGTGAGCCGACCTAGTAATTAGACAGACTATCCTGTGCCGAGTGAAAGAAATTGTGTGACCGACTTTAGCATATTGCTTGAACATCGCCAAAAGAACTAGGGCAGCAAGACTTAGAGTTAGACTGGGAATGGTAAAAGTGTGCTATGTTTGACCCGAACGGATGCACGCTAATCGATTGATCGGATATATCGTGCTTAACGATAGTGCAAATACTTGGTTTGAGTTGGAATGAGAAATTACTTAGAATTTTGGTTGACCCTGTCGGAAGTATCCTTGTGATTCATAAAAATGAGAACCCTTGAGATTTTTGCATATAGCTTGTTCGAATTAACTATCGCTAAGTTCGATTGAATGCATATGTTTGAGGGACGCCTTGAACGTGTGCACGATCCAAGACCAAGTGATATATTGAACTAGAGTGCAAAGACTTCGCTATCGCTAAGTTGGTTGACATGTATATGTTTGAAGGACGCTTTGAATATGTGCACGATCTAGACTCGCGATATGCTGATCTCGAATGCTAGGGCAAGTGAATATGTTAGATCCGCATGGACAAGTATACCGACTTGTATAAGTTTGTCTCAACCATAGATTATCATTCAAGCTGGATTGTAATGTACCCCGTGTTAAGAGATATGTTCCCCGTTAAGGCGCAGTTGATACTGAGTCATAGCTTGGATTGAATGATAGATTCATTCAATGAGACCGACCCAGCATACACACGACACTGTATAAAGAATGAGTAAGAAATTATGTTCGAACGGATCTAGTGGTGCCGATTGCTACTCTTGACATAGATTCCATAATGCGTTAGAACGGCTTGAGCTCAGGAAGTCTCGAGGATGAGACTTTTTTTGAGTATTGTATAATGTAATAACCCGTTCCTTTCAAGCGGACAGCCAATTTAAACGGCGCAAGTGCAACGACCCGACCCGCTTTGCTCAGCGAGAAGACTCGTTTGAGGCAAAGAATTTCCAGACTTGGCCCTTCAAGAGTTCAGACTTAGACTTTTAAAGGCTCGCTCGGAGTATCGCTCGACTGTGGCGAATCATCGCTAAGGTGGGTGGCTACGATGAACTTGTCTTTGCTTAGTCAACACACTTAAGATATGGACGATACATGCTAGTCGCTAGGTGAATCACCCCCTGCATGCTAATAAAGAATATAACACACCTAGCTAAGAGAATAATCCCAACTTGTGTTGTGTGTGTTAGAACATGAAAATAAAACTTTGCTTATAAATGGACCCTCGCATGCTACTTTTGCCTTGTGCAAATAGACCCCATTATGCCTCGAGTAGATTATTATATACTCTTCGTAGTGCACTGTTCACTTGTTTACACTGTACGTCCCTAGATCATGTCACTCGATATGTCCCTTTACGGTTTCACTCCTCGCTTTACCCATAGACCCGTGCCAAAGTAAATGCTTATGTTTCATATGAATGCAATATTTTCCTACTTATATGTTAACTTGTACTCGTTACCTCGATTCAATACGTGTCACATAATCTATGCCACAATCAAGTAAACATTGTCTTGCCTTGCATTCATTAAATTCACCGAAAGACTATCTAATAGTCGTTTTGTGCAAGTATGAACCCGAAAGTATCTGGGATCGTTAGGTCGCCAAGGCAATTCCTGAACCAGTGGATTGCATCATGTCAAGTAAAGAAAGAATCACAGCTCATGGAACAAGACTCATTCAGGTATTCGGATCCTTGGTAGTCTCTCTCGAGCGGGCGAGATGGTGTATGCGCCCTTATTGCTACATCCATCTCCGCCCAAGAGACTACGCATCATCTAATGTCTAAGTGAATCATGAATTAACATGCCACATCATGAATCCCGTGAACCTGAGACCTAAGACTTGCATGTCGCGGACAACTTGTGCATAAGGTATTCATGTTCAAGTTCCTGCGGACGATCTCCGGGGCACCAGGGCCGATCCGATCCGGACGAAACTTTTCGATATTCGCATGTTAGTGGGCGGCATGGAGTGAACGCCTCATTGGCCTCGCGTTGCACTCTAAACCATCCCGGGCGAAGGTGACTTATAGCGATACATAACCTCACGCATCTAATATTGCCCCGAGACTATAACTCGTACTTTATGGCTATGCTAGCGACTTATGTCCATATAAATAGGACATTCTCGCTTAGCGGCAATCCGCGTGCGAGTCATTGCATCGCATCCTGTAAACTGAAACACCTGAACGATCATGAGTATAAGATATCTATGCAAATTGAACAACCTGAGCAATCCATTGAACACTTGAACATCTATTGCAACACGCCTGGATAATCTGTGTAACTTGTGCACAGAAATATTGTCATATCCCGATCTTCCACAGGCAATCGGTTGTCCCTCCTAGGCGCGAATCACCGCCCCAGCGCTCCCGCGGGACGATCGCTTGGCCCATCTGGGCGTGATGTCGCACGAGCGTGAGCCGCGCCCATGGAAGGCCATAATCCGAACAGGCGGTAAGAGGTCTAAGCCACAGAGTCGCACAGATTGTCCGAGTGCAGCGGAATAAGAAACGCACAAGCGATTGGTAACAAGTTTACAGAGTCGTCAATAGCGGAAACATTGGATAACACAAGTATAGAAGTAAAACAAACTCTTTATTGATATTGAACAAGTGTTACAAATGACGCTTGGCCGAGATTATAAGTCGCTCAAGCCTCTCTCTCTCTCTGAAACAGTCGAAGCGTGCCAAGTGGCTACATTTATGGATGATACATAGGAGATGTTTCAATATTATGTCTTGTATATGTGCTTCAGTTCCGGATGCAACGTTCCAAGGTTCCAGAGTGAACTCCACGCCTTAGCACGTACGAAGGAGCCATCTGCACCGAACGAGGTTTCCTGTAAGCCCCTCATTTTAGAATAGGAGTAACTTGGTAATTTGTAATTATTTTTATCATTTTGTTTAATTAGATAGTTTTAAAGAATTAATTTCTAAAATCCTTTAATATATATGACACTTTGTCATGGCTTTGATATTTTTAGCAATACACGGCCTTTTTTCTTCCAACAAAATTTATATTATTAATCTTGATTGTATCTAGTACAACTGGGCCATGGGTGTTGTATTATTTTGATGTCCCCCATGTTCTAAAAATATTGACAACCAATTAGAACCACGGTTACCGTAAAACTTTCTTCATTAGGCTAGAACTTGACCTAAACCAAACTCAAACACATGTAGGCATGTAGTGCACCCAAATATCCTCATGTATTATATATATATATATATATATATATATATATATATATATATATATATATATATATATATATATATATATATATATATATATTATATTTAAATTAATTTGTTTCTATTTAGGAGAATTCTATTTATAGAAAGTGGTATATGTGTCATCCTAGTTGGCAAATAACTACCTAACCAATTTTCTAACCGCCCCAAAAACCAAACCTTATCTAATTACAACCCAACAACCAACCCACCCTCTCATTTTCGGCCAAGAGCAGCCCCCTTGGAGCCGAACCCTAGTAGCATTAGGAAACCCCCTCCTATATTTAAATCTATTTTAAAAGCCCATATATATATATATATATATATATATATATATATATATATATATATATATATATATATATATATATATATATATATATATATTTATATATATATATATATATATATATCAACTTATCACCAAATCATAACCCTAACAATAACAAATCTCTTTCCCCCTATTGTGGCTGACCCCTCCCCTCTCTCCAACGTGTAAGAGCAGCCCCCTTGCCACCTCTCCCTCACAACATCATCTCCTTCAGCAAAAATCTCCTCATCTCTTCCAAAAGCTCCACTTTTTATCATCCTTCCACCATCTCTAGATCCAAACACCATTAAACATGCAAGAAGAACCCCATCTTCGCCAAAAATATATCAAGAACCCATTGTCATCATTAACAACCCATGAAGAAGGGAGTAGTAAGCCAAGCAAAAGCAATAAGGAGTATTTATTGGACAAGAAGAAGCATCATCATCCAATCCTCTAAAGTTTTCGGTAAATTTTTAATCTTTTTTTCTCAAATCCCATGGCATGATCCCTTTAGGTTATGTAAAATTATTGATTTAGAACCCATATTTTTCTATCTTGTTCTCATATTAGAATATATGGATTCATCATGATAGGTTGGTGATAATTCGCTTATCGGCAGGACTAGTTTTGAGACTTTTAATGCGATTACTTGTGGGAATCGTTATTAATTTTTAAAATTGAATTAATAGGTACTTATTTGCTGGAATTAAGTATTTTAAAATTATTTTCTATTATTTTAATGTCAAATTTGAACCCTATAATTAAGGGCCACTAGCTTAGGTTTTCAGGTGACTTTATGACATTGTTTTGCTAGTAAATAGATGTTATTTTGGAAGGAATAAAGAGGTGAATAATTTTTGATATTAAATTAGAATATAATATAATATAAAATATATTTTTATAAATATAAACCATACTAATGGACTGGCAATGTCCCGAACAAGTTTCGGACAAAACTAGTCAACCTAAAGTAGCCATAATATTAAAATATGTTATTTTGTCAAATTTGAAAATTTATTGTTAAAATAAATATAAATTATATTTAAATCAAGATTATATGATTTATTATAATTTATGTTCATGTCCTTTAATTGGGGACTTAAACTTAAATTTTGTAAGTCAAAAACCAAGAAACTAGTTTCTGATATCCTGTAAAAGTAAAGTAAGATGTTAGGAATAATATTGGACTTTGTTGTAAATGACAAAGAATAAATTAGATAATTAATTTATAATTACAAGAATTCGTGATTGGACCCTTAAGCATTTAATTGGTGTTTAGGTCAATTGAATCACCGAAGGAGTGGACGCGGGATCATCTTTACCGCCACTGACTGCATAACCAGTCAAGTGTACCTTGCCAAGATGTTTACAGTTCTAAGTTATTTATTTGATATTATTTATGCATTAGACATTATATTGGGTGGCTTGGTTGATGTACTTATTGAGCCTAGGGTCGTCATACGATACTTTGTGTCCGAACAAGATTCGGGTACCGACATCCTCTGCGGAGTCGAGTAGCGTAGTCAGAGAGTCATATTTACGAACCCATGTTGGTGAAAATATTATTTGCACATCCAACCATAGGACACTGGACACAATATTCATGTGACAGAGTCTTTCTCGACTTGTTCGTGGTACTTGGACTCTGGATAGGACTACATGATGCATAATATATGGATGATTATAGTGATACATATTGACTATGACTTGTGCTGATAGTTAGAGGTCATGATCTTGCGTGTCTTGATTGAGACGTGAGGTTACATTGGGTGGAAAGAGTCTTCATCGTGCTCTGGGCATATTTTACTTATTACTATTTATTGTGTATTAGGCTTTAGGTTCCCTCTGCGAAATCTAAGTTATTATATATATATATATATATATATATATATATACAACTTCCTCCTGGTTCTCCCACACGGAGCCTTGAGTGTACTATTAGATTACGGAAGTGTTCCTTGAGATCTTCCGTGAGTACCAGCCCGGGGTATGATACCATACTCTCATTTGCATGTCACATAGTTGGTTACAGTAGTTTACCCTGGATTATGGTTTTATTACACTGTTTACTTTTGCCTTATTGTTTTCTTGTACCTTGTTACGTCCCTCTTAGGACATGGTCTCCTGCCAGTTTTTGCAGCATAGACGATTATAGAGCCTTTGGAGTTGCTGATGTGTATTGCTTGTCATGCGGACATTGGTGCCAGGTACTTATATCATTTCTACCGGAGTTATAGTTATTTATTCATATTGTTAATTCATCTGCTGATGTAACCTAGTTTTTATAGACGCATATTTATTTCTCGAGTCTATTCGAGCTTATGTGTTACTGGGCAGCCGACTTTAGCACATGTAGTTCATTCTTGATATTTTGTTCTTGATGTGGATTGTGACATAGATATTTTCAGAATTCTTAGATTGTTACCCTTATTATACAGCTTATACGTATTCGAGTCGGGCCAGAGTCTGGTCGAATGCGTAGCTGGCATGTTACGTATTCCTAGTCCTACGTATTTGGGATTGGGGCGTGACATTTTCCCATACCCTACAAGCAAATTGGTTGGTTATCAGTACATGAATGCACTGGTGGGGAGGCTTCTCGCCTGCTCGACAAATCCAAACACGTTATATAGGTTCCGTGCACCATCTATTAAGTTATCTTTCTAGTCTTGCCTTAGGATCAGTTTCATGGCATTTATGAAAAGCCTAACTTGCGTGGCAGTGCGCCGTACGATATAAAGTAATACGGCGAGACTTACCAACTTACCATACGTCATTCCCTGTCCAAGGCAAACCAAGTTAAATCAAGCATAAGAATTTATTATTGAATCCAGGGGCAAATAACATATGCAAACACAAGTGTGCTACGAGCATGTTCTAAATCAGGTGCACGAGTTTTCTTAAATTATGAAACATAAGTTACTTTTTTACTCAGATTCAGGGGTTATTCTCAGATTATTTGATCTTTTATTTGGATACTTGGATTCAGATTTCTTAGATGCAATGCAATGCAATGACTCGCACGCGGATTGCCACTAAGCGAGGATGACTTATCTATATGAACATGAGTCGCTGGCATAGCCATTATGGACATAGTCGCAATAAGACGGTGGTCACGGTTCCCCGGCAACTAACCGAACTTATTCGTGCTAGCTATAACTAGCGCGACTAACGAATTTTCCCCTAGGCAGGATCGGTCCCGGCGCCCCGGTGCCCCGTTCGTGGAAATCAAGCTTGTGCACAAGCGTCCATGACCAAGCGAGTCTCTTTTATTTGTTCTTTCTTTATACTTTGATATCTTCTTATTCTGAGTAAACGGCAATGGTTGTAGGCGCAGGTAATGAGCCTCGCTACAAGCTATCCCAGGTCGTTCCTGACTCATTTGTTGCTTGCATCTTTATTCATTATGGGCTCCCCGAGCCATTCTTTTAGTGCCATTCACTTAGTGTCATTCTTTAGTGATGTTCGATTTATTTATTCTTTTTACTTGCAACTTACTTTTAAGTTTTCTTATCATCCTTGTAGCTCCCGGTATAGGAACTACCTTGGCGACCTAACGGTCCCGAAGTTGTTCCATATTTTCTATTACTTGGCTCGGAATGACTATTTTGATAGCCTTCCTACCTCAGGTGAGTGAATCATGTTTCGTGTTATGTTTCAGGCATGGCATGAATTATGTGACTAGCATCGAAACGAGGCAAATGAGTACAAGTTAGCATATAAGCAGGCAAGCATTTCATTTTGGGTGAACATAAGCAATTACGTTGGCACAGGTCTAAGGGTAAAGCGAGGAGTTAAACCGTAAAGGGACATACCGAGCAACATGATCTTGGGATGTGCAGTGTAAAAAAGTGAACAATGCACTACGAAGAGTATATAATAATCTACTCGAGCCATAGCGGGGTCTAGTTGCACAAGGCAAAGGTAGCATGCGAGGGTCTATGTTATAAGCCAAGTTTCATTTTCATGTTCTAACACAAGCAATACAAGTTGGGATTATTTTCTTAGAAAGGTGCGTTGGATTCTTTATTAGCATGCAAGGGATGATTCACCTCGCGACTAGCATGTATCATCCATATTTTAAGTGTACTGGCTAAGCAAAGCAAAGTTTATCGTAGCCACCCACCTTAGCGATGATTCGCCTCGGTCGAGCAATACTCCGAGCGAGCCTTTGAAAGTCTAAGTCCGAACTCCTGAAGGGACTAGTCTGGAAATCCTTTGCCTCAAACGAGTTATCTCGCTGAGCAAAGCTGGTTGGGTCGTTGCACTTGGGCCGTTTGAATCGGTTGTCAGCTTGAGCAGAACGGGTCATTACAAATATGACCTCGCTCACTACACCTGTGTTTGCATATGCTATTGCCCCTGGATTTCATTAAATATGCCCGTGCTTGATTTAACTTGGTTTAACTTGGACAGGGAAGGACGGATGGTAAGTCTGGTAAGTCTCGTCGTATTTCCTTTTATATCGTAGGTCGCACTGCCACACGAGTTAGGCTATTCATCATTGCCATAAAATTGATCCTAAGGCAAGACTAGAAAAAAAACTTAATAGATGGTGCACGGAACCTATATAACGTGTTTGGATTTGTCGAACGGACGAGAAGCCTCCCTACCAATACATTTATGTACTGATAACCCACCAGATTGCTTGCAGGGTGCGGGAGAACCTCGTTCGGAGCGGATGCCTCCTTCGTGTATGCTAAGGCGTGGAGTTCGCTCTGGAGCCTTGGAGCGTTGCGTCCGGAACTGAAGCACATATACAAGATATAATGTTGGAATATCACCTGTATATCATTCCACAAATGTAGCCACTTGGCACGTTTTTACTGTTTCAGGGAGAGAGAGGCTTGAGCGACTTGTAATCTCGACCTATCGCCGCATGTAACACTTGTTCAATATTAATAAAGAGCTTGTTTTATTTCTATACTTGTGTTATTCAATGCTTCCGCTATTGACGACTCTGTGAACTTGTTATCAATCGCTTATGCGTTTCTTATTCCGCTGCACTCGGATAATCTATGCGACTCTGTGGCTTAGACCTCTTACCGCCTATTCGAATCATGGCCTTGCACGGGCACGGCTTACGCTCGTGCGACATCACGTCCAGATGGGAAAAAATCGTCCCGCGGGAGTGCTGGCGCGGCGATTCGCGACCAGCGGGGACGGACGATTACCTGCGGGAGATCGGGGCGTGACAATGCGTCTACTGAGTTATGGCACAGGCGACTCAGCCATATCAGCGAGAAGGGGATGAGCTACTTGGTGAACAAGAAGGTGATTCCAGGGCTAAAGTCTATAAAGTAGGAGAAGTGCATGCACTGTTTGGCAGAAAAGTAAAATAGGAAATCTTTCCAAAGTCACCCATGTTCAAGGAAGCCGGCGTTGCTCGAGTTGATTCACTCGGATGTCTGCGATCCTATGAAGGTAAAATCCATTGGTGGTACTTTTTTTTGTAACATTTATTGATGATTGTTCCAGAAAGGTTTGGGTCTATGCCTTAAAGACCAAGGATCAGGTGCTGTCCACTTTCAAGGAGTTTTAGGCCTCTGTTGAAAGGGAGATGGGCAAGAAGCTGCTTTGTGTTTGTTCGGACAATGGGGGCGAGTATATCGGTCCCTTTGATGCTTATTGCAGAAAGCAAGGGATACGACACCAGAAGACTCCGCTAAAGATATTTCAGCTCAATGGTGTAGCGGAGCGGATGAACATGACACTTATAGAGAGGGTGTGGTGTTTGCTGTCAGAAGAAAACTTGTCGGGCAGCTATTGGGGTGAGACATTTTACACAGCTGCTTATGTTATTAATTTATCTCCTAGTGCTCCTTCGTAGGGTGATGTTCCTGACAAAGTATGGTATGGCAAAGAGCCGTCATACAATCACCTGCGAGTGTTTGATTGTAAGGCCTTTGTGCATGTACCAAGGGACAAGATATCCAAACTTGAGCCAAAGACGAGGCGGTGCGTCTTTGTCGGCTACGGTCGGGAAGAGTTTGGCTATAGACTCTACGATCCAGTGGAAAGAAAGCTCTACAGAAGCAGGGACGTGGTATTCGTCGAGGATCAGACCATGACCAACACTCTGGATTCCGAAATATCTTCTGAGGCTGAGGAATTACCTGAGTTAGAGTCATTTTGCTTCGAGCAGTTTCCAGAGGATATCGCAGAGGATCCAGTTATGGGGGAGCCAGTACATGGAGTTGCTCACAACCTTGATTATCAGTCTGTTGATGGTGGTCAGGGTGACCCTCAGGAGGATGAGCATACCGAGGTGACAGTTCCTGGAGGAGAGGAGGCTGTAGATATACAGGCAGCACCAGTGGTTCCGTTGGGGAGGAGCGATAGAGAGCGTCGACCATCTACGAGATACTCACCGGGTGAGTATGTGCTACTGACTGAAGGGGGAGAACCCAAATTTTTTGCAGAGGCTATGGAAGACGAACACGAACAGAGTGGATTGAGGCCATAAAGGAGGAGATGGGTTCCTTGAGGCCAACTCTACTTATGATCTGGTGCGGTTGCCAAAGGGCAAGAAGGCTTTGAATAATCGATGGATGTTCAGAGTGAAGCAGACAGATGATGCTACCCGCCCTCGATACAAAGCGAGGCTGGTAGTTAAAAGCTACGGTCAGTGAAATGCGTAGATTATTATGAGATCTTTTCGCCAGTCGTCAAGCAGTCGTCTATTCGGATGGTACTAGCTTTGGCAGCCAGTTTCGACTTGGAGGTCGAGCAAATGGACGTGAAGACGATATTTCTCCACGGTGATCTTGAGTAGGAGTTGTATATGGAGCAGCCAAAGGGATTCTGTGAGAAGGGCAACTCATATTTGGTCTGTCGATTGAGGAATAGCTTGTATGGTCTAAAACAGGCTCTGAGACAGTGGTACAGGAAGTTTGAGTCGTTTATGGGGGAGCATGGCTATGCACGGACGACGTCGGATCATTATGCTTTTGTGAGGTACTTCGCCGAGGATGATTTCATTATTTTGTTGCTTTATGTTGATGACATGCTATTGGTGGGTCGGAATGCCACCAGGATAGCAGAGTTGAAGCGCCAACTGAGCGCGGCCTTCTCTATGAAGGATTTAGGCGCAACGAAGACTATTCTTGGGATGGAGATCATCCGAGAGAGAGAGAGAGAGAGAGAGAGAGAGAGAGAGAGAGTCTAAGCTACTACACTTGTCCCAAAAGAAGTACATTCACTGGGTACTTCAACGTTTCGGGATGGACGGGTCGAAGAAAGTGAGTAACCCCCTTGCGGCTCACTTTAAGTTCACTGAGGAGCATTATCCATCTACCGAGGATGAGAAGGAAGATATGGAGCGAGTTCCATACGCGTTTGCTGTGGGAAGTCTTATGTATGCTATGGTATGTACGAGGCCAGACATTGCTCATGTATTCGGCACAGTTAGCAGGTACACTTTCAATCCTGGAAGGGTACATTGAAGTGGGGTCAAGTGGATTCTACGATATCTTCAGGGTACTGCCGATTGGAGACTTTTATTTGGTGGTGACAAGCCGAAGCTGGTTGGGTATACCGACGCTGATATGACTGGAGATGTAGACACGAGACGATCGACTTCGGACTATGTGATGATGTTTGCTGGTGGAGCAGTATCGTGGCAGTCGCGTTTGCAGAAGTGTATTGCCTTGTCGACGACAGAGGCATAGTACATTGCGGCGACGGAGGCTTGAAAGGAGTTGATGTGGATGAAGAAGTTGTAAAAGAAAATTGGGCTAAAGCACGAGCAGTATCATTTGTTTTGCGATAGTCAGAGTGTTATTCACCTTGTGAAGAACCGAACATTTCATAGTTAGTCCAAGCACATTGAGATCCGATATCATTGGATACGAGATGCTGTTGATAAGAAGGAAGCGGCGCTTGAGAAGGTTCATACAGATGACAACGGAGCAGATATGTTCACAAAGTTTCTTCCAAGAAAAAAAGTTTGAGTACTGCAGATCTATCATCGGGATGACGATCCCCTCCACATAGTTGTGAAGGAGAAGATTTGTTGGAGTGGATGAGGTTCCCAACCTATGTGGAGAACACTCTGGAGTGCGATGAGCGCCGTCTGTGGTCAGAGAAGCTTGGGGAGGCAACGAGAGCCATTCGAGAGGTCGAAGAAGCTCGGGAAGAAGGAGCAGCTGCTATACAGGGGGAGACAGAGTTTGGGCCGAACTCGGTCCGAGTTCGGTCAGGGTGCTGCAGAAGCTCTAGAAAGCTGTTGTCTTCGTTTACTCGCAAATCACCGACTCGGGCGAATTCAGTCCGAGTTCGGTCGGCGGACTGGACGAAAATTCAGAGGTCACCATTGGATCGTATCCTACGGTCCAGGATTTATTACGGGATTAGGGAATATATATTAGGTTTTCCTAAACCCTAATCCTAGTATATCATCTCAAGAAAGAAGAGAAAATGAGGTAAGAGTGTCATTGCAACTTTGGGAGGGAGAAAGAAGAGGATTGGAGGTCGTTTCGGAGGAGGAGATCAATTTTGGGTAATTTCTCATTGTTTTCTATCTTCGTGGTGTGATCTATTTTCTATTCCTAACTGTTGTGGTGATCCGTGTTGGATCGGGAGGAACTTGTAGAGGGTGTATTCGCTTTATTCCATTAGTGGAGGTTCTTCAGGGTTAGACTCCGATCGTCCCGTGATTTGATTTGTGTGTTGTATTGCTCAGTTCTCTCGCAAGTATTTTCTAATTTGAAAAAAAAAAATAACTTTTTTTTTCAAGAAATAGAATTATAACATTTATGTATATGCACATGGTTAAGCTCCAACAACCATGCAGGTCATATCAAATGACATGCTGTAAATACACAGAGAGCCCATGCTGCATTCTGCAAGCCAAAGATCACCTCCAAAGCTCTGCACCGTGACCACGGGGGTATATTATGCAAGTGGCAAGCATTTCCTTGACCCCCCCCCTCACTGACTCTTACTCTCGGTGAGTATATTAAATTTCTTCAGATCATCCTTCCTGTTCTCTTCGTCAATTCATCCCTCGTGCCTGTGTTCCTCCGTCAGCATTGAGAGTGTGAAGAAGAAAAAGGGCGGGGTGTGGGTTTGGGGGTGGAGGAGAGACAGCGACAGATAGTGACATTCCCAGGCCCCTTTTTTTTTTACTGGCAGCAAGTGCTTTTTTTCTGCACAAGAAATGAAGGAGAACCACATAAAATCGTACATACATGTAACATGCATGTAACATGTATGTGCACCTCTCCTCTCCTCTCCTCTACTTGCTTATGATGTTTCAACCACACCAAGCTAGCTAGGTTGCAATAATGGCAGAGAGAGAGAGAGAGAGAACATCAGAACAGTGTGGAGAGAGACTAATAGTGTTGATCAAATCAAGACAGTGGGAGAGAGAATCAAAGCCCCACCACCACCAGAGCACCTATGACAGCAGAGGATAGGAGTGAAGAGAGCCTAGGGAGTGCAATCCATCCATTTCATGCCTATAATATTCTCTCCCACCTCGTGCTTTGTCGTGTGTTAACCTACTACCCCACTATTTACTCAATCAAATGTTTTACTAATACTCACTGCCCCTTCTTTATTTATTACTGCAGGCTTGCCAGTGGCAGTGCAAGCTAGCCGGCTAGCTAAAGCCTAACCACATTAATATAGTTACATCGGGAAGGAAAGAAAGATTGCAGCAGTCAGTCAAGCGTGAACAAAAGCCATATTGCCTAATTGTGCATGTCAAGAGTGTAAGAAAAACACAGCGAGTTTAATTTAAAAAGGAAAAAAAAAAAATAACAGTCACATTGGATTATTAATAATTGAAGGCCTGCAACATAGGATTTTGCTGCAAACAGTAGCCCAGCAGAAGCCTGAAGAGCTTCGGCTACAGTGACCAGCCAGCTTAAAACCCGGGAGAAGTGAAAAGAGGAAAAAGGAAAGAGAGAGAGCCAAATACCTACTACTCAAAAGTGTAGCCATAATCATCATCATCAAAAGGAAAGAGAGAGTTCACTCGAGCGAGAGAGAGAGAGAGAGAGAGAGAGAGGGAGCTCATGGAAGCTCGCAATGGCATGCTAGGGTTTGGGGAGGGAGGAGTTGGTGGTGGTCTCTCTTCTCTCATGATCATGCCTCAAATGGCTGACACCACCATCACCAACAACAACACGAGCTCTCCGCTCCTTCCTCCTCTCCCCATGGACTACCATGACAACAGCATCATCAAGTCCAAGATCATGTCACACCCCCACTTCTCCCGCCTCCTCTCTGCCTACATCAACTGCCAAAAGGTTTATATCACCAAACCCTAACCCTAAAAAAAACTCTTCTCTCTAATACCCTCTTTCTTTCTTTCCATGCAGGTTGGTGCTCCTCCGGAAGTCGTGTCGAGGCTCGAGAAAGCGGCCGAGTCGACCTTGATGATCGGGAGGGCCTCCTCTTCTTCCTCCTCCTCTTCCGATCCGGCTCTCGACCAGTTCATGGAGGCCTACTGCGAGATGCTGACCAAGTACGAAGAAGAGCTCTCAAAGCCGTTCAAGGAAGCCATGCTCTTCCTCTCACGCATCGACGCGCAGTTCAAGACCCTCACCCTCTCCCACCCACCTACTCCTCCTCCTCCTCCTCCAGGTATATGTACTAATTAAGTAAAGCTTGATTATTATTATTATTATTATTATTTATTATTATTATTATTAAATGTGCATGGAGTGTGGCTAAGTATAATATAATTTTCCATCGACACTAGTTTAATGTAACTCTAATGGCATGTGCTTATAGTAAGTAAATACAAGTACAGACCATCATTCTTTCAAGAACCTTAACTATTCCAGGAAGCCTGGGGAGTAGTAATTTATATGGGTCTACATGTTGAGTTCCCTTCCCATCGCGGCTGCATTGGAAAGCGGCTGTTCTTCTGTCAGTAGGGTGTTCTTTCTCTGGATTTTATGGAAGCTCATGGGAAAGCGACTTCTTATTTTTCTTCGGTTCTTTCTTTATTTGGTAATTGCATGTGAATGTTGTCAAGTTCAAAATATAGGTAATGACTGGAATATCTATTTCTAGGAATTTATGGTTCTTGAGAATGTAGAGTTGAGAATGTAGAGTTTCTATTTGTGAAGGTGATCTATTTCCCGCTTCGTTTTTTGTTGGAGATTGCTGCAAGATTATGTATCATAAAGTGGTTTATTTTGCCAATATAGAAATGTATTCATTTGCTTCAGTGATGTTGTTAGCTGGCTTAAAAATATATTTGTCCTGGATGTTTATTCCAAGTATTGATGACTTCATTATGAATTTTGTTGACTTGATATTTAGGTCTGTTGCACTTTTATGGTGAATATCTTTTACAGTTGGGTTAATGAAAGTTTATTTAGCTCGCATTGATTTCTTCAAGATCCTTATGTTTAGCTTCTACTTCCGATCAATCTATGGTTATATGGCTAGATCATACTGTTATGTTTTAATTGGAAATGTGTTACACAATTGAGTCAATAGACTTTTATGTTTGAGCTTGAACAGATTTGAGTAACACGTAAGATCATACTGTATGTTTTAATGGGGAATGTGCAACATAATTTAGTCGATTAGACCTTTATGTTTGAGCTTGAACAGATGGAGTAACACGTAAGATCATACTGTATGTTTTATTGGGAGATGTGTAACATAATTGAGTCGATTAGACTTTTTATATGTTTGAGCTTGAACAGATGGAGTAACACATAATATCAGATACGTATGAAATCAAATCATATTTAAAAAATCTCAAAGCCAAAGTTAAGTTAGTAAGGTCGCTTGCATAGTGTATCTATTCAGAAATCATTCTTTCTTTAGAGAACACATGCATAAATCCAATTTCATGAACATGACCTTGTTGGAGAATGTAACCCTTGGTTCTAGCATTCACCAAATAAATGAATATCGGACTAGATAATTTTTTTAATTAGAAGCCATGACAAAATTTTGCATATTATATTGCGAGTAACCTTTTTTTTTGTCTTAAAGGTCAATCATTTGTTCATTTCATTGTCTCAGCTGATGTGTTTTGCTTCTTGAGACTAATGTTAGTCACTGGCTATTTAATTTTAATGGATATCAAACCTGTCAACTTGATTTTATTTATCATTGAAATTTCATTTACACTACACCTAGTATCTACTGTTTTATTATTGATCTTCTATTCAAACATGTCACCATATTAGCAAGGGACCCGGTGGTTGTGTTTAAAAAAAAAATTGCGCATAAAGAATGATTATTAATTGGTCAGTTATTTTTGTTAACATATGAAGATTGATTATCCTCAGTCATCAGGGTAATAAAATGTACTAAATTATCTCTCTTGTACAGTTTACTTTGAGAGTGCAGTGGTCTTGACATACATTTTTTTTTCCAAGCATCTTCTCTGAATTTCAAGGCTGAGATAATGTTTAGTTACATTTTGAACAATAAGTACTTCATTCTATGATGTTAGTAGCTAGAATGGTTCCTCATGGTAGTGTAGCACTTATGCGTGTGTTGTCTTCTAGAATTACTACTCAACTAAACTATTCAATGGTGAATGCATTAACCATTCATTACGCAGGTGCTTCTGTGTGGGTGTGTATGGACGAAAGTGTGTATTTTTGCATATGTGCATGTTGGTGATGTGGGGTTAACTTGTGAACTTAAATTGGATTATTCCATCCTAAGTTTATTTTTGTAGGTAGTAGTTGCATTCAATATTGAACTGTTGCTAATGGAAGCTCTTTATATTTACTATCCATTGCTTCTTGATGGAAAACTCTATATATTTATATTTTTGGACTTTAATCCACTCAAAATAACACAATAAGTAATTATAGAACCTAAAGACGATGGGTATTACACAGGTGTTTCTGTGTGGGTGGGTGTATGGACAAAGGGTGTGTGTGTAATATCGCATATGTGCATGTTGGTGATGTGGGGTTAACTTGTGAACTCAAATGGAATTCATCTGTCCTAAATTTCTTTTTGTTGGTGGTAGTAATTGCATTCAACAATGAACTTTTGCTAATTGAAGCCCTTTATATTTACTATTCATTGCTTCATGTTGGAAAATTTTATATATTTATATTTTTGGACTTTAATCCACTCAAAAAAGAAGTAATTATAGAACCTAAAGATGATGGGTTTCGTCATTGCCTGGGAGCCACACCATGTATATATCTTGATCTAGTTCCTCTTGTTGTTACATAGGTCAAGTGCATCTTGTTATATCAGGTGTGTACTCTTTGTACTTTTGAGATACATCCGCAACACAATCAAATGATTTTTTCTACAGAAACAAATAAATGCTGCAACAGGAAAACCTTAATCCTAGTTTTGGTTTTGACTGCATGAATCCTAGAATTTCAATTCAACTCTGTTAAGGGCGATGTCCTCTAACAAAAGCCATAGCCTTCTTTACGACTTCATTCCATGTTCATATAGATCTGCCCCTAATACTATACTGGCTGTTCGTTTAAGTACCACTCATCCATCTTAGCAATTTCATTTTAGCAATATTAATATTCTAAGTATGTTATTTGCTAATACTCCGATCCATTATGCATGCATGTTTATCTTATGACTATCTTATTGTTCTTTTTCAACCATTATGTTTTAATTCTTTGCCACAGCCTCCTTCTCAATGTCATAAATCATAATAGATGGTTGATGTTAAATACAATAAACTATCACTCTTATGTATTTCTTATCCATTGATATATACTCCTCCCTTGTTTCTCTCTAGCTTTTGGCCGAATATACATTTCATATGTCTCCATTTTGTACTACTAATCTTTAAACCATTAGATTCCAACATCTCTCTTTTTGACGCAACCAGTTTACAATCTAACCTTCTCTACATCGACCAACACTATCATCAAACAATACCATCAACGAACACAATACACCATCGGACTATCACAGCGGAACAGTTAAACCATCATCATCACTTGATGTGATGTTGTACAAGTCTAAATTGTACTTGTACAAGGCATTGAGCTGCAAAATTAATAAATGATCGCAAATCTAGATCAACGTAGCAAAAATAAACATGCAAACTGAATCACAATTAATATAATAATAAAAATCTCTTTACAACGGAATACACACGACTCTCAACAGTTCATTAAAATATCAACTTAGCTTACAACTCACAAATACAAGAGATTTACAATGTTTCATACATCATGTCCTCTGTAAACAAAAGACAACTTTACAAGAGAAAAGCTCCAAGCTGCCAAATGAGCTCCAACCACCTCAGAACGTTGGGGAATATACTAGTGAGCAGGGTCAACCAAGTCACCTTAACCAACACAGTAATCATGTAAAATTATACAATATTATAAGTGATTTTTTGCTCTTTTTTCTTGGGTTATTTATCAATATATAACATAACTCATAAATGTAAACAAATCGTTATAAAGTGATTTATTCATAGCTTTACTTCCTTTTGTACGAAACAAGAATTAAAACACACACACACACATATATATATATATATATATATATATATATATATTTATGATACTTTATGTTTCCGTCTTTGCAAAATAACACATTAGAGCTCACATTATAAGCGTCACTAGCCTGTCCCTGCATCAATATGTTATGTCTGCAAAATAGTTGTCATTAGTATGCAGTCCATCTATACAACGGTCATCGGTGCTCTCTACACCAGAAATGACTATCCATGGTATTGCGACGCACCCTTTCATAGCAGGTAGTGAGCCTCGATGAAGGTCTCGAATTAACTCGTGCCTGACTACAAGTTCAACATAATTTTCTCCTAGACCGATATTGTCCCGGTGCCCCAGATACCAATCGAGGATAATCAAACATTGTGCACAAGTTGTCTGTGACCATGCAAATGTATGCAACTTAGTTATAAGACATCTTGCATGGTAATGGAAATGAAAATATAAATCTCTACAACATTCCTCATTTCTTTAGCCCCATGCTCGGAACACACACACGTCTCAAAGTGTAAAGAAATGATAAATATGGAAAAAGGCTGCTTTTATTATTTTGATGCGTGAGCCTTTATATAGCAGAGTTTACATCAAAACTAACTCATGAGGTTATAACTGAATCCCTACAATCATGGTTAGAGATAATTACAAAAATAAACTAACTCATGAGGTTACAACTGAATCCTACAATCATGGTTAGAGATAATTACAAATCAGAGAAAGGCTAAGTCAATAACTTAATACCCTCCCGCAAGCTCACGATCGAGTACGAACGAGAAGTTTGGACCGTAAGTTTTGAAACTGTGAGGAGCCAACAGCATTGGTAAAAATGTCCGCTATCTGATCAGCAGATTTGACATGCCTAACAATCAGAGCACCTGTCTGAACTTGTTTCTGGACAAAGTGATAGTCGATTTTGATGTGCTTGGACCGTTGGTGAAAGACCGGGTTTGCAGTAAGAAAAGTGGCACTGAGATTATCACAAAGAAGAATGGGAGGACCAGGAGATGGTGCCGCCATTTCCTTGAGAAGCTGTTGAAGCCAAATAAGTTCAGCCGAGGCAAAGGCAATAGCCCTGTACTCAGCCTCAGTGCTAGAGCGAGCAACCACATTCTATTTGCGAGAAGACCAGCTCACAAGGTTGCCTCCAAAGTAAACCGAGAACCCATGTTGAGAGCGGCAGTCCTCGGGATCAGAAGCCCAGCCAGCATCAGTAAAGCAAACAAGCCGAGTGTCACGAGCAGGACGGAAGAAGAGGCCGGAATCGAGTGAACCCTTGAGGTAGCGGAGGATTCGTTTGACCGCAGCCCAATGATGTTCCGACGGCTGGTGCATGAACTGGCAGACCCGATTGACTGAGTAGAAAATCTCAGGTCGGGTGATGGTGGCATATTGGAGAGCTCCTACGATGCTGCGGTAGAGATGGACGTCGGAGAATGGATCACCGCCTGAAATGAGCCGAGAACCTGGAACATCCGGCGAGGATATGGGTTTAGCGTCCATCATTTTGCTGCGATCAAGGAGGTCCAAAATGTACTTTCTTTGTGAGAGTAGAAGACCAGCTGAATTACGATGGACTTCAATTCCCAAGAAAAAGTTGAGATCACCCAAATCCTTCAGAGAGAAAACCGAGTTGAGATACTTGACAAACTCATCAATGAAGGAAGAGTTGGAACCGGTGATAATGAGGTCATCCACATAAACAAGCACATAGACAACATCGGAGCCATGACGTTTGATGAAAAGAGAGGTATCGGAGATGCATTGCCGAAACCCGTGACGAAGCAAAGCTTGGTTGAGCTTCTGAAACCATGCTCGCGGAGCTTGCTTGAGGCCATAAAGTGCCTTTTTGAGGCGACAGACATAGGACGACCGATCAGGGGAAGTGAAATCCGGTGCTTGCTCCATATAGACAGTTTCTGCTAGATCACCATTGAGGAAGGCATTATTAATGTCAACCTGACGGAGAGGCCAATGACGAGTGACAGCAATGCTCAATACCACCTGAATCGTGGTAGGCTTGATGACCGGGCTGAATGTGTCGAAGTAGTCAACTCCCTCTTCTTGATTGTATCCCTTGGCAATCAAACGGGCCTTGTACCGGTCAATAGAGCCATCTGGTTTCTTCTTGATCCTGAAAACCCACTTACAACCAACAATATTAGAAGATGAGGGCCTAGGAACCAAGTCCCAAGTCCCATTAGCAATTAAGGCATCAAACTCTAGTTGCATAGCATGTTGCCAATTGGGGTTCTTTTTGGCTTGTAAGAAAGTTTTAGGTTCAAAATCAAAGGAATCACAGGGAATAGAGTGTTTGGTAGCAGTGGGCTTTAGGTTTAAGGGAATTAGTGGAGGCTCGAGTGACCATACCGTGGGTCGAAGTGTTGGAGGGGCGGAAATACGAGGGAGCATGTTGATATGGCATATCCGGCGAAGGGATCGGTGGTGGGGAAGGTGGCACCACCTGGGGGGGGGGATTGTGGCGTGAGGTCGGAAGGAGACGAAGACGACTGCTGAATGAGAGTCGGTCGAGAAGGATCCGAAGAAGAAGATGCAACCGAGAGTGGTGTTAATGCAGCTTCTTGAAGCGGAAAGAGAGGTCAGGACGAGGCGAATCTAGCTGTCCGGACTGAGAATTATGCTCCGGAAAAGGAAAAGAAGACTCATCAAAGACAACATGACGAGCAATGTACGTTCGAGAGGAAGAAACGTGATAGCACATATATCCTTTATGTTTAGCACTATACCCTAAGAAGATGCATGCCACAGAACGGAATTCCAACTTGCCAGAACGGAATTACAACTTGCTACTCTTGTAAGGGTGAAGATAAATATGGAAAAATGTTGCTTTTATTATTTTGATGCGTGAGCCTTTATATAGTAGAGTTTACATCAAAACTAACTCATGAGGTTACAACTGAATTCCTACAATCATGGTTATAGATAATTACAAAAATAAACTAAACTCATGAGGTTACAACTGAATCCTACAATCATGGTTAGAGATAATTACAAATCAGAGAAAGACTAAGTCAATAACTTAATACAAAGTGTGGCGACGCATTGGTCCCAAGTCATTTGACGAATTGCCTTGTTCTGAGTAATGATTTACATGTTGCTCATATGTTTACAATGCTAAAATCATTGGTCAGTCTCCTCTCTTTCCGATTTTATGCCAATTCAAGTAGTACTTAATTTTTTATGGCTGGTGGCTTTCCCTTGTCTAAGTCATGGAACTTAATTAGTCATTTTTTGTAAGAGTACGAATGTAGTTATGATTGCAAGATTGTAAAGCTATTAATTATTTTTTATGTCTAGAAGACATCAGCTTGTTTTGTTTTGCATGGATTTATTTGGTGGTTTATATGCCTATATTTCCATTTCTGATCAGAGACGGCTCCTTTTTTCCATTCCAAATATTAAGAAACCCATCTCCCCATATATTTTTCCCCTTACACCCCCCCCCCCCCCCCCCCCCCCCCCCCTTCCCTTGGGCCCTTCCCCTCTCCTTTTCACATTAATGATACTAGTATATATGCACATGCCTTGCATGCATTTTAATCGTCTTTTAATGAACTTTTTCTGTACTTGGGAAGAGCAAAAGATACTAGAAGAACGAATTGCATTTTTCTTTAAAAAAAATTATATGCATAATTATCTAGTTGAAGTCCTCATTAAATTTAATCATGAATTTTAATTAGTGAAGTTAGGTTAGGACATATTTGGAAGAAAAAAAATCACGATGAAGCTAACTAGTAGTGTAGATTATGTTCATGTTTAGTTATATACTTCTTTATTCCTATATTATTATTATTCAGAGAGCATTGCTATCTTTGTGCAGTCTTGTACTCTGATCCAAATTGCTAAATCTGATGAGCAAGAAATTATGAATATAATTAATGTACGATTATTTTGATGCCACAATGAACATCTTGTTTTCTGGAACTAAGATTTTTTTTGTTGCAGTAGACTGTGGTCTATCATATACCAAGTGAGAGAAATTGTTTTTGCAAGAACTCTTTCTAGAACTAATATTATTCGTTTGATTTGACTTGTAACTGAACAAATTATAAGTCATCTTTTGCTATTTTATAAAAAAACCTTTGGGCTTAGTAGAAAATATGTTTTTTTTTTTTTTTTTTTTTACTGTTCAGGTGAAAAACATCAAATACCATAAGAAGCTTAGTAGTTATGAGTACTTGAGTAAACTAAAGTAATTTAGTTTTGGTCCATTAAACCCCGTCTTTGAGACTAAATGTAAACAATGGTCAAGTATCCCCTTTGTTTTTCGTTGATGATAAATTAGCAAAACAATACCCGATCACAAGATCTCTCTTGAAAACATAACATAAACAAAAGAGGAACTCTCCGACAACAAATGTATTTATGAGCTTGTTGTAACCATAACCAACATATAGACTGCACCGTGTCTGAGAAGACCAGCTTCCTCTTGATATTCTTTCTGTTTTCATTAAAACTATCATTAACCCTGTCATTTCCTCCTAAAGTTCTTTATAAAATCAGCATTACTATATAGGTTAGAGATTTTATTTGCAACCCTGATTATGTAAACAACTTGTAGTATAAGTTACAGTTGATATATATAGTAGGTTAAATTTACTACTGTAGTTATAAAGGTAGCTTAAGTGTTAAGTTAAAATTGCCACTCATTACCAAAATCTTAGTAGGCTTCTTGATATGTATGTTCATGTCCTCTCCCATTTTCTACTCAAATTTTCTGTTATATTATTTGTCGTGGTTTCTTGACAAATGCATTCTTTCTTTCTCCTGTTTCATCTGGAATCACATTTGATAAGTTTTGTTGATCAATATTTTCATCTGGTATCACATCAAACTGAATTTTGGAATTTGTGTTGGAAGTGTGCGGTGACCTAGATAGGAACGGATCATCGGATGAAGACATTGATGTAAGCGAGAACTACATTGATCCCCAAGCTGAGGACAGGGAACTCAAAGGCCAGCTTCTGCGAAAATACAGCGGATACCTCGGTAGCCTTAAGCAGGAGTTCCTGAAGAAGAGAAAGAAAGGGAAGCTCCCCAAGGAAGCCAGGCAACAGCTGCTCGACTGGTGGGCTAAGCACTACAAATGGCCATATCCTTCGGTACGTACTCAATATAAATTGTGTTACACGACTGATTTCATTCTTCACTACGTCAAATAATTAGGGAGGGTTGTGATGCTTGCAAATATATGACTTGGTACTGCAGGAGTCCCAAAAACTGGCGCTTGCGGAATCCACTGGACTCGATCAGAAGCAAATAAACAACTGGTTTATCAACCAGCGAAAGCGCCACTGGAAGCCTTCCGAGGAGGTTCAGTTTGTGATGATGGATGCAGCTCATCCGCATTATTTCCTCGATAGCGGCCTCACCAACCCGTTCCCCTTAGATTGTGCACCGTCGTTGCTTTGATCAATGAAAATTCTCAGTGATACCTTCGGTTCTTTGCGAGCTTGACACGTGGTAGCTCGCGCTCTCTACGCAGCATGAATTCTAATTTGCCATTACTAGGTTAAATTCACCTTTCATGTGTAGTGTTCCCTTTGCCAATGCTTTCTCTTTTGTTTGTACTGAATCTATTCCAGGCCGCTATAGGATTTGGAGTTTTTCTTTTAAGGTGGTGCTTTGTGTCCTTTATTGTCAACACCGGGACAGCAATGTTCTGTGGGCTCATATCAAATGATGTCTGTAATAATTTACGTTTGTGGGACGAAGTTTTCTATGGCAGCCACTTTGGTTAGAATAATATATAGCCTGTCTTTTCTTGGAGCCCTCCGCTCCCAAGGTTTATTATGCAGTGCTGCTTCTCTACTCATGTGACGCCACTTTTTCATGCTTTGGCCTCTATATGGCTTTCATGTCAAGCTCATGATGCTTTTTTGCATGTGGTACTGTTTGAGTTATTGTTCAGATGGTGTTCCTATCTAGTACTAGAGTTTTTGAGGGCATCACGTGGTCCAATTGTTAGGTTTATTGCTTGCATGCATATCTAGTGGATTCTGATTCGAGTCACCTGGACTCTGCTCAAGTCAAAGGCTCTTGGCATCTCCTTAGAACTGTCCATATATACGTGGGTAAAGGCGGGGTGCCTTATTAGTTCAATTAGTAGTTTTTGACAGTACAGTACTGCTCAAGTTTTATTGTGTTTGTCCACAAGACCTGCACATAAATACATCCAAGAGTCTTGAGTTTTTGAACTTTTTCCTTCCTTGGTTGTCATACGCATCCATCTTGTTTTTGGCATATATATGCGTCTTAGAATGTTTTCTTGTTTAGTCAGGACTTCTCCATATATTTCAGGTTACTATATTTCATCAGGACATGAGGTGATCTAAACTCCCAGTAAGGCACTCGGCAGCACAGACGATGCAGCCGAAGTATGTGAGCGAAACTCCCAGTAAGCACAATCTCCCCAAATTTGAAGCGCTCTGATACGGTGATACCTGCGACACTGTGAGCTTGATCACACGATCTTGTGTTCCTACTGGTGTTATTACAAATGAAGATGGCTGCACCACCTGAGGAAGTATATTTTTCCGGCCTGCTTGTCACATTCCTTACAGTTTGCTGTGTGATTCGAGACCTGAGATGTGCTGGAGTTGGAAGTGATGCATTGCATGCCACACTGGTAACTGGTTGCACTTGGGCTGGACCGACCCCAGGCAAGGAGCACTAGGAGCTTATGTAGTCCTCAAAACTCAAATGAGGAATGCAGATGTGTGTATTAGCACAAAGTTGGGATGGTTTAGTTGAAGAAGACTAGGTTAAGTGCAACCGAAAGGATTTATATGTCCAGCTCCGTGGTCGAAAGGAGTAGTAGGATATGTTGAACACCTGGAATGGAGAGCGCAAGTGTGTGTGTGGAGGAAATAGAACACAAAGAGGACAAGAAGATGAAATGTTATGTCATATTATTAAAACGAGTAGTGTGTCTTTTATAGGCTTACGTGCATAACTCCTCATCTAAAATCCAGGAGCTATTTTCTCCTTGGACCATGCATCACCACATATCCCACGGAATTGGTATGCACAGGAATAAGTCTAACAATTCATCTCCTAATCCTGTTGCATATAGTCTTTATCCCTCGTAAACTTTTGCGATTACTTGATGACGATCATCCCGATTTTGGAGCGAAACTCCTGGAACCTGACCCGGCCCAGGGCCTTGGTCAGTATGTCGGCGAGCTGCTCCTCTGTTCGGACATACTCTACCTCAGCTGTCCCGTCCTTGATGCAGTCACGAATGAAGTGGTACCTTGTCTGGATGTGTTTGCTGCGATCATGAAACACCGGATTTTTGCTGAGGGAGATTGCTGATTTGTTGTCGATGCGCAGCTTTCACATTTGATATCGTCGCCCTTCATGTCCGCCAGCAGCTGTGCGAGCCAGATGCCTTGGCAGGCGGCAGTGGTCGCTGCGACATACTCGGCTTCGCAGGATGACAGTGCCACCACCTTCTGCTTCTGTGATTGCCAACTGATGGCGCTGTTGCCAAGGAAGAATAGTACGCATGTCGTGCTCTTGCGGTCGTCAACATCCCCGGCCATGTCGCTGTCGCAGTAGCTGACCAGCCGGGGCTCTTCTGCTCCTCGTCCGTAGCGGCAGCCGTAACCCCGCGTACCAACAACGTACCGGAGTATGTGTTTGACCGCCGCTAGGTGCTCAGTCGTCGGCTTCTCCATGAAGCGGCTCACATACCCGACTGCGAATGACAAGTCCGGCCGGGTGTGCACGAGGTAACGCAAGCTTCCCACTATGCTCCGGTACTCCGTGGCATCTGTCGGCGGTGCAACACTATCCTTGCTGAGCTTCAGACGTGGCTCCATAGGCACATGGCAAGGGTTGCAGTCGCCCATGCCACTCTACTCTAGAATCTTGGTTGCGTACGCAGACTGGTTCACTGTGATACCGTCTGCGTTCTGCTGTACATTGATACCAAGGTAGAAAGAAAGCAAGCCGAGATCGCTCATCTTAAATGAGCTGCTCATCTCGCGCTTGAACTTGTCGATCTCGCCCGCATTGTTTCCCGTGATAATGAGGTCGTCGACGTAGACACCCACGAGCAACCTTGCTTCGCCATGGCCGCGCACGTAGATGGCGTGATCCGAGGGATTCCGGCTGAATCTGAGTGTGGACATGTACTTGTCCAGCTTCGCGTTTCAGGCCCTCGGTGCTTGCTTCAGGCCGTAGAGTGCCTTGTGTAGGCGGAAAACTTTCTGCTCCTCGCCGGCGGCTGCAAAACCTGGTGGCTGCGTGACGTAGACCTCTTCGTCGAGCTCCCCGTTCAAGAACACCGTTTTCACATCCATGTGATGGACAGCCCAAACTGCATGACCGGCAAGTGCCAGTAGCAGCCTGACGGACTCAAGTCTGGCTACTGGCGCGAAAACCTCATCCAAGTCGATCCTGTGCCTCTGCACATACCCCTTTGCGACGAGCCGGGCCTTGTGCTTGATGACGACGTCGTGCTCATCCTTCTTCGCCTTGTGGACCCATTTGAGTCCAATGGGGCGGTGACCAGCGGGTAGGTCCACGAGCCGCCAGGTGTTGTTCTCCTCAATGGATGCGAGTTCATCCAGCATCGCCCGGCGCCAGTACTCGTGTTGCTCAGCTTCTGAAAAAAATAGAGGGTTCGTCATCCATGGCGAGGAGGAGGTCCTCGGAGTCATGGTGGTGCACCGACTCAACTTCATAGATGTCTTGCAGATAGCGGTATGGCGCGACGGATCGGACGTCGCTCCTGACGGCGGTGAGACGAATCGGATCGGAGCCGCACCCATCGTCTCAAGCGTCAAAACCGCTGGCGTCGTCGCGACTGATGTCGCGGTTGTGCAAGCGGGCGTCACGGCCGGTGGTGGAGACGCGTACCGGTTCCCGCCTGCTCGGGAGGAGGTAGTGTCCGTGTCGATGCGGGTGTAGCTGCACCCACAGCCTCTGGCGATGGACCTCCGTTCTCGACAGAATCGAACGTGCCGGGAATGAGCTCGTGGGGAAATTCAACAGTGAATGTCTCGCCGATCCCGACGAGGCTGGCGTCGATTTCGGTGTGCGTCCAGTCTCACTTCCCCGCCTCGTCAAAGATTATGTCGCGAGTGACATACAAACGACGACCGACTGGATCGTAGGCCCTGTAAGCCTTGGACCCCGTCTCGTAGCCAACAAACACCATTGGCTTGCTCCGATCGTCAAGTTTCTTCAAATTTGGCTGCACCATCTTCACATGAGCAATGCAACCGAAAGTACGTAAGAAACTTACATCGGGGTGCTTATTATGCCACGCCTCATATGGCGTCTTTTCCTTCACTGCGGCTGTTGGCGCCATGTTCAGCAGGTACACCGCCATGGTCACCTCCTCGCCCCAGAATGTCGTCGGCATGCTCTTCGCCTTGAGCAAGCTTCGGGCCATAGCTACCATAGTCTGGTTCCGGCGCTCAACGACGCCGTTTTGCTGAGGCGAGTAAGGCGCGGTGAGGTGGCGCTTGATGCCGGGGCGCTCGCAGTAGTCGTTGAAATCGTTCGACGTGAACTCTCCGCCACGGTCTGTGCGTAGTACACGGAGCTTGCGCTTGGACTCGACCTCCGCCGCAACCTGATTGTGTTTAATCGCCTCGCTTTGCTCGTCCTTGGATCTCAGCAGCTTGATCCACATGAACCTGCTGTAGTCGTCAACGAGGAGAAGGAAGTAGCGCTTTCCGCCAGGTGTTGCCGGTGAGATGGGACCACACAAGTCCGCGTGCACCAGGTCGAGAGGGTCGGTGACGCGGTAGTTGGCGTGCCGGGGAAATGATGTGCATCGCTGCTTTCCGGCCAAACAGCTGTCGCACAACTGATCGACGTGATCAATGTGCGGAAGGCCGTCCACCATGTTTTCGCTACTCAGACGACGAAGGGCGTCAAAGTGTAGATGGTCGTAGCGCGCATGCCAGTGCCACGCCATGTTCGAGCACTGTGCGGCGAGGCACACCGGTTGTGCGATCCGCAATGGAAGAATATATAGACGGTTTGAAGTGCGTGATACCTTAGCGAGGAGGCGACGTTGTTTGTCCCGGATTCAGAGCATTCCATCCTCGATTAGCGTGGAGCAGCCGGTCTCGTCCAATTGCCCGATACTGACGATGTTGCTACGCAACCGAGAAATGTAGTAGATGTTGGTGAGGGCTCGATGTTCTCTTCTTTGGCCCGTGAACACCACCGTGCCCCGGCCTTGGATGTCCACGACGGAGCCATCGCCAAATTTGACGTTGTCCCGCACGTCGGTGTCGAGTTCGGAGAAGACTGCCCGCACGCCCGTCATATGGTTAGACGCTCCTGTGTCGCAGTACCAGGTCACATTGTCGGTGTCCTCCCGCTCCCCAAGCTTTACCATGGTGCACTCCTCGTTGTGCATCACCTGCTCGGTCGCCTCGACGTGGGTGTCGGGTGTTTCGGCGATTGTGCACACCTGCGCCATCAGAAGCGCCGGTTTGTCCTCCTCCACCTGTGCCAAAAGGGCATCGTCCTTCTTCTTCTTGCGGCATTCACGAGCCTAGTGGCCCAGTTTTTCGCAATAACGGCACTTATCGTCGCGAGTTGCACCGGAGCCGCTCCTTTCGTCGCTCGGCTTGGGATCGCGCGATCCCGAGTCCCTCTCCGGGACGCGCCACTTCTTCTTCTGGCCGCCGTTTCCGGCGCCCCTGCTGGACGAGCCGCCTCTCTGCTGTTTTTTGCGAGTATCCCACTCCTACTCTGTAAGCAGTAACTTGCCGCCCGAGGTGTTGCCACTCTCGATCTCGTCCCTGATCTCCGCTGCCTTAAGCCTCCCCGTTAGATCCTCAATGGTGAGCACATCGAGATCCAAGAGGGCCTCGATAGCCAGGGCAGTCTGGCTGTATTTCTTGGGAACTGCCGCCAGCATCTTGAGGACGAGCTTGTCCTCGGAGATCGTGTCGCCGAGTGCGGCGAGAGCGCTCAACAGAGAAGTGAGACGCATGGCGAAAGAATCCACGCCCTCACCGTCCCGGAATGCCAGCTGTTCATACTGTTTGCGCAGTGACTGCGCCTTTGCTTTCTTGACGCGATTGCTGCCGACGTGCACCGTCTTTAAAGACTGCCATGCCTCCCGCGCCGTCGACTTGATCGCCAGTGATGAGATCATCGCTGGCGGGACAGAACGTAGGAGAGCCTCCATCGCTTTCTATCCAACTCCCGCTCTGTCGTCCGGTGTGCACCGCCGCCCAGAGACCTCTTGCCTCCAGCATACACTGCATCACCAGGGCCCATTCATCGTAGTTTGCATGCGTGAGTTGCGGATACTGCGTCTCGCCGGACTCCTGAAACACCTTCGGGATCACCAGGGTGCCTGCCACGCTCGAGCCGCTCGCTGGACTCGACGTCGACACTGATGGAGGTGTGAGTGGATTTTCGTCCGCATCAGACGACATGACTTTGATACCACTTATTGAACACCTGGAATGGAGAACGCAAGTGTGTGTTTGGAGGAAATAGAACACAAAGAGGACAAGAAGATGGAATGTTCTGTCATATTATTAAAACGAGTAGTGTATCTTTTATAGGCTTACATGCATATCTCCTCATCCAAAATCCAGGAGCTATTTTCTTCTTGGACCATGCATCACCACACATATCCCACGGACTTGGTATGCACAAAAATAAGTCTAACAGGATATACACTGTCAAAATCGATCGTCACCCTGTGCCATTATAGCTAATCCACGGTTGTCGTGCTTCGATGCAGTGGTAGAGGCAATCATTGACACTGCTTGATTATGTTTGCGAATACCAAAATAGTGCAAATTTTGTACTAGTGTTGACAAGCCAACAACAAATCAATCTATGATATTCAAGCAAACAGCATGCCCAGAATACCCGGGAGTGAGAAGGGAGGCAAGAATAGTTGATGCCCCTCTCAAGAGTCCTTCAGAGAACGAACAGATGACGATGCTGCCGGTAACTTTGGCGCACGCTGCAAAAGTCAAGAAGACCCTCCTCAAAGTGTCGCTATTTATTCTCAAAGTGTCGTTATTTTACTCAATAGTGACACTTTGAGGGGGGGAGTCTTCTCGATTTTTTATCTAGTATGGGGTAATCTCAATATCCTACATCTAACATGCGTAATATCAATTGATATAATTTAACCACAATGTTAACTTTGGGTTTGATTCATTAAACAATAAAAATAGTCCAACTGAACAATCTGAATAGATTATATCGGTTCGATTTGATTTCCGATGGCTAATTTCAGTTCGATTTCAATTTTAATTTATTAAATTTTGGTTTATTTGATTTGGTCGAAATCAAATAAATCGAATTGCTCAGCCTACAAAAAATAAAAATAAATACCATACCCCTTAAATTCCCCCCCCCCCCCTATTCCTACTTTCCTCTTAAGATGAAAAAAGAAGAAGTCCCCTTTTATCTCCCTTTATCACTTTATTCCTACTTTTCCCCCCTAAGAGAATCCTTAGTAAGGCTCATCTTGGGTCACATTTCTAGATTCATAATTTTCGATCGCATCCCAATTTTTTTTTGAAGAATAGTAAGTTCCATTCCTAGTCCCAATTTTCTGATTTTCGGTCCCAACCCACCCATGGGAGCTATAGGTTGGACCTCCCAATTTCTAGATTCTAGATTGTAGTAACCCATTTTATAGAATAGTAAGTCTCAATTTGGAGCCAAACTTTCTAGATTCTAGATTTTACATTATTTTTTTCTCACATCAATTTTTTACCACACAATCTTTGGAACCGGGGCTCACTTTATCATTTTCTACTATTCTCATACAAATCCAACTCATTTAAATTTTGTTATAACGTGGGTAACTAAAGGGTTGGATTTTTACTTTGTTTTTAGTCCCACATTGGTTAGAGATTAGTATTACACATTCATTAAGTTGTATAAATAAGGCTTTTGCCTCCCACTATATGATTACACTAATAAGAGATATTTTCTCCTATTTTTTTCTTCCTTCTTCTATGTTTATTCTAACACGTTATCAGCACGAAGCTCTAACGAGAGGAAATAAGCGAGAGCATCTCAGTGAAGTCGCCATTTGCGGATTCTTCACTTCGGTAATAAGTATGATTATTTATGTTTATTTTTTCTGCATTTGCATACCCTAGGTGCAGCCTGATGTTGATGTTTATACATCTCTTGGCATACCGCTAGGGCAAAAAGAATAATTTTTATCGATTCATCTCACTTCTTTTAGTTAACTCTGATAGCACTCTGATGTTAATCGTATATAGATCTCTCGGAGAACGCTTGAGTTATTCTTTTTTTCTTTTATATATGTTAATACATTCAGATCAAAACCATCAGAGATCTGATGACCATAAACATGAATTGTTTGGTCTATACATATAAGACTTCTGGAACATCATTGTTCGAAGCATACCATATGTGGTATTTTTGAAAGTCTTCTTGAACATAATCATTGTTCGAAGCATACCATGAACATCTAGTGTTTGGTATTTACCTACAACTTCTGGAACATCATTGTTTGAAGCATACCAAGAACAAGATTCGTTTGATATAAATAGACTTCTGAAACATCATTGTTTGAAGCATACACCATGAACATGAATTGTTTGGTAATTTACTAAGTTATTATGTTAACTTGTTATTATTGATCTTATACAGCAATATGTCGAGCCACACAAAGCATGATTTTAAGCCTCTAAACTTAGAAGGCCAAAACTTTCTCAACTGGAGATTGCATGCTAAATTGCACCTTCAAGTCAAAAGCTTAGGTGACGCAATTGTGGCTGATAAGCCAATATCTGCACAAGATAAAACGAAGGCTTTAATTTTCCTAAGACATCATATTCATGATGATCTCAAGGCTTAGTACTTAACAGCCAAGGAGCCCTTGGTACTATAGAATTCTCTAGCTGAGAGAGATGATCACCAAAAAATGGTCATACTATCAGATGCACTATATGAATGGCTCAATCTACGTTTCCAAGATTATAAGACAGTTGTAACCTATAATTCAGCTATGTTCATGATTACTTCACGATTGAAGTTATGTGGTGAAGAAGTGACAGAGCATTTCATGCTAGAGAAAACATTCACCACGTTTCATACGACTAATATGACCCTACAACAAACGTATAGGGAGAGAACTTTTAAGAAGTATTCCGAACTCATTGATGTCTTATTCATGGCCGAGAAAAATAATGAGTTATTAATCAAAAACTACACTAGTAGACCAACATGGTCTGCACCAATTCAAGCTGAAGTGAATACGACTAGTGCTTGAAAAAATGTGACCAATATTATAAGGGGTCGAGAAAATCACAGAGGTAGAGGACATGGCTACAATCTGAATCCAAGGAACGATACACAGTTCAAAAATAAGAGATTTAATCATCGAAGAAACAATGCCCAAAATTTTAATCCAGCTGCTCCAATTAATATTTGCAAACGTAGTGGAAGAGCTGATCATTGGATGCGAAATTGTCGCACCACACAAAAGAAAGTGGATGAATATGAAGCTTCAAAGGGTGTAGAGACTAATCTCATGGAGGGTATAACACACATGGATTTTAATGATTTCTTCCAAGATAATGATGAAAACATAATTTCGGAAGACCAGTTCAACGCCATGATAGACGAAGTCAATGAATAGTTATTGTATGCTTATCTAAGTTTATTTATCTTCCACTTTGAATTAATTGGTCATTATATGATCAATAGTCTAGGTAGTCTACTTTATTTGAAGAATTTTCATTTAGATTTAGATCAAGTTATAATAATTGGCCATATGTCAAGTTTAACCATTTATGTAACGACCCGTTCCGCTTTAGCGGACTGCCGATTCAAACAGCAAAAGTGTAATGACCCGACCCACTTTGCTTCAGCGAGAATACTCGTTTGAGGCGAGATAATTTCCATACTTGGCCCTTCAGGAGTTCCGGCTTAGGCTTTCAGAGGATCGATCGGAGTATCGCTCGACAGAGGCAAATCATCGCTAAGGTGGGTGGCTACGATGAGCTTGTCTTTGCTTAGCCAACATACTTAAAATATGGACGTTTCATGCTAGTCGCTAGGTGAATCACCCCCTGCATGCTAATAAGAATACAACGCACCTAACTAAGGGAATAATTCTAATTTATATTGCTTGTGTTAGAACATGGAAATGAAACATTGCTTAAAATCAGACCCTCGCATGCTACCATTGCCTTGTGCAACTAGACCCGCTATGCCTCGAGTAGAACGATATATGTATACTCAGTAGTGCACTATTCACTTGCCACACTGCACGACCCTAGATCATGTCGCTCAATAAGTCCCTTTAAGGTTTCACTCCTCGGCTTACCTTCGGGCCCGAGCCAACGTGAATGCTTAAGTTTTCTTCTGAATGCAATGGTTGTCTGCTATATGTTAACTTATAATATTGCCTCGACTCAATGTTTGCCATACGAAACTTATGCCACAAACAAGTAATACTATCATGTATCGTGCATGCATTGAGTCAGCCAGAAGACTATCGAATAGTCCTTCTGTGCAATTGAACCTGCAAGTACCAGGGACCGTTAGGTCGCCAAGGCAGTCCCTGCACCAGGGGAATGCATCAAGTCAAATTGAACTCTGAACGAGAATCATATCAAGTTTATATCTGAAACAAGAATCATGTCAAGCAAGAATCATGAATCACAGCTCGTGGAGCAAATGCTCGTTCAGAACAAAATTACGGATTATCTTGTCAAGATGGAAATTGGAATGACCCAGACTTGCATATCGCGGACAACTTGTTTAACAAGTGGATCTTCGGATCTTAGTTCCACGGACGGTCTCCGGGGTACCGGGGCCGATCCGATCTGGATGGAACTCCTTTAGCCTTATCCTTGCTCGGCAGGATAGCGTCTCCGCTAACCCCACGCCATCCTTGCTCAAAAGGATCTTAGTCTCATGTGCTGGACGGGATGGTTTGTAGCGTCGCATTAAGAAAATTCGTTGTATTCCTTCCTCGTTCATAGACTACCACCTGTCATTTATGGCTATGCCAGCGACAATTGTTTATATAGATAAGTCATCCTCGCTTAGCGGCTATACGCGTGCGAGTCATTGCATCGGGTCAAGAATATCAGAAATGCCTGAACGATCATGGATATAAGATACTTGTACATCAATTGAACACTTCAACATCTTATGCAACACTTCTGGATAACTTGTATGCTCATGCACCCGAAATATAATCTCGCATGAAACACTTGTGTTTGCATATGCCATTGTCCTAGATTCATTATATATATATATATATATATATATATATATATATATATATATGCTGCTTGTGTTAGAATTAACTTGGTTTGACTTGGACATGGAAGGACAAATGGTAAGTTGGTCTCGTCGTGTTTCCTCTTATATCGCACGACGCACGGCCACAAGAGTTAGGCTATTCAACATTGCCATGAAACTGATCCTAAAGGCAAAACTAGAAAGATAACCAAATAGATGGTGCACGGAACCTATATTACGTGTTTGGATTTGTCGAGCGGGCGAGTAGCCTCCCCACCAATACATTCATGTACTGATAACCCACCAGATTGCTTGCAGGGTACGGGAGAACCTCGTTCGGTACGGATGCCTCCTTCGTGCATGCTAAGTCTTGGAGTTCACTCTGAAGCCTTGGAGCATTGCATCCGGAATTGAAGCACATATACAATACATAATGTTGGAACATCGCCTATACATCATTCCATAAATGTAGCCACTTGGCACGCTTTTACTGTTTCAGAGGGAGAGAGGCTCGAGCGACTTGTAATCTCGGCTATACGCCGCCTGTAACACTTGTTCAATATTAATAAAGAGTTTTTTTTACTTTAACTTGTGTTATTTAATGCTTCCGCTATTGTCGACTCAGTGAACTTATTACCAAATCGTCTATGCGTTTATAATTCTGCTGCACTCGGACAATTTGTGCGACTCTGTGGCTTAGATCTCTTACCGCCAGCAATGAACCTCGGCCTTGCACGGGCGTGACTCACGCTCGTGCGGCATCACGCCCAGATGGGTCAAGCGATCGTCCCGCGAGAGCGCTGGCGCGGTGATTCTCGCCTAGCGGGGATAACCGATTAGCCTGCGGGAGACCGAGGCGTGACAATTTAGTAGCATATTAATATATTATTAAATTTTCTTTTTTAGAGGTATCGACAATGATGATGACATATGCTTGATAGATAGTGCAACAACTCACACTATATTGAAAACTATAAAGTTTTTCACAACATATGCCTCAAATACTGCCAATGTGACCACCATTACTGGACCCGTGCCGATTATAGAAGGTTATGGCAAGGCCGATGTTGTGTTGCCAAATGGAACACACTTTGTCATTCGAAATGCATTATTCTCTAGTAGATCTAATAGAAATATACTCAGCTTTAGAGATATTCGAATGAACGGATTTCATGTTGAAACCATGAACGATGCTAGCAAAGAGTATCTTTGTATCACCTATAATATTGGAAGCAATAAGCTCACATTATAAAAGTGCAAGTTAATCTCCTAGGGGCTATATCAAACTACTCTGAAGGTAGTAGAATGTCACCCCATCACTAGCAAAAGGCTAAAGGATCCATAGCATCTAATCCTTTGGCATGACAGATTGGGTCATCCAGGATCGACTATGTTGAGAAAGGTCATCAACAATACCAATGGACATAATTTATCATACCAAAGTCTTTCCTTTCCTACTGAACATTTTTGTGTAGCTTTTTCACATGGTAAACTCATTACAAGACCTTCACTTCTCAAAATAGCTTCTGAATCACCACAATTCCTTCAGAGAATACAAGGTGATATTTGCAGACCAATTGATCATGCTAGCGGACCTTTCAGGTAATTTTATGGTTCTAATAGATGGTTCTAATAGATGGTTCTAGTCGATGGTCAAATGTTTCCTTACTCTCATCTAGAAATTTTGCCTTCTCCAAGTTACTTTCTCAGTTGATTAAGCTTAAGACTCATTTTCCTGACCAACATGTTAGAACGATTCGACTTGATAATACAAATGAGTTCACTTCCCGTACTTTTAATGATTATTGTTTTTCCATAGGAATAGAAGTTGAACATTTTGTCCCTCATGTTCATACCCAAAATGATTTAGCAGAGTCCTTGATTAAGCGTTTTCAGCACATAACAAGGCCTTTACTCATGAAATCAAACTTACCCGTTTCATCTTGGAGATATGCCATATTACATGCTGCTAATTGATCATTGTTAGGCCAAATGCATAATATAAATTTTTACCATCACAACTTGTGACAAGCCATCAACCTAACATCTCTCATTTGCGTAAATTTGGTTGTGTTATTTATGTTCCTATTCTCCCTCCTCAGCGCTCTAAAATAGGATCTCAACGCCGTTTAGGAATTTATATTGGTTTTGATTCGCCCTCAATCATTAGATATTTGGAACCTTTAACTGGTGATATTTTTACTGCTAGATTTGCAGACTGCCATTTTGATGAGACTAAATTCCTGCCGTTAGGGGGATATAAGAAAGAAAAGAATGTTCTTACAGAACCATTCGCCATAAATAAACAGCATAAATTATCGTAGGATAATCCCACTCTATCTCATCTAGATTCTCTTACTAATCAATGTAAAACTGAGGTACGAAGGATATTGCATCTACAAGAGATTGCAAATCAAATGTCAGATGCATTTACTAATGCAGCTAAAGTGATTAAATTATATGTGCCCGCTGCAAATGCTGTAAACCCCCTGATTTTTCAAGATTTTTAAAACGAATTTTTCAGAATTTTTCGGGGATTTTTCGATAATTTTTACTAATTAAAATTAAGGTATTTCGGCATTAAATAAAAATAAATATTTTTAAAATATATTAAAATATTATAAAAATTATATTTTTGGATGTAAAATAAAATATTGGACATAGGATAATTTTTCTGAAATTTATTGGACCCCGAAAACATTTTTAAAAGTCCTAAAACCCTATTTTTATTTAAACCCAAATAAACCGGGTTGAACCGGGCACAAACCGGACTGAACCGGCCTGAACCCGGTCCAACCGAACCGGACCGGACCGCCCACCCTAACGGGTCGGGTCCTACCCAAACCTAAACTCGACCCCCTCACCCGCTCACCCGTACGAACCCCCGCGTCTTCCGGCGCCCCGCTCAGCCTCGACGCCACGTCTCCGCCCCGCCCGCACCCCTCGGCCACGATCCCCCCTCCTCCTCCAGCCCTATTTAAACACCGCCTCGCCTCCTCAGCCTACCCCGCCACCACCACCGGCTCCGCCTCCCGCCTCCCGCCTCCGGCCCTCGATGCCTCGCCGCCCTCGGCCGCTGCCACCCTCTCCCCTCGCCGCTGCCACCGGTCCGACTCCACTGCCCCCGCTTCCACTCGTAGCAGCAGCAGCCGCAGCCTCGCCTCCGGCCGCCCGAGCCCCGGCGACGCTCATACCCCCCGCCAGCGTCTCCGCCTCCCTCCAGCGAAGCCCTCGGCCGCATCCCCCAACCCCAGCATCGGAACCCTAACCCTAACCCTAACCCTAACAGTACACTGACACCGTGTCGGTGTGTCGTGTCGACTCGCGGATACGAAGGAACCCCGTTCCACGGAGCCCTGTTCAGGTAACCCGTTCTCTCTCCTCGTTGCCCCGTTTTTCGTTCCGTCAGTTGTGACGCGTAGCCTGCGTGACCCTCTCGATGCTCGTGCAACCCGCTCGGTATGTCGCGTCCTGTGGCGATCCCGAACCGCGATCCAAAAACAAGAAAAATAATACCCCATTTTTCCCCGGAACTGAGTGTGCCCCGCCAAACGGGACGACTTGGTCGCGTGCGGTCTTCACCGAAAGGTGCGCGCCGTTTATACGGACGTGCAGAATTTTGCAGAAGTTGATTTGGATGTGCATGCACACCGGAATCAACGCGTATCCTCCGACAACGCCCCGTATTCGCCTGTTCTGAAACTCGTTGTAACTTTGTGTTCACACGTCAGATCGAAACGAAACTTACGCCATCGGACTCGTAGCAATACGCTGGTCATGTGACCCAAGTTTGGTTCGATTCTGAGGACGTTGACAAAATTGCGTGTCGTGGGCCCCACAGGCTCCACTTGACGAGCGATTTTGTGATCGGCTCATCGGAATCCAATTCGGGAAGTTCCATTGGGTTCGTATCATCGTTCTAGACTTGTTGACACTAAGTTTGATAAATTTAGAGAACTTTGCCCCTGACACGTTGTTCGGTGCAAAGCGGCCCACAAGTGGATCCCGCTTTGACCAGAAACTGTCATTTTTGCCCATGTGTCCATATTGGACTCAAGGACAGGCGTTTCTAGCTATTTGATATCTTCTGAGTATGATGGTAATGTTTGTTTCGGCATTCGGAGATATTCCTGGAGATTTCACGAATACCAGAGCAGCAGTTGGAAACCAAACACGAGGCAAGTGTACCTTGCCAATATTGCAGTTCTTGTTACTTATTTCCTTGACTTATATATATATATATATTATTGTACATGCTTGACCTAGGACCGTGTGACTTACTTAGCGTCCGATTAATAGTCGGGTGCCAACACCGTACGCGGAGTTGTGTAACGTCACCTAGAGATGGACATTCGTGACCCTTTACATTCTCGTACTTGTCTTATCAAGTACATCATAACCCAGGACACTTGACACTATTTATGAGACAGAATCTTTCTGAGATATTCATGGTGATTCTGTGTAGGATACAGGTTTTATGACATAGACATTATATTCATAGACATTAGATGACTTGCTGCATTAGATATGATCGTGCGTGACATGGACATGAGGCATCATGGACAATGAGACGTGTGATTACATGGGATAGGGAGAGACACACAGGCTACAGGCTGATTTATATATATATTTATTATGGTGAGGCCTTATACTCTATATCAGAGCTAGGCACTCTACTAGTGAGATATTATTGTGAGGCCTTAGACTCTACATTAGAGCTAGGCACTCTACTAGTGATATTACTGCTACCAGCTCCCCGACACAGAGCTTGTAGTGGTCTCAGCCTGAGTTTAGTGATGCTCTCAAATTGTATTTCACATAGATGGTTATATAGTTTACCCTATTTATTTCATTTACTATTACACTGCATTTTGGCTTGTATCTTCTGTACCTTGTTACGTCCCTCTGAGGACCTGGTCCCTTGCTAGTTTTGCAGCATAGACCGTTGTGGAGCCGGTTTGGAGTTGCTGATGTGTGTTGCTTTGTCATGCAGGGATTTGGTGCCAGGTACTTACATCTTTTCTTTCGGAATATTGGTTATTATTCATATTGTTTATTCATCTGCTGATATAGCCTAGTTTTATAGACTCACATTCATTTTCGAGTCTATTCGAGCTTATGGGTTACTGGCGGCCGACTTTAGCACATGTAGCTCATTCTTATATATTCTGCTCATTGTGGATTGAGGCATGGATATTTATATTCACTTGATTATAGATAGTGACCCTTTTAGTACAACTTATACGTATTCGAATCGGACCAGGGTCTGGTCGAATACGTAGCTGGCATGTTACGTATTCCTAGTCCTACGTATTTTGGGACTGGGGCGTGACATATTTTTGTGGTGGCCCATACAGGTCCTGATAAAATCGTTTCAGTTACTTTTCTGTACTGAACGAACCTGTAATCAAGGTTAGCAGTGTTAGCATCTCAATCCATAATTGACTTAAAAATTCTTTAGCACTTGATTATCGCTCTTGGACCTCGTAATTGTACTCTTTCAAATCTCCTCGACATCCTTATTATTGTTTATCATCTCTTCCTGTTTCGGAGAGATGAATGATCGTGCATGGTGTTTCCTCCAGAAGCAGATCCTCGTCAAGGCAGAAGAAGTTCTTCTGGATATAGATATTTGAAGACGGTTACCCTTAGTAGGATAGTAGATAGGTTATTCCTATATACTAGGGTTAGTATAGATTTAGCATGAGAATTGAATATAATATCAGAGGTCTAGAAGTAATAGAACCTCACCCTTGCTTATAGGTAGCAAGTAATTTGGAAGTATTGGAAGAAAGAAAAGAGGGTTTGACTCTAAATACTTTAGGGAATACATAGCTAGATGCTAGGGATCAAATGTGACTCATGATGGTGATACAAGGAATTGCATTGTGACCTTAAAAAAACGGAACCTTAGATAGCAGGCCATAAATATCTTGTGACTTTTAGTATCAAGATTTGATCTAATGACCCAGCTGTTACACCCCTACTATTGTGCCGAAGAAGAATAGGACGGTACGTCTGTGTATAGGACATTGAACCCTGTAACCATCAAGAACCGGTCTTCCTTGCCATGCATCGACAACCTATTTGACCAGTTGAGTGATGCGAGTGTATTCTTAAATATAGATCTTGGATTCGGTTATCACCAGATTAGAGTACATAGAGAGGATATACAGAAAATAGCCTTCAGGACCAAGTATGGACACTAGGAGCTCTTAGTTATGCCGTTAACCAACGCACCATCTATGTTCAAGAGTTTGATGAAAGGAGTTTTTGTACCTGGACAAGTTAGTGGTTGCATATTGATGACATCTTGATATATTCCAAGAGCCACGTAGAGCACGAGCAACACTCTTTCAGCAGGCCCAACAGCAGAAGAGGGCACCACCATAAGGGCGTGGGACAAGCTTTCGTAATAACCTTGGAGAACGCGCAGACTCATGGAGTAGCTAATGCGCGTAAGTGATTCGTAGTTATTTGTTTCTAGTATTGCTTTAGCTCGTGCCTATTGGTTCGTGACCTTAGCCTTAACCTAGTAATTTGGAGCTTGTTAATAATAACCTAGTTTTTCTAAAAGCTGTAGTTTTCTTGCTTTAACTAAATTTTTTTCACTCTGGAAAGTGCATAACTTCATTCTTAGGGAAACGATATTTCCCTAGGTGTCTTGTGATGTGTTTCGAACAATGCTTGCAACCGTGTCATCTCTGTTGACCGGTTATTCTTTGATTGCGAGGACGCAATCCTCTTAATGGGGGTAGATTGTAAACCCACTGATTTTTCAAGATTTTTAAAACGGATTTTTCAGAATTTTTTGGGGATTTTTCGGTAATTTTTACTAATTAAAATCAAGGTATTTCGGAATTAAATAAAATTAAATATTTTTAAAATATATTAAAATATTATGAAAATAATATTTTTGGGTGTAAAATAAAATATTGGACTTAGGGTAATTTTCCTGAAATTTATTGGACCCCGAAAATATTTTTAAAAGTCCCCAAACCCTGTTTTTATTTAAACCCAAATAAACCGGGTTGAACCGGGCTCAAACCGGGCTGAACCGGCCTGAACCCGGTCCAACCGAACCGGACCGCCCACCCTAACGGGTCGTGTCCTACCCAAACCCAAACCCGACCCGACCCGGCCCCCTCAGCCGCTCACCCGCACGAACCCCCGCACCCCGCTCGGCCCGCGTCTTCCGGCGCCTACCCGCGCCCCGCCCGGCCTCGACGCCACGTCTCCACCCCGCCCGTACCCCTCGGCCACGATCCCCCCTCTCCTCCGCCTCGCCCGGCGCCACCCCTCCTCCTCCAGCCCTATTTAAACACCGCCTCGCCGCCTCAGCCTACCCCGCCACCACCACCGGCTCTGCCTCCCGCCTCCCGCCTCCGGCCCTCGACGCCTCGCCGCCCTCGGCCGCTGCCACCCTCTCCCCTCGCCGCTGCCACCGGTCTGACTACGCTGCTCCTGCTTCCACCCGTAGCAGCAGCAGTCGCAGCCTCGCCTCCGGCCGCCCGAGCCCCGGCGACGCTCAGCCCCCCGCCAGCGTCTCCGCCTCCCTCCGGCGAAGCCCTCGGTCGCATCCCCCAACCCCAGCACCGGAACCCTAACCCTAACCCTAGCTACAGTACACTGACACCGTGTCGGTGTGTCGTGTCGACTCGCGGACACGAAGGAACCCCGTTCCACGGATCCCTGTTCAGGTAACCCGTTCTCTCTCCTCGTTGCCCCGTTTTTCGTTCCGTCAGTTGTGACGCGTAGCCTGCGTGACCCTCTCGATACCCGTGCAACCCGCTCGGTGTGTCGCATCCTGTGGCGATCGCGAATCGCGATCTAAAAACAGGAAAAACAATACCCTATTTTTCCTCGGAACTGAGTGCGCCCCGCCAAACGGGACGACTTGGTCGCGTGCGGTCTTCACCGAAAGGTGCGCGCCGTTGATACGGACGTGCGGGATTTCGCAGAAGTTGATTTGGTTGTACGTGCACACCGGAATCAACGCGTATCCTCCGACAACGCCCCGTATCCGCCTGTTCTGAAACTCGTTGTAACTTTGTGTACACACGTCAGATCGAAACAAAACTTGCGCCATCGGACTCGTAGCAATACGCTGGTCCTGTGACCCAAGTTTGGTTCGATTCTGAGGACGTTGACAAAATTGCGTGTCGTGGGCCCCAAAGGCTCCACTTGACGGGCGATTTTGTGATCGGCTCATCGGAATGCAATTCGGGAAGTTCCGTTGGGTTCGTATCATCGTTCTGGACTTGTTGACACTAAGTTTGACGAATTTGGAAAACTTTGTCCCTGACACATTTTTTGGTGCAAAGCGGTCCACACGTGGACCCCGCTTTGACCAGAAACTGTCATTTTTGCCCCTGTGTCAAAATTGGACTCAAGGACAGGCGTTTCTAGCTATTTGATATCTTCTGAGTATGATGGTAATATTTGTTTCAGCATCCGGAGATATTCCTGGAGATTTCACGAATACCAGAGCAGCAGTTGGAAACCAAACACGAGGCAAGTGTACCTTGCCAACATTGCAGTTCTTGTTACTTATTTTCTTGACTTATATATATATATATATTGTTGTACATGCTTGACCTAGGACCGTGTGACTTACTTAGCGTCCGATTAATAGTCGGGTGCCAACACCGTACGCGGAGTTGTGTAACGTCACCTAGAGATGGACATTCGTGACCCTTTACATTCTCGTACTTGTCTTATCAAGTACATCATAACCCATGACACTTGACACTATTCATGAGACATAATCTTCCTGAGATATTCATGGTGATTCTGTGTAGGATACAGGTTTTATGACATAGACATTATATTCATAGACATTAGATGACTTGCTGCATTAGATATGATCGTGCGTGACATGAACATGAGGTATCATGGACAATGAGCCGTGTGATTACAAGGGGTGGGGAGAGACACACATGCTACAGGCTGATTTATATATATATTTATTATGGTGAGGCCTTAGACTCTATATCAGAGCTAGGCACTCTACTAGTGAGATATTATTGTGAGGCCTTAGACTCTACATTAGAGCTAGGCACTCTACGAGTGATATTACTGCTACCGGCTCCCCGATACAGAGCTTGTAGTGGTCTCAGCCTGAGTTTAGTGATGCTCTCAAATTATATTTCACATAGATGGTTATATAGTGTAAGCCCCTGATTTTTAAAAAAATATTAAAATTAGGATTTTTCACAATTTTCTGGAATTTTCTGGGAATTTTCTGTAATTAAAATCAGGGTTTTTAATTATTAAATAATTTTTAATTAATAATAAATAATATTAAAATGTTATGAAAATAATATTTTTGGGTGTAAAATGAAAAACTGGACTTAGGGTAATTTTTCTGGAATTTATTGGACCTCAGACCTATTTTTAAATGCCTAAAAACTATTTAAACTAATTATTAATTAATTAATTCATTTATTATTATTATTATTATTATTATTATTATTATTATTATTATTATTATTATTATTATTATTATTATTATTATTACTATTATTATTATTGTTTTAACCGGCCCAGCCCGGCCCATCAGCCCAACCCGCGGCCCATTACCATAACGGGTTCGGGTCGGACCCGAACCCGACCCGACCCGAACCCGCCTGACCCGCCCCCATCCCCACGATCCGGTCCCCCGCCTGAACCGCTCCGCCGCGTTTCCCGCCGCCTCCGGCGGCCAGCCCCCCTCTTCCGCTCCGCCCGGGCTCGACGACCTCCCTCTCCGCCTATTTAAAGCCCCCGTCTCCGGCCATCCCTCCCCCAGAACTCCTCCCTCCTCCGCCGCCGTGCCCGCCCTCGCCGGCGCGTCCAGTCCCCTCCGACGTCGTCGCCTCACCGCCCCGCAGCTGCCCCCTCTCCTCCTCCTTCCTCCTTCCCTCCGGCGTCGAGCCACAGCAGCCAGCGGCAGCGGCCGAGCTCGCCTCCGGCAGCCGCTGCCGACCGTCTCCGTCCCCGGCGACGCCGCCCCGAGCCGCCCAGACCTGTCACGCCCCGATACCGAAAGGGTCGGTCGTCCTCGCTTGATCCTTTACGGAACCGATTCGTCCTCGCTTGGGGCGTGACGCCGTACGAGCCTAGAGTTGCGCTCGTACAAGGCAAGAACTTGCAGTTATAGGAACCCATTTTGAAACACACTTTATAAAACACATTCACAGAGATTTGAACACAGTGCAGGAAGAAACATGCTTTTTCATTGATAATTCAGATTAATTTACATAGAGTTTACATTGATGCGCCTCTCGGCTACTTGATTTGCATTACAAAAAGATAACTCAAAAGGCAGGGCACGCTCCATCAGATAGTCCATGTCGTTCATACATTACGCCCTTGTATAGGTTGAAAGTCCAAGCCTCCAAAATGATCTGACTCCAACTATACTTCAAAATAGAGGTGCTCCTAACGCCTCTCGTCTATCCACTAGCGTTGCACCGCCTGAGTGCCTGAAATAGTTGCCCACAACGTGGGTCAGTACTCAACTTGTACTGGTGAGCGGGATGAACCCACTCGACTAAATCGACACTAGCTTATTAGGGGCGAGCATGCATTAAGATAACTTCTATAAAGAGGCAAGTGAATTCAATTCATATCAGTTGCATGTTTTGATAGGAATGAAAATAACATTGAATCAACCCAGTGCATCGATTGCTTACTCAACCGATGCACGCCTTCCCTGCAACGAAACACAAGTATACTTACCATCTGTACAAGACAATAAATTAGCATGTGTTCTATTCTATGCGGTCATTGGTGTGATCGACACCTTAGGGACATATTCAAGCATTAGCGGCGCGCCCTATCAGCCCGGGTAGCAAGCCCTGCTGGAGGTCCCGTAATGCATCGTGACGAGCACGAATCAAATATTTTCCTCCGGATCGATACGGTTCTAGTGCCCCGGAAAGCCGTTTCGAGGAAATGCCAAACCTTGTGCACAAGTTGTCCCAGACCATGCAAATGCATGAACAATTCATATATCATACAATGCATCGATTTAAAACAAAAGAAGTTAAGCAGCAATATATATCTCATGCAACAGTTCATATTTTCTCAATGCGGTGTTCCAATTTTGATATCCCATAGGTCCAAACTCCGTCCGAGGCACTAGGCCGCCACCAACAACCAATCCCCATTATAAACAAACTCAGTTATAATGTGTGCAAGCATATAAAAATATTAGTCTACAAATCCCCTGTTCCTTTCTTAGTGGCTGGCATGCATTGTGGCAAAGGATTTCCTAGGCGTCCAACCGGGCATCATCGAGTGAACGTTTGAAACATTAAAGATGTTGGCGTGAAGAAGTAGGAAAGAAGGGTCCAAACCACTCACTGGTTAAGGAAAAAGGTAGCTGAAACAAAGATTCCCGCCTAGCGACGATCAAACGTCAGTTACGCGGACCTGCACAGCACGAGCACCAATTAGAATCTTGCCTATCCTTCCTTGCCGAACTCCCCAAGAATCAAAGCTCCAAACGATAAAACCAGCAGCGAAAACCAAGCAAATCGAAAGCAACACCAAATCAAAATCCCAAAGCGGCAATCAAGAAAACCAAGCAACCAAACACGAAAACTATTGGACTTGTTTCAATAGAGGCCTTTCCATGAGTTGGAAAGGATCATCGTATTTCGTCCGTGGCAAGAAGATGCCGAAGATCTAAGCTACGACTCAGACAGACTAGCCACAAGCCCAATTACGTAGTGCACATCCCGGTCGGATCGGGATTTGAGGCACTACATAATATACCACTAAGAAAAAGTTTCGACCCGAAACTTAAGAACAAGGCCGACCCGAAACGTAAGAACAAGGCCCTACCTCCGACTGAATGAACAATGAAGGATACTTCTCCTTCATCTCCGATTCTAACTCCCAAGTTGATTCCCCAACAGAATGGTTCCGCCACAGCACGCGAACCAAGGACATCGTACGGTTGCGAAGTACTTTTTCCTTACGGTCCAGAATCTGCGCCGGCTCCTCTGAGTATGACAAATCCGTGCGCAATTCCAATTGTTCGAAGCTAACCACATGACTAGGGTCATGCACATACTTCCGGAGTTGGGAAACGTGGAATACGTCATGCACTTCAGCCAAGGCGGGAGGTAATGCAATCCGGTACGCCACAGCTGCCACTCGTTCTAGTATCTCGAAGGGGCCGACAAACCGGGGACTCAGTTTGCCCTTTACGCCGAAACGCATCACACCTCGCATCGGCGTCACTTTCAAGAAGACATGATCCCCGACCAAGAATTCCAAAGGCCTTCTATGAGCATCAGCATAACTTTTCTGTCGGCTCTGTGCAGTGCGGAGTCTTTCCCGAATCAAGCGAACTTTCTCAACTGTCTGCTCTACCAGCTCTGGCCCGAGTACCTGCCGCTCGCCGACTTCGTCCCAACAGATTGGAGATCGACACCTTCGCCCATATAGTGCTTTGTACGGTGCCATCTGGATGCTTGATTGGTAGCTGTTGTTGTACGCAAACTCTGCCAATGGAAGATGCGTGTCCCAACTAGTCTTTAAATCAATAGCACACAGCCGTAACATATCTTCAAGTATCTGATTTGTCCTCTCTGTCTGTCCGTCAGTCTGCGGGTGATATGCGGTACTGAACTGTAGCTTGGTCCCCAAAACAGCTTGTAGACTAGTCCAGAAATGAGATAAGAAGCGTCCGTCACGGTCAGAGACGATTGAGGCAGGTACTCCGTGTAATCGGACAATCTCATCTATGTAAATTTGTGCTAACCGATCGACGCTCCAAGTAACTTTTATGGGAAGAAAGTGGGCTGATTTGGTCAAACGATCAACTATGACCCAAATCGCATCATGCCCCCGTGGCGTCTTCGGAAATCCCACAATAAAATCCATAGTGATGTTGTCCCATTTCCACTCGGGAATAGCGAGGTTCTGAAGCTCCTCGCCGGGCCTCTGATGTTCAGCTTTAACCTGTTGACAGGCCATGCACTGTGACACAAAGGTCGCCACATCCCGCTTCATACCGTGCCACCAGAAGGTCCCGCGCAAGTCCTTGTACATCTTAGTGCTCCCCGGATGTAAAGAATACTTCGCGTAGTGTGCCTCCGCCATAATTTCCCTTCGGAGTTCTGGGTCGCTAGGAACACATAGCCTTCCTTTCATCTGTAAGGCCCCATCTTCGCCTGCCACAAAGTCAGACGTCTTCCCCGCCGAGATCAATCCGCGCACCTTCGCTAAGAACTGATCGCCCTCCTGAGCTGATTTGATTCTACCACGTAAACCCAGTTCAAGATGGAGTGGTGCCAGATGCACTCCTTGATGCCGAACTCGAAATTCGATGCCCATCGCCTCAAGATCTCGAAGTAAACGGTTGTCTATAGATAACGAGCCCACGTGCTTCCGACTCAGAGCATCAGCAACGACGTTTCCCTTGCCCGGTGTATACGCGATCGTTAGGTCATAGTCCTTAATCAGTTCTAGCCAACGCCGCTGCCGGAGGTTCAATTCCCGCTGGGTGAATAGATACTTGAGGCTCTTGTGATCTGTGAAGATTTTGCAAGCAACACCATAAAGATAATGCCTCCACAACTTCAATGCAAATACAATCGCCGCCAATTCCAAGTCATGCGTCGGGTAGTTCTTCTCGTGCGGCTTCAGTTGCCTGGAGGCGTACGATATTACCTTATCCCTCTGCATGAGCACACACCCTAAGCCGAGTCCTGAAGCGTCGCTGTATATCTGAAACTCTTCTACCCCATCTGGAAGTGCAAGAATCGGAGCTGAAACAAGACGCCGCTTAAGTTCCCGAAAGCTGGCTTCGCAGCCATCACCCCATTCGTATGCAATCCCTTTTTGAGTAAGGCGAGTCATCGGCGAGGCCAGTTTAGAAAAATCCTTCACGAACCTACGGTAGTATCCCGCAAGGCCCAGAAAGCTTCGAACTTCGCTGGCTGACGTAGGTTGTTTCCAGTCCACCACCGCCTCTATTTTCTTCGGGTCTACGGCGACGCCTTCGGCCGAGATGACATGACCAAGGAACGCCACGCTGTTTAACCAGAACTCACACTTGCTGAGCTTAGCGAACAACTGATGGTCTCGTAATGTCTGCAGCACGATCTTCAGGTGTTCCTTGTGCTCCGCCTCGTTCTTGGAATAGATTAGTATGTCGTCTATGAACACGACTACAAACTTATCCATAAACGGTCGAAATACGCGGTTCATCAGATCCATGAATGCTGCAGGGGCGTTCGTCAAGCCGAACGACATCACGAGGAACTCATAGTGTCCGTAACGGGTTCTGAAAGCAGATTTTTGAATATCCTCCGATTTGATTTTCAACTGGTGATACCCTGACCTGAGATCAACTTTAGAGCAAACTGTTGCACCTTGCAGCTGATCAAACAAGTCATCTATTCTTGGCAATGGGTACTGATTCCGCACGGTCGCCTTATTCAGCTCTCGGTAGTCAATACACAGTCGCATGGATCCATCCTTCTTTTTCACGAACAGCACCGGAGTGCCCCACGGAGAAACGCTTGGACGATTGTATCCTCGGTCCAACAGATCTTGCAACTGAACTTTAAGTTCCTTGAGCTCTGCTGGGGCCATGCGATAAGGTGCCTTTGATATCGGTCGCAAATCCGAAAAAGTGTCAATGCTGAATTCGATCTCACGATCAGGAGGCATTCCAGGCAGCTCGTCTGGGAACACGTCGAGAAAATCTGCAATGACTTCAGCCTGAGCTGCATCTACACATTCCCGCCGGGTGTCTCGAACAGAAGCTAAGTACCCTTCACAGCCCGAATGCAACATACGCCTAGCCGAAATTGCTGATATCACCATTGCCGTCTTCGGTGCAGCGCTGCACGAATAGTAGAAGTCTGCCTCGCCGGGTAGACGGAATACGACTCGCTTCTCCGCGCACTCGGTTGTTGCATGGCAAGCACCCAACCAGTCCATACCGAGAATAATATCATAATCCTTGATGTCTAGTACAATGACATCTAAGGAAAGCTTCCTACCTCCGATGCAAATGTAACCATCCCTACAGATCGCATGGGCGGGCATATCGACTCCCGAAGGGGTACTTACGCAGAGGTTCATATTTAAAGCAGTAGAAGCTAATTTATGCTCAACAGTAAAATCAGCAGATATGAAACTATGCGTAGCACCTGAATCGAATAAGACTCTAGCGGATAATTCTCGGTATAGTAGAGTACCTGTTACAACAGTGTCAGATACAGATGCCTCATCCCGAGTCAATGCATAGACTCGGCCCTGAGCACCCTGGCGTTGTGGATTCACTGGCACAGCATTGGCATCACTTGCTGGAGGCCCTTTGTTTTGATTTTCATTATTCTGATTCGGCTTGCCCTCTCGGCAGTTAAACTGTTTGTGACCCAGGCGACCACATTTGAAACATCCTTGAACCCGGCATTCATTCACTTTATGCCCTGATTTGCCGCACCGGCTGCAGTTTAGTGATTGGGATTGGCCCCTATTATCAGACGTATGCGAACGCTTGTGTGCTCCAGACCCTCCCGTTTCATGAGGACGTTTATTGTTATTAGTACGGGGGGTTTGCACCTCGGCCTTTGGGAGAGGGCGCCCAAAGATCCGTTCACTGTTCAGAGCCGCTTCATAACATTCCCTGTATGTTTGACATTTTTGGTTGATGACGTCCCTACGCAAATCGTCATTCAAACCCTTCTGAAATCGATAGCACCACGCCTGCTGATTAGGCAAGAAGTGCCCTGCAAACTTAGCCAGTTTAGCGAATACTGAGTCGTAATCGTCAACAGACAAACTTCCTTGCACCAGATTACTGAAGTCGTCTTCCTTTTGTTGACGCACGGCTCGGGGAATATATTGTTCAATGAAGGCAGATTTGAACATTTCCCAAGTAATTTTACAGTTGGGATTGGCATCGTAAATCCCTTGCTTCGTGGCTTCCCACCAATCATGCGCACGCAGTTCCAGCTGAACCGATGCACAAGCCACTCGCTTGGATCCCTTGATGCCAACCAGGTTGAAAAGTCCCTCCAGCTTAGCAATCCACCCCAATACCACGTCCGGCTCCGCTCGTCCGTTGAACGTAGGGGGATGCATTTTTGTGAACTCTGCTGCACGGCAGGAGTTCCTTGCTGTAGGCTGAGTCTCTTCTGACTCGTCTTCTACCGCCACGGCCGACGGCGTGACAGGCGTCGCTGCGGATGTCCCGTTGCTTGGTACCAGGGATGCAATCAGTTGCATCATTGTATCAATTTGCTTCTGTTGAGAAGCAAACTGCGCTTGTATGTTAGCTTGTTGGGTAACAGCTTGTTGTTGCTGCGCCTCCATGAGGTGCATAAGCCGTTCCGCCATTCCGGTTGAACCCGCTCCTCCGGATTCTCCAGAGCTTGCTGGATCGCTCTGAATGGGTTGAGCACTGCTGGCAGTTGCAGTGTTCTTCTTAGCCATGGCTACAAAAGAGAGTAGCTTGTTAACACTCCAAAAATGATAGATTTTATATCTATGGGCTCATTGTATAAGCGACTCTTCCCATGCAGCGGACGCCGAACGCAACTCAATTGAGAGGCGCATCAAACTCCTTTATAATCTTTTGAAATTCCATGGAAGTAAAGCCTAGGCTCTGATACCAATATGTCACGCCCCGATCCCGAAAGGGTCGGTCGTCCTCGCTTGATCCTTTACGGAACCGATTCGTCCTCGCTTGGGGCGTGACGTCGTACGAGCCTAGAGTTGCGCTCGTACAAGGCAAGAACTTGCAGTTATAGGAACCCATTTTGAAACACACTTTATAAAACACATTCACAGAGATTTGAACACAGTGCAGGAAGAAACATGCTTTTTCATTGATAATTCAGAGTAATTTACATAGAGTTTACATTGATGCATCTCTCGGCTACTTGATTTGCATTACAAAAAGATAACTCAAAAGGCAGGGCGCGCTCCATCAGATAGTCCACGTCGTTCATACATTACGCCCTTGTATAGGTTGAAAGTCCAAGCCTCCAAAATGATCTGACTCCAACTATACTTCAAAATAGAGGTGCTCCTAACGCCTCTCGTCTATCCACTAGCGTTGCACCGCCTGAGTGCCTGAAATAGTTGCCCACAACGTGGGTCAGTACTCAACTTGTACTGGTGAGCGGGATGAACCCACTCGACTAAATCGACACTAGCTTATTAGGGGCGAGCATGCATTAAGATAACTTCTATAAAGAGGCAAGTGAATTCAATTCATATCAGTTGCATGTTTTGATAGGAATGAAAATAACATTGAATCAACCCAGTGCATCGATTGCTTACTCAACCGATGCACGCCTTCCCTACAACGAAACACAAGTATACTTACCATCTGCACAAGACAATAAATTAGCATGTGTTCTATTCTATGCGGTCATTGGTGTGATCGACACCTTAGGGACATATTCAAGCATTAGCGGCGCGCCCTATCAGCCCGGGTAGCAAGCCCTGCTGGAGGTCCCGCAATGCATCGTGACGAGCACGAATCAAATATTTCCCTCCGGATCGATACGGTTCCAGTGCCCCGGAAAGCCGTTTCGAGGAAATGCCAAACCTTGTGCACAAGTTGTCCCAGACCATGCAAATGCATGAACAATTCATATATCATACAATGCACCGATTTAAAACAAAAGAAGTTAAGCAGCAATATATATCTCATGCAACAGTTCATATTTTCTCAATGCGGTGTTCCGATTTTGATATCCCATAGGTCCAAACTCCGTCCGAGGCACTAGGCCGCCACCAACAACCAATCCCCATTATAAACAAACTCAGTTATAAGGTGTGCAAGCATATAAAAATATTAGTCTACAAATCCCCTGTTCCTTTCTTAGTGGCTGGCATGCATTGTGGCAAAGGATTTCCTAGGCGTCCAACCGGGCATCATCGAGTGAACGTTTGAAACATTAAAGATGTTGGCGTGAAGAAGTAGGAAAGAAGGGTCCAAACCACTCACTGGTTAAGGAAAAAGGTAGCTGAAACAAAGATTCCCGCCTAGCGACGATCAAACTTCAGTTACGCGGACCTGCACAGCACGAGCACCAATTAGAATCTTGCCTATCCTTCCTTGCCGAACTCCCCAAGAATCAAAGCTCCAAACGATAAAACCAGCAGCAAAAACCAAGCAAATCGAAAGCAACACCAAATCAAAATCCCAAAGCGGCAATCAAGAAAACCAAGCAACCAAACACGAAAACTATTGGACTTGTTTCAATAGAGGCCTTTCCATGAGTTGGAAAGGATCATCGCATTTCGTCCGTGGCAAGAAGATGCCGAAGATCTAAGCTACGACTCAGACAGACTAGCCACAAGCCCAATTACGTAGTGCACATCCCGGTCGGATCGGGATTTGAGGCACTACAAGACCCTCCCCGGTGCCCCTTCGCCGGCCCCCGCCGCATCCCGCCTGAGAGAAGCCTTAACCCTAACCCTAATTTCGATCGGACACGGCCTGTGTCGTGTCGGACACGACACGGACACGAGGAAACCCTAGTTTTCAGAGCCATGTTCAGGTACTCATATCTTTCACCTCGTAGCTCCGTTTTCAATTCCGCAAATTGTGTTGTGAAGCCTGTATGACCCTCTCGGTGTCCGGACAAACTGTTCGGGGCATCGCGTCCTGTGGTGATCGCACACCGCGATCCAAAAACAGGAAAAACCAGACCCTATTTTACTCCGGAACTGAGTGCGCCCCGCCAAACGGGACGACTTGGTCGCGTGCGGTCTTCACAGATACGTGCGCATTGTCGATACGGACGTGTAAGATTTTGTGGAAGCTGATTCGGGTGTGCGTGCACACCGGAATCAACGCTTATCCGCGGACATCGTCCCGTATCCGCCTTTTCTGCAATTCGCCCTAACTTCTTGTACACTCGTCAGATCGAGACGAAACTTGCGCCATCGGACTCGTAGCGATACGCTGGTCCTGTGGGTCAAGTTTGGTTCGATTCTGAGAACGTTGACGAAATCGCGTGTCGTGGGCCCCACAGGCCCCGCTCGACGGGCGATTTTGTGTTCGGCTCATCGGAATCCAAATCTGGAAGTTCCGTTGGGTTCGTATCAGCGTTCCTGACCTGTTGACACTAAGTTTGATAAATTTGGAGACCTTTGACCCGGACACGTTTTTCGGTGCAAAGCGGGCCCACCGACGGACCCCGTTTGACCCGAAATTACCGTTTTTGCCCTTGTCTCCAAATTGGATCCAAGGACAGGCGTTTCTAGCTATTTGACATCTTCTGAGCATGATGGTAATGTCTATTTCAGCTTTTGGACTCATCTCTGGAATTTTTCCCCAAGAACCAAATTAATCAGATCCAAACAACAGGCAAGTACCTGCACTTCAAGTTAATCTTTATATATTGTGATAATTAATTCCCTGCCTTACATGTACCCTTGATGATTACATCTAGTGTTAGAAATGCTGGATTTCCTGTCTTGAATGTTGGAGTTCATGTCTTGTTTTTTATGTCGGGTGGGAGAATACCTAGAAGGCATGTAGTTTACCCTTCCCCCTATTGTTTAATAGCTGTTGGTACAAGACTGTCCATCAGCCGGATCTCGATTATATTGTTTAATAGCCGTTTATGACGGCCGGATTAGCCTTATAAACCCCTACATGCCAACTATGTATTCTAAAAACAAACACAAGTTCACACAGATAGTTTCTGGTCATGTTATATTTCTTGCTGGCTGTTGTAGTTTCATTTCCTGTTTCATTTATTTCTGTTTTCTCATATACCTGCTTATAGCTTTAACTCTGAGATAATGATGTTCTGTTATGCAGTTTCTTAACTTGATATTCAATATTTAATTGTCATAAATATTTAGTTTAACCTTGTTGTGCACTGTGTACTTTGCTCCTTTCTTGACTGGATCTGTTGATTTAGGCGATGATGAGGATCTTGCCCCTACTTATTATGGTCCCTATGAGGGGACTGATGTTACCTATGAGAAGCCAGAACCCACCCAGGGGACCCCTGCTGCAGAGTAGCTAGTAGTAGCTATCTTTCATTTATATTCTTATCTTAATTAATCGGGTTTGTCCCCGATTTTATTCTGAATTGTTGTACTAAAACATTTGAATCTGTTGTCACATTTATTTTCAGTTGCAATCTTAAGTTTCAATTCTCATTATTATCTCGCCTATGTTATTTGTGAATGAGCTAGTTAGTAAATTTGGATTTGACCTAGACAGCGTACTACCGCCGATTCTGCAGCGTAGGCTAGACGTACCCACGCACTCGTGCCCGAATTTCCGGGTGCGGGTCGTGACACATTTTTATGGTGGCCCATGCAGGTCCTATCCTTAATAGGGTAATACCCTAGGACAGGGTATGGAATAAGATTGAGGATTCTAGGAAAAGCCCATTCACAGTATATGGTCCTTATTTCAAATCTTGATATCATTTCTGCTCAATTTTCCCTATCGCCTTTGATTTCCAAGTATTCTATTCTGATCTTCCTATCCCTTAATCTTTCAGAATGGTCCAGACCAGGAACACAGTAGGAGGCACATCAGAACCAGCTGAGCAGAATGTGCCCGAGACTCTTGCACTCCCGCCGCCTCCATCTGTTCCGGCAGTTACCCTAGATGGGGCACATCTACTTGGAGTGTTCCAGGGACTAGTGAAATCCCAGAAGGAACAAACTGCCCTGCTACGGACCAGCCTTTCAGAAGCTCTTCGGACCCGGGAGTCACCACAAAAGAGGCCAGGAAGTGCCAAGGACTTTAAGAACCTTAGACCCCTGGAATTCTACGGAACTGAGGGCATTCTCTATGCCGATGAGTGGATAGAGAATGTCGAGAGACTCCTGAAGACTGCTCGGGTTCCTGATGATCTCAAAGTGGAGTCTGCAAGCCTGCAACTGTTTGACATAGCTCGGACCTGGTTCAGAGATGAACCCCAACTATCTGCTCCTGACCTCACCTGGGAAGATTTTAAGAGGCTATTCAAGGAGAAATTTTACCCCGAAGTGGCTCGAGAAGCTCTCGAAAGCCAATTCGAGAGACTGGAACAAGGTAACCTGACTGTTGATGAGTATACTGCTGAATTTAGCAGGTTAAGCCACTTTGCGGAGTACATGGTTCGTACCCCGGAGGACAGAGCCCGTAGATTCAAGAAGGGGCTGTCTCCGGATATTCGCCTTGCTGTCACCACCAGCCGAGCTCGCATCTATGAGGAAATCTTGAGCGTGGCACAAGGCGTTGAGAGAGACATGGGGCATAAGCTAAAGCGAGAAAGAGATACCGGAAATGCGGGACCCAATAAACGCCCTTTTCAACAACAACAACAACAGAGGGCCCCGCAGCAAACTCAGCGTCCTCTCCCTCGAGCTCCAGCACCCCAACACCAGGCTCAAGGACAGAACCAACAAGCTGCTGCTTGTAACTTTTGCCAAAAACAAGGTCACACCTGGCAAGTTTGTAGGAAGAGACTGGGTGCCTGTCTATATTGTGGATCAACAGAACATCAAGTGAGGGACTGCCCCACTGCTCCAGGACGCGGACAAGCTTACGTGATGACCGTGGAGAACGCGCAGACTTTGGAAGCAGCTAATGCGCGTAAGTGATTCATAGATACCTTTTTTCGAGTATTGTTTTCGTGCCTGTTGGTTCGTGACCTCAGCCCCAACCTAGTAATTTTTGAACTTGCTAAATATCCTAGTATGCTTTTAAATTTGATAAATGTAGAGATTTTTGGAGGCTTTTGCTATTGTGCTTATTTTGTGTCTTGTGAACTTCAATAAATTTGTACCTCTTTTCATCATCATCTAGCGTACTTAATTTTGCTGAACTCAACTGATGCTGCTATTTTATAGCCTAGTTTTGCAAGCTTACTCTTTATCAGGCTTGTTCATGACACCTGTATTAGTGAGGCCTGATCAACCCCATTAATACAAGTGTCTACTCAGAATCAGTGTACTACGGTCTGATCAACCTTAGTGCATTTTGATTCGCACTTCGCACGACTACTTTATGTGGATTGAGATATATAGTTGACTAGTATGCTTGCCCCTAAATACGTCCGAGCATATCGTATCAGTTATATAACTGTACTAATACGAGCATGCGAATAAAATGATTACCAGAATAGAATCTCAATCCATAAACCGCCTGACAATTCCCATTAGAATTCCTTAAACGCCTTGATTCCTATACCTCTGTTCTACCACCTCGCCCTTAAAATCTTTGTTATTGAGCCTCGTCTTCCCTTATTTCGGAAAGACAAAGTCCTATGTTTGGTATAAGTTTGATTTGGAGTGCTAGATGTACCCCTCAGACGGTCGAATTGATGATAACCTCTCTGACTAAGGGAATACCATAGGTAGTGTACTTGTATTTAGATTCAATACCATAATTTATTAAGTTGGGACCTAGCTTTACTAGTTGTACAGCCTTAGAGGATATATGGGTAGAATTCTAAGTTGGGTAGCGACCGCAATGTCCACCTGAGAGAAACCCGTTAGACTGTAATCAAGTGAGTTTGGACAGAGAGAACCCTGCCATAATTTAAATTTCGAGGACGAAATTTTATAAGTTGGGTAGATTGTAAGCCCCTGATTTTTAAAAAAATATTAAAATTAGGATTTTTCACAATTTTCTGGAATTTTCTGGGAATTTTCTATAATTAAAATCAGGGTTTTTAATTATTAAATAATTTTTAATTGATAATAAATAATATTAAAATGTTATGAAAATAATATTTTTGGGTGTAAAATGAAAAACTGGACTTAGGATAATTTTTCTGGAATTTATTGGACCTCAGACCTATTTTTAAATGCCTAAAAACTATTTAAACTAATTATTAATTAATTAATTAATTCATTTATTATTATTATTATTATTATTACTATTATTATTATTATTATTGTTTTAACCGGCCCAGCCCGGCCCATCAGCCCAACCCGCGGCCCATTACCATAACAGGTTCGGGTCGGACCCGAACCCGACCCGACCCGAACCTGCCTGACCCGCCCCCATCCCCACGATCCGGTCCCCCGCCTGAACCGCTCCGCCGCGTTTCCCGCCGCCTCCGGCGGCCAGCCCCCCTCTTCCGCTCCGCCCGGGCTCGACGACCTCCCTCTCCGCCTATTTAAAGCCCCCGTCTCCGGCCATCCCTCCCCCAGAACTCCTCCCTCCTCCGCCGCCGTGCCCGCCCTCGCCTGCACGTCCAGTCCCCTCCGACGTCGTCGCCTCACCGCCCCGCAGCTGCCCCCTCTCCTCCTCCTTTCTCCTCCCCTCCGGGGTCGAGCCACAGCAGCCAGCGGCAGCGGCCGAGCTCGCCTCCGGCAGCCGCTGCCGACCGTCTCCGTCCCGGCGACGCCGCCCCGAGCCGCCCATACCCTCCCCGGTGCCCCTCCGCCGGCCCCCGCCGCATCCCGCCTGAGAGAAGCCCTAACCCTAACCCTAATTTCGATCGGACACGGCCTGTGTCGTGTCGGACACGACACGGACACGAGGAAACCCTAGTTTTCAGAGCCCTGTTCAGGTACTCATATCTTTCACCTCGTAGCTCCGTTTTCAATTCCGCAAATTGTGTTGTGAAGCCTGTATGACCCTCTCGGTGTCCGGACAAACTGTTCGGGGCATCGCGTCCTGTGGTGATCGCACACCGCGATCCAAAAACAGGAAAAACCAGACCCTGTTTCACCCCGGAACTGAGTGCGCCCCGCCAAACGGGACGACTTGGTCGCGTACGGTCTTCACAGATACGTGCGCATTGTCGATACGGACGTGTGAGATTTTGTGGAAGCTGATTCGGGTGTGTGTGCACACCAGAATCAACGCGTATCCGCGGACATCGTCCCGTATCCGCCTTTTCTGCAATTCGCCCTAACTTCTTGTACACTCGTCAGATCGAGACGAAACTTGCGCCATCGGACTCGTAGCGATACGCTGGTCCTGTGGGTCAAGTTTGGTTCGATTCTGAGAACGTTGACGAAATCGCGTGTCGTGGGCCCCACAGGCCCCGCTCGACGGGCGATTTTGTGTTCGGCTCATCGGAATCCAAATCTGGAAGTTCCGTTGGGTTCGTATCAGCGTTCCTGACCTGTTGACACTAAGTTTGGTGAATTTGGAGACCTTTGACCCGGACACATTTTTCGGTGCAAAGCGGGCCCACCGACGGACCCCGTTTGACCCAAAATTATCGTTTTTGCCCTTGTCTCCAAATTGGATCCAAGGACAGGCATTTTTAGCTATTTGACATCTTCTGAGCATGATGGTAATGTCTATTTCAGCTTTTGGACTCATCTCTGGAATTTTTCCCCAAGAACCAAATTAATCAGATCCAAACAACAGGCAAGTACCTGCACTTCAAGTTAATCTTTATATATTGTGATAATTAATTCCCTGCCTTACATGTACCCTTGATGATTACACCTAGTGTTAGAAATGCTGGATTTTCTGTCTTGAATGTTGGAGTTCATGTCTTATTTTTTATGTCGGGTGGGAGAATACCTAGAAGGCATGTAGTTTACCCTTCCCCCTATTGTTTAATAGCTGTTGGTACAAGACTGTCCATCAGCCGGATCTCGATTATATTATTTAATAGCCGTTTATGACGGCCGGATTAGCCTTATAAACCCCTATATGCCAACTATGTATTCTAAAAACAAACACAAGTTCACACAGATAGTTTCTGGTCATGTTATATTTCTTGCTGGCTGTTGTAGTTTTATTTCCTGTTTCATTTATTTCTGTTTTCTCATATACCTGCTTACAGCTTTAACTCTGAGATAATGATATTCTGTTATGCAGTTTCTTAACTTGATATTCAATATTTAATTGTCATAAATATTTAGTTTAACCTTGTTGTGCACTGTGTACTTTGCTCCTTTTCTGACTGGATCTGTTGATTTAGGCGATGATGAGGATCTTGCCCCTACTTATTATTGTCCCTATGAGGGGACTGATGTTACCTATGAGAATCCAGAACCCACCCAGGAGACCCCTGCTGCAGAGTAGCTAGTAGTAGCTATCTTTCATTTATATTCTTATCTTAATTAATCGGGTTTGTCCCCGATTTCATTCTGAATTGCTGTACTAAAACATTTGAATCTGTTGTCACATTTATTTTCAGTTGCAATCTTAAGTTTCAATTCTCATTATTATCTCGCCTATGTTATTTGTGAATGAGCTAGTTAGTAAATTTGGATTTGACCTAGACAGCGTACTACCGCCGATTCTGCGGCGTAGGCTGGACGTACCCACGCACTCGTGCCCGAATTTTCGGGTGCGGGTCGTGACATATAGTTTACCCTATTTATTTTATTTACTATTACACTGCATTTTGGCTTGTATCTTCTGTACCTTGTTACGTCCCTCTGAGGACCTGGTCCCTTGCCAGTTTTGTAGCATAGACCGCTGTGGAGCCGGTTTGGAGTTGCTGATGTGTGTTGCTTTGTCATGTAGGGATTTGGTGCTAGGTACTTACATCTTTTCTTCTGGAATATTGGTTATTATTTATATTATTTATTCATCTGCTGATATAGCCTAGTTTTATAGACTCACATTCATTTTCGAGTCTATTCGAGCTTATGGGTTACTGGCGGCCGACTTTAGCACATGTAGCTCATTCTTGTATATTCTGCTCATTATGGATTGAGGCATGGATATTTATTCACTTGATTATATAGATAGTGACCCTTTTAGTACAGCTTATACGTATTCGAATTAGACCAGGGTCTGGTCGAATGCGTAGGTGGCATGTTACGTATTCCTAGTCCTACGTATTTTGGGACTGGGGCGTGACAAATGCGCCAGCTCGAACTGATATCCCCGTAGGAAAAAATGTGAGAGTGGCTAATGAATCTACTGCACGCCAGAAGCGTGGTAAACCTATAGGTTCGTAGGACTTAGTCCCTAGAAAGAGAAAATTCTTAAGTAACGCTCTTAAGGAGGTTACACATAACGCTAAAGTAGAGGTTATGAATGACAGATCCATACCCTCTGAAAATCCAGAAGAGGTTACTATCTTAGAAAAGACACAAGCCCAAGAGTAGGCTCAGGTACCTGAAAGCAAAGCGATCTCTATATTTTATACATATACAAGAGAGGTATGAGATCGCAAAGATATAACAATAGATGAGATATTCTCATTCTCAGTAGCTACTAAAATATCTAAGGGCATTGATGATACTGAACCACGTAGCATCGATGAATGTCGACAAAGAAAAGATTGGCCAAAAGGGAACGATGCTATTCAAGAAGAATTGAATTTCCTTAATAAACGTGCAGTATTCGGACCTGTAAAACCCCTATTTCTAAAAATTGTATTTATTATTTATTTTTATTAATTAATAATTTAATTATAGTAATTATGTGCTAATTAGAAAAATTTTATTTTATTAATTTTTATTTTAGGTGTTGGTGAACTTTGGGAATTTATGGGACCATTAGGAATTTTTTTCGAATTTATTTCATGTAGGAGACCCCTTGAGCAGTTGCTAGCTTAATGGTGTGCATTGATATAATCCTAGATTTTTCTATGAGTATATATATATATATATATATATATATATATATATATATATATATATATATATATATATATATATATATATATATATATTTAAAGAGTAAAGAAAAGAAAACTATTAAATAACTATTTATTATTAATAACCTATTAAACCACTACTACCAACTATTAGCAATTAGCCAGCAAACCTATTACTACTTATACTACCCAACCATCTGTGCTTGTGAGCCGCTCCTTGTGAGCCAACACCACCCGCCCTATTTCAAACTAGCAAACAAACCCAACAGACCCCCCCCCCCCCCCACGTTAGCGGAACACCCCCCTCCTCTCTCCCTTATATATATATATATATATATATATATATATATATATATATATATATATATATATATATATATATATATATATATATATATATAAAACACTAAAAATCTAACCCTAGATCAATCAAACCCTCCCTCTTCCCATTTAGACCTAGAGAGCGCCTCCACCGCAGCCGGAGAACCCCGCCAGGCCGTCCAAACCAATCCCGACGATCGCGACCCCCGCGCATTGCAGATTCCACAGCGAGGTACCTGTGTTCCGTAGTTGTTTTCCGTCGCCTCGTTCAACCAAATGCTACCCCGTCTTCACCGGTATGCTCACCCCTTAACCCTCTTCCATATCTGTGTGATAGTAGACCTCGAACAATGCGTAACCGTAGACGAAAACAGTACCAAAGTTGGCAGAAATAGACCGAATTCTGGGATCGCAGAAAACTGCGGTGATCACCCATGTTTCGGAGTTCGTATCTCCCACCACAAAGATCCGAATTCGATGATTCTTTTTGGTATATGTAGACCACTTGACCTAGTTTAATTTCTGTTAAATAACCCTAGATTATTAACTGCTGTAGGTAGAATTTAATTCGTTGGAAAATCCCGCGAACACACTTTTCCAGATTTTTAAAAGTTGTAAAACGGAGTGCGCTCCGCCAAACGGGACCACCCCGCCGTATACCAAGTGTACCGCACGGTGCGCGTAGCATAATCGGACATTTGAGAGTTCGCAAAAATTGATTCGGACGCGTGTGCGCGTCGGAATCAGTCCGTATCCGCAGACAAATCCCGTGTCACAACTTTTGCGAAAGTCGTGCGCATTTTGTGCACGCTCGTCAGATTGCGACAAAAATTATGCCACTGGACTCGTGGTAATGCGCTGGTCCTGTGACCCAATTTTTACGCAATTATGAGACAGTTGACCAAGTCGCCAATTGGCGGGCCCCATGGTTGACTTTTTGGACGAAATTGTGTTCGGCCCATCGGAATCCACATTTGGACATACCGTTGGGTTCATATTGACATTTAGAGTTTGTTTGACCTATAATTTGTTCCATTTAGAGACTGTTACTCTTGGCACGCTTTTCGGTGCAAGGTGGGCCACACGTGGATCCCACTTTTATCCAAAATTATCGTTTTGCCCCTGTGTCCAAATTAGACGAAAGGAAAGTACTTTCTAGCTATTTTGCTTATTCTGGGAACGTTGTTGATATTTATTTCAGCATCTGGGGACGTTCATTCTGATGTCGTAGCTTCTGACTCTTGGAGTTGACATCGGGACATTACATTTTTGTAGCTTTCTTGCCAGGCAAGATACCTTGTCAAATTGTTTACAGTACTTTGCATACTATTTATATTTCTGTGTATTCATTGCATTTCTGTACTTTTGTTGCATGTGTAGTTCGTTCAGTCATTACTTTATATATTAGATATGTTGACACACACTTGACACCTAGTATCATGAGAGGACAATCATTAGGCGTATGGGCTTTTAACCACTCTGGTAAACCGTAGTATATAGCTCACACTACGGGCGTGTGTCGCGCTGGTCGCTACCCCCGAGGTATGTCGATTTCTGTAGAGTCGCGCTGGTCGCTATCCCCGAGGTATGTCGATTTCTGATGTTCACTGGCGTGTGTGTGAGTTGTGAGATTTAGATCGAGTAGCCTACCCTTGCCCATACGTCGAAAAGTTGTCCTCATTTGCATTCATATAGATTGTCTTGTACAACGTACTTATTTATTTTCAAACATTATGTGTGTTCACTGTATTCAAATTGGCTTGCTTCTATGTATCTTGTTATGTCCCTCTGAGGACCTGGTCTCTTGCCAGGTATAGACGACCAGGAGTATCCGCAAGAGTATGGGCCTGGACCTGACGTATTATTTTCTGCCGATGAGGTCTTACCTTCTGAGCATCGTTGATTATCTAGCGATGGATCTTTTAGCTGATACACTTCTGCTGACATTATTTTATATTGGAGATTTTATACTCCTCTCTCATTTTAGTTTTGGATATAGTCTTTTGGTAGTGGATTTGTCTCCACTCGACTATTATGTTGGATATTTTAGACTCATTATTCTAGTTAGTATTTCTTCTCTATGACTTGTTGTGTGGATGAGATTAGCTTATATGTGACTTGTGACATTATGTATACCACATGTGAGTTTATATTCATTCTACAGCGTACGTGTGTATTATGGTATCCATATATTGGAGTTGCCATATACATACGGCTGGCATGCTTACGTGTTCCTAGTCCCACATATTTTGGGATTGTGGCGTAACAGGACCTATAGTACAAACACCAAAAGACGTCAGACCGATAGGTTACAAGTGGGTGTTTGTAAGAAAGCGAAATAAAAAGAATGAAATCGCTCGATTTAAGGCACGATTAGTGGCACAAGTGTTCTCTCAGAGACCCGGGATTGACTACGAAGAGACATATTCTTCCGTAATGGATGCAACAACGTTCCGTTATTTGATAAGTCTGACAGTTGAGAAAAAGTTGGACATGAGACTTATGGACGTTATAACAACCTATCTATACGGTGATTTAGATAGCGATATCTATATGAAAATCCTAGATGGATTTAACCTACCCAGCTCAAAAGCTAAGAACATGCATTCCATAAATCTAAGACGTTCATTGTACGGTTTGAAATAATCCGGAAGGATGTGGTACAACCGTCTTAGTAAATATATGAAAATGGAGGGATATGAGAATAATCCTATATGCCCATGTGTCTTCATAAAGAAATCTAAGGAGGATTTCGCTATAGTTGCAGTATATATTGATATCATAAACTTGATTGAGACAAGACATGAAATCAATGAGACTGCAAACTATCTGAAAAAATGAGTTAGAGATGAAAGATCTCGGAGACACAAAATATTGTCTCGGATTACAAATTGAGTATTGCAATAATGGAATTTTAGTGCATCAATCCAAATACACAGAAAATATATTGAAACAGTTCAACATGGATTAAGCTCACCCCCTTAGCGCTCCAATGGTTGTTCGATCTTTAGATATGAATAAAGATCCATATCGTCCTAATGACGATAATGAAATGATGTTAGGACCCGAAGTACCGTACCTTAGTGCCATTGGGGCATTAATGTATCTATCACAATGTACAAGGCCATACATATCATTCTCTGTCAATCTGTTGGCTAGATATAGTTCGGCGCCAACTCGCAGACATTGGAATGGCATTAAACATGTGATGAGATATCTTCGTGGAACTACCGACATGAGATTATTTTATACTTGTGGTTTATCTATATCACAAATCTAGTTGGCTTTGCAGATTCATGTTATTTATCTGATCCCCATAAAGGTCGTTAACAAACTGGATATGTGTTTCTTAATAGCAATGCATCTATTTCTTGGCGTTCAACAAAACAGACAATGGTTGCTACATTCTCAAATCACTCAGAAATGTTGGCTCTCCATGAAGCAAGTAGAGAATGTATTTGACTGGGATCGTTGATTCAACACATTCGTAGCTTCTGTCACCTTTTTTCTACCACAGATACTCCAATTGCTATTCATGAGGATAATGCAGCATGTATTGCACAAATTCAAGGTGGATTCATTAAAGGAGACATGACCGAGCACATCTCACCGAAGTTTTTCTATACTCATGAGCTTCAGAAGAACTTTTATATTGACGTCCAACAAGTTTGCTCAAGTGATAATCTTGCAGACTTGTTCACCAAATCGTTGTTAAAGTCAACTTTTCAGAAACTACTTCATGGAATTGGAATGCGACGTCTTCATCAGTTGACTGTTCAGGATCAACATCATCAGGGGGAGTGATTGTTTTCAGGGGGAGATACATTTTGTATGGACTATAACGCGTTGTACTCTTTTTTCTTAGTCATGAAAATTTTAACGTGTCCAATACCTATCTAAGTCATCCTAAAGATTGTACTATTTTCTTTCGCACATTTTTGTCCTAATGAGTTTTCCTGGCAAAATTTTAACGAGCCAATAAGCTTGGAGATGGTGGTCATCCAAAGAAAAAGTGTTATAACGTGGGTTACTAAAGGGTTGGATTCTCACTTTATTTTTAGTCCCATATTAGTTAGAGATTAGTATTACATCTTTATTTTATTGGATTGTATATCTTCTAGATTTATTCTAACAATTTTTTTTTATTTTTTTATTTTAGGTTATAAATTAGAGAGTGAAAACTACTAATGATACTCTAATAAATGAGGCGCCAAAAACAAAACCACTCTTCCACCATCCCCAAAACCTCATCATCATCATCCATGGATTGGATGGTTTGGATGTATGATGTTCCACTGACAGTGTATCATAAAACACCCATCTCACCTGGCTGTGTTTCCCAAAACACACTACCCCGTCCTCTCTTCCCTAGGGCTAGGGCTCTTCAAACCAAAATCACCAAAAATCAAATCAAATCCCAAAATAATCATCGAGAAATCACCGATTGCTCTTCCATGGCCAAGAGCAAGCAAGGGAGCAAGAAGGACGTCGACTCCTATACCATCAAAGGCACCAATAAGATTGTCAGAGGTGAGAGCGAGCTTCCATCGGTTATTATTTTCTTGATCTTTATAAATTTCTTCAAATTTTTTTTTTTTGCAGCCGGAGACTGCGTGCTGATGCGTCCGTCGGACTCCAACAACCCCCCCTACGTGGCCCGCGTCGATAGGCTGGAGTCGGACCAGAGGAGCAACGTGAAGGTGCGGGTGCGTTGGTACTACCGCCCGGAGGAGTCCATGGGCGGACGGAGGCAGTTCCATGGCGCAAAGGAGCTGTTTTTATCCGACCACTACGACATGCAGAGCGCGCACACGATCGAAGGGAAGTGCGTCGTGCACTCCTTCAAGAACTACACCAAGCTGGAGAATGTCGGGGCCGAGGACTACTTCTGCCGCTTCGAGTACAAGGCCGCCACCGGCGGCTTCACCCCCGACCGCGTCGCCGTGTGAGAAAACTCGTCCCCTTGGTTTTTTTTAAGTGTTTGGTTATGTTGTGTGTTTCTAAAGATGCGGTCTTTTGTTTGCTTTGGTGAAGGTACTGCAAGTGCGAGATGCCTTACAACCCGGACGACCTCATGGTGCAGTGCGAGGGATGCAAGGATTGGTAAATGGCGAATCTTTTGTATGCATTTGCATGTTGGGTTTGCTGTACATTGTCGGGGAATTGGTAGGATTTTGATGTTTGAGGTGGAGAAAAGGAGCTAATTTGGTAGTTCATGACGGGCCTTAGTTCTTCTTATGTGTTCGTTAGGTTTGGGCGATTAGAGTTTGTTCCTTAGTGTAGAAGTAATGGTAAAACGAGGAAAGGAAGCGACTTTGATGGTCATCTCAATATGTAGAATTTGGTTCACGAGAGTGGTCTTAAGACTCTTAACTCTTGCCCAGTTTTGCTAGGGTTGTCAATTGATAAAGATATAAAGTTTTTCCTTTTTTCTTGGAAGCTTCTTAGATTTTGGAACACAATCTAGCACACGCTCCTCCGCAGCTGATTGTTGTGGAATTACATAATAGTAGAAACTGCCACCATGTGTGTTTGTTCTTAAGGAGTATTCACACTCATTTTTCTTACTCATTTTCCGATTCACATTGTCATTCTTTCTAACGTCAACAAGTTAGGTTCGGTCATTAAAATATTGGGAGCAAAGTTTGCTAAAATGCAATTAGGTTTATTTTGGAGTTTGGGGATTTGACACCTGAGTTTGAAATAATGAGACTCCAGTTACAGAAGTCGAGTTATATCTAAGTTAGGAGGCATTAGGAGGCATTTGGGTGTCTGAAGTTAGTATCTTAAATTAATTTCGTAAAAAAGATGGAAGGAAATGAAGTTTCATAAAAAATCTATAATATTGTAGTTTCGCTAACTCTGGTTTACGTGGTGTTTTGGAGTTAGAAATGGAGTATTATCCAACTCCAAAAGCACTCCCAAATGCACTGCAATTTCGTTTTTCGAGTTTGGAGGCCTAACTCCACCAAACTCCAGTTATCTTTTCCAAACCCCATTCCCCTACACACCCTAATAGTCTTAGAAAGTTGTCATTTGTTCTTGTATAACATACATAAGATGTTGTTTTAGTTGAACAAGGTCGGTAAATAGACACATAGGAAGAATTTTGAAGGATAGAGACCATAGGGAGGCTGTGGAGTACTTTATGTCTACATCGGCTAACTTAACTTAAATATTTAGTTCTCATATGACTGACATTGTACTGTAATTGTAGGGAGAGGAGAGGATTAAACACATTATACTTATTCATGCCATGATTATAGCAACTTTATCTACTGTTGGAGACTATTATTTTCCTATATACTACATTGCATCACTTAAAATTAAATCATTTCAAGTTCTTGTTGTTTATTAATCGATTTGCGTATAGTTTGTGATTTATATGATCTTACACGTGTTGCTGTTAATGTGATGCAAGATGGATCTGCCATTATGATAAATTTTAGTGGAAAACTAATTTGCTTGTTCAGTATATTTCGAGCAAGAAGGGCGAAAAAAGGAGAGTGAAAAGAGAAGGGAAGATAGAGTAAAGAAGATTAGCAAGATGAACTACATTATAATTCAATATAAACTACAGCTGGCAATTTAAGTAGGACGATCTTTCATAATAGCTTCAGGTTAAGCTTCTCATCTGTCTTTGTCTATATGACACTCTTTTCTACTACCTCCATGTCTGAAGAGGGTACAAAGATATTTAAAGGTCACTAGTCTTCTAATGATGCTAGACCTCTTCCAATATGACCCCATGAATTTCTGCTGTTGAACATTCAGAAAGTCCTGCAAACGGAACAAGTCATGTCCCGTATTTTCATCTACCTCAACAGTATAATCTTCTCCTATGTCCCAGTCTCCCAGCAGATCAACCTCCTCTTTACTCTATCGTCTAACAATCACTATCAAGACGTCTCTTCTCCAGCCTTGTTATTGGGATCACCTGAGGGATGTAGTTTGTCCTTGCTCTATAGACAAAAAAAACATATTACCACAATTGTACTGTGGAAGTCCAGTGATGTAACGGGCAGCTACATCTGTTTTTTATTTATTGGTGTTCGAGTGAGAAACCAAGTATTGGAACATGTCAGTTTTGACATTAATTGTATGATGATACCCCCACTCCACATCCCCACACAGCTGCTACCGCCACCAGCACATACAGGCAGAACCATAAAAGAAAACAAAAAAGAAGTAAAGAACCGAATACACACAATTTAGTTCCTCACACAGGCCTCAGTAAGCATTGCTGGGCAGGTCGATTGGGGGCATGCTGATCCATAATGGACCACAATCTATTAAAGAGTTTAGCCCATAATTGAAAATTCTGAAAACCGTGTTTGATATATACACCTTATTTCTTGGGTCATCATGAAACATAAAACAAACACAAATACCTACTTAGGTCCATAAAGCAAAACCGTCTCTGTTGTTATAACAGGTTGCATGCAAATTATTTTTAATTGAGACATTCTCACCTATAACAATCCAAGAGGGTATAGTGTATATACAGCATTTTAGCAGTCCAGTATGTTATAATACTATCACGATTTTTCTTGATTGAAAGTTTTCGGAAACCAGTTTTGGGGGTTCTCTTGTAACCTGATCTGGTTATAGACTCTAAGAAGCTAAAAAGGTGTTACGTCATACTTGTAAAAGCTGAAGGACAAAGTTCGAAATTCTACTAAAACTAAATTTGCAAATCCATAATTTTGTGAATTCAAAGATTTGAACATCTGTGCAAACATTTTAGCTCATACGATCATGGCATTTTCTTTTCACATGTCAACAATTATCAGAAATTTATGCGACTTACCTGGCATCCAAATGCACTTTTTAAAATATCTTGACTAATTCAAATTTAAATTTGACAACTTGGGCATGAAGTATAACATTTACTGCTTCTCCTGTATGAATGCTTACTAGTTGTTTTGCTTTGTTCTCATACAAATTTTAGATCTCATTTATTCAAGTTATGCTTTTTGATATATGTTGTTGTGATGTTGCTTAGAGCATTTTTTGCTTTTGTTTTGCAGAGTTCTAAGTTCTTCTAGAAAGCTTGCTAGGGTTTAGTATTAGCTCTCATCTAAGTAGTTCTAGTTGTATCAACTTTTTTCATATTCCATTTCATCTTTTGATTAACGGTTGTGCAAAAATTACTTCTTCCCTTATGTTTATTTTAGTAGGTAGTTTGTTGTGAGGATAAATTCTTCATTGCATACTCTACAGTTTTTAGTGATGAAGCCACATGAAAATCTCCTCATTTCGCTGTTCTATTTTTTCCTAGAGCGCTTTATGCAAGCTGCTGATTTGTCAAGTCTCAAAAGTCCAACTGTTAATAAAATTTAGAAATTTCTTTGTCTACATCTACATTTTGTATGGGGGTAAGGGAGACAGATAGTTAACTGGTGGATTTGTGCTTTTGATTTTTCATACTGGCATCTTCTTTCAACTGAGGGTGTCGCCAGTGCAATGGTAAGAATTGCTGCTTGCATCCTGGGGGATGCAGGTTTTAATAATGGATACAACCTCTCCATATATATGAGAGTAAAGCTGCATACATCTTGACCCCCTCTCCAAACGCTGCATAAGTGGGAGTCTCGAGGCACTGGACGCCCTTTTTTTAACTTTCAAGCGATAAACAGTCAATATTTCTCTTAGATACTATCAGCAGTTTGAAGTTGTACATTTATGTTCCCTTATATGTCACTTTTTAAAAATATTTTATTTTCCATATGGTAAGATTTGTCATTTGTTTGTTCATTATGTTGTGAATGTTGGAATCATTGGAGCAGGTTTCATCCATCTTGCATGGGTATGACTATTGAACAAGCGAAAAAGTTAGATCAGTTCCTCTGTGCAGACTGTTTGTCAGAAGATGATGGCAAAGGATCTATGAATGGTTTTTGTGTTTCATCGATCTCTGAGCCAAAGGTGCGAATAATTTTACTTATTTATTGTTAATCTTTATTTATTGTCAATTATTTTATTGTTCCTTCATCTTAAAAATAATTTGGAAGTTTTATTCATTGTGGACTACATGTACTCTTTTGATTCTTTTTCAGAATCTCTTACCTTGAATGAAGTTCGAGATTCCCTAACTTCTAATTGTGTGACTTGAATTCAATCGTATTTTAAGAAGCATCTTATTTATCCCTTCTGTAATTATTATTTTTAAATCGTCATAACACTACTATCACCGCCAGTATTTACTGTTCGACTCATTGCTCCATGGAATGGTTGACTTGACTTGGACAAAAAAATCTTCAATTGTCATGTAAAACTATGCATCTTTTTAGAGGCTCATTAAAGCAAAGCAGAGAGCTTCATTCCTATCTTCTTCCTTCTAGGATATTACACTTTCTAGGATAGTGACGATAAATAGTGTTATATATCTGAAATGATTAGTTAGCCTTTTAGTAGCCTGAAATTTCAGTCCTGCTGTTAAATATGGCTTTTCCTTTCTTCCTAAAAACTTTGTTATACTGAAGCACCAAAATTTCACAAACTAGATATTCTTCCTTTCCTTCCCGCTTGTACCATTTCATTGTTTAGCAAGTTTCATTGTTCTTTTTAGATGTGTAGCATTAAAATGACCTGTTTTTGCCAATCCTATTTGGTGGGGAAAATGTACATTATATTCTATCTAGAGGTTTTTTAGGGGCTAGACATTTCAACTAAGGTTAAAAAAACTGTAACAGATCCTTTCTTAGAGTACTGTCAGATTCAATCTTTTGGATATAACTGCAAATATTAAATTATTGGAACGTAAGAAATGAAAGGTCAAAGTTTAACTACAATTTGATACATTAGAGCATCTCCAACCCTATTGTCTTATTTTGTGTTGTGATTCCTATGTGGCAGGAGAGACAAGACAATGTTTTTCCTATGTGGCAAGATTATATTCACACAAGACAATGAGATAGAAAAGTGTTCTCCAATGCAAAAGTATTGAGAAGACAATAAAAACTACTCTTTTCAACTTCCAAGACAACTTTTCCACTTCTTCCTTTTTTTATAAATATTTTTATTCATAATTGATGATGTGGAATAAAGTCATTGTGAAGTCCATTGTCTAGATCTAGACAACCAACTTCACATTGTCCTTGTCATGTCATTGCCATGTCAACTTCACAACCAACTTCACATTTGCATTGGAGAAGGATTTTTGAAATAAGAAGTTGTGATTTGGCAACCATTTTTTTCAAACTCACAACAGGGTTGGAGATGCTCTTATGAATGTACTTTTATGTTTTTTTGGTTAACAATTGAATTTTACATGAGTTCTACGATATCATAACATGATCTGCATATTTAATGGGCAACTTGCCATATATAATGCTTAAATACAATCAGAACAAAAGTAAATCCTAGTTTCGGTAAATTTAGAAAGTTTAAGCTTTGGCCAATTGTAGCTAGTTTTTGACCAGTTATGTTCTCTGTGGAACCTGTCGTTGAAAGCTTTTCAATATTAATGTCCTGTATTTTATTGGAGCAGCTAGCTTAAATCTGATACAATACAGCTGATTCATATCACTTGTGGTCGATTTTTAACTTTGGTTCCAACATTCATGAATTTTAAAACCTCTGCTTCCACTGCGCCGCTAACAATCTATAACATCCTTCGAGCCGAACTAAGATGCATTTATTACATTTACCTGAAAATGAATTGTGTAATAAATATAATAGATATATAATATATTTCTGGAATGGGCTGGAGTTGTGTTTTATAGATAAAATAATTTGTACCAATCCGGTTTATATATGAATGTCTAATTTTGATATGCTACATACATTTTAGGAAAACGTTAAGGTTTTTTTCATTATGCACTAATGCTTAATAGTCCCTTTCACTAACTAATGGGCTAGAGGGATTCCAAGAACTACTGATTTAAGCATTACAAGGTTTGTGCTCCTGTAGCCTTTACCTCGAGTTTTCATGTAACTAGGTTGGGGTAGATCACCTGATTAGCGACATTAGAAGAAAAGGAAGCTTGCCTAGTTGATGGTGCATATTATATAAAAGCTAAAGTTTTGTTGAGTAACTAAAACCCAACAATTTGGTTTTCCTGAGGAGATACCTGAACTATCAAGTTTCTTTCCATGAAGAGAAGCTACAAGAAAAGCAAATGTAAAAGCCATGTTACAAATTTATTATCATCATCCAAACCTTGTCCCATAAGAATGGGGTCGACTATGGTGCACTAGAAAGCTCCATACAAAATTGGACAGTTTTATGATCGGTTGTTGACTTGACGTTAATTCTCTATGCTGGTGCCAAACTCCTATCCAAGGGAACTATGAGCATGAGAGGGTCGTGTTGGATGTGTCTTGTCTTCGTATCGTCGACTGAGGACTCGGTGAAGGTCGTGTCGAAACCAACAGGAGTTAGCAGAAAGGTATACCGGTGACATACTGCCGATATTGCCACCGTCATACTTGAAAGTGGCCAAATCGTCCAACAATTTTTTAGAAAATTTGGGTCTCACAAATCGGCATACCATCGACATACCGTCGGGTCGAAATCTGCTCATTTTATTGAGCAAATCAGATCTAAAGTTTGGGTTTCGACGGTCATATCACTCCAAGGCCTAGGTTAAGTTATAGAGGTATTTAATACTTCCTCCAGCCTATATTAGTTTTGGGAAAAAATGCTTGAGGCCGTTGAATGCTAAAAGCTAGGTTTTTTTAGGGATTTGCTACAGAGCTTAAAGGAGTCTTTGATAGGTTGAAGAAGAGCTCGTTGGAGAGATCTCTCGCTAAAGGAGAAGGTTGCGGTGTGTTGTAATTCTTTTGTAAGGTTCTCTTATTGATTCCATAAAGATTTTTCCTCTTGTCCCATGGAGTAGGTTGATCTTGACCAAACCACTTAAATCTCTTATTGATTCAAAAAGTTTTTTTCACCTCCGCTCCCTATCTTCCTAGATCGAGGTTCTTGAAATTGTTGGTTCATTAAGGTCTAAGGGACTTTTTTGAGATTTTGGAATGACAAGTAATAAAGTAAATAGTACAAAGTTTGAGGTGAAAAAACTTAATGGAAAGGAGAACTTCTCGTTGTCGCAGAGAAGGGTTAATACCCTACTCATTAAAGAGGGAGTATCTAAGGCCGTCGTAGGAAAGGAGAAGAAACCTTACAATATGATGGATGATTCATAAGAAGACATGGATCAGAGGGTGCATAACACAATGGAGCTTTGTATGGCAGATGAGGTTATGTATAATGTTATAGAAGAAACTTCTGCGGCTGGTTTGTGATTGAAGCTCGAGGGCTTGTACATGACAAGTCGTCAAACATGTTATACCTCAAGAAGCAACTCTATAGTCTATGCATTAAGTCCCAGATTCTTAGTCATGTGAATAGCTTCAACAAGATAGTGAATAATCTTCTGTGTCTTGAAGTCAAGTTAGAGGAGGACAAGGTACTATTGCTCATTTCTTCGCTTCTGGGTCGTATTATGATCTTGATATTCTTCTAGAATCAGGTGTCCGTTGTTGTTGCTGCTGTTGACAGAAAATGTATCTTGCTGTAGAATATAGCAACAGGTTTCACAAATGGGGATTTCTTTTGTAAAAATCAGGATTGTTAGGGACTGCAGAGTGCAGACATCTCTCTTTCTTGTAAACTCAAGACAATACAGAAGCCCCAAAAATCGTAAGGGTAGAGTATGGACTAAATACATAAGCAAAGTAGATGATAAATGTGGAAAGCAAACATTCTACATGAAAATATGAACAAGCAAATTAGATACCACGTTCTGAGTGACCACATTGAAAGGATTAAACACCTCGAGATGGATAGGCCTTGCCATTGTCCATGGGCAGTAACTACTAAAGGATTTGTATACGAAGGGATTCAAGTATATTTTATATCGTTTATTCCTAAAAAAAGGTGGACGACGATTGTGAAATATAATTAATCCAAAGGGTGAAGTACCAAATTTTTTGGAAATGAATTTGAATTTCAAACCCATGCATGCATGTTATATAATTAATGATATTTTTCTCACCTCGATATGCGTGCATGTGCATATATATATATATATATTGTAACCCTTAAATGTATTAAATCCTACTACTTGGGCTATGTCTGGGTCTTATTAAAATCTCCCCAGCCTAGGTTCGGGACTTTGTTTTAAGCGCGTTGATCCTCGATTTTGGGTCCATTGCATCCTTTTTCTTCAATCCACCACTTTGGTTTATCTTTACTGAAGGAGATCATTGGAGCTGACCTCCACCACACGATCCTCTCCTTGTTTACTATGTGAATGTCTCTAAGTGCTAACTTCTTGTGGTTTATCTGTCTCCACATAGGAACGACCTTTTCGTCATGCACTTAAAAGCTAGTTATTATGTATAATAGGGAATTTAGGAGCGAGGACAAATACCGTTGTATACAACGTGCATCGGACTGAGAATAAATACCATTGTTATACAACAAGCATGCATGCATGTACAGCTATAATTAAATAGTAAGATGTAACAAGCATGCATGCATGTATTTACAGCTGTACATGCATGCATTTATTTGAAATTTAATTTTTTTTTAAATTTTTAGCGGACTCAGCTTCCTTGTATGCCAACGGTAGACAACCCTCACCAAGATGACGACGGTTTCAAAGCTGCTATAATTAAATAGTAAGATGTAACAGGTTCACAAGGCATGGCTAAGTCTGCATTACATCTTGTAGCTTCCAGTAAGAATATTCACTGATAATTTTCAATTGAACTGTTGAGAAAGATTTTCTTAGCCTAAATAATCAGGGTAAAACTTGCTGTTGCATCTTATGCTGTTTAACTTTAAGTCGTAACCTTTCCTGTATGTGACTTGTGAAACCAAGTTCTGATTGACCAATATGCCACTTAGTGAAACCAGGTTCTGATTGACCACGTATTAAAAGGATTAAACACCTTGAGGTGATGGATAGACCTTGCCGTTGCCCATATGCAGTAACTAACTAAGTTGTTTACAAAGGGATTCAAGTTTGCATTATATGGTTTATTTCTGAAAAAAAAATGTGGACGATGATTGTGAAATATATTTAATTGAAGGATGCCATTTTATGATAGAAGAATGAATAGGAAGGTGGCATGCACATAGAACCTGTCTATAAAGGCATTTGAAATATGCCAACGTAATGTAATTGTGTTGTAATGTACAAATTTGCTTCTTTCCTTTGGTCCTCTTGTCAACTGGTACCAACCAACCTTAGCTAAAATTCCCTGCTTACATTCTGTATGTAGATATAAAGCCCTCTCCAGAATGTATGCTATAAGTGAAACCTCTTTAGAAACAATGCAGCCTCATAGTGATGTCTTTCATTCGTCATTTGCAGTCTTCATCTATTTTTGTAATATTTAATCAGTGACTTTGTATCCAACTTTAATTTTTCTTTCCTGTACCCAATTTTGAGGTATAAGTCAATTATGAAAAGGTTTGATGTATGAGTCAAAACTTACTAGTTGAATATTTTTCTGTCTTCTGTTGCTAAACATGCACGTCATAAGTTGCTATCTAGGTCGTGCATCATCTAAAATCATGGGATCAGGACATTCCAAACATTATCAGTGGTTGCCACATTTTGAATTGCACACACTAATCTAGCTCCTGATACCTATTTTTGGACCAACTAACTTGTGTCACGTAGACATACCACTTAATATTGATTGATAACTCCCGTTGCAGGTTGAAACGAAAAGGCGGAAGCGGTGATGGCGGCCTCTGGGGATGAAGGTGGCTGGCATGTGGAAAGGTGACCTTGTTACTTTTCGTTAAGTAGCAGCAGCATCAATGTTGGTAGGTACTATGGAATTTGTACAGAGCAGAGAAGAGACTGCTTGCACAAGCCAAGGGGCAAGTTTCTCTTATTAACTTATAATATATGTTTTTAATATTTTATGTGTGTCATTAGGAAGTGGATTTGGAATGTTTCTGCAATCTGGAAGTACAATCACGGCTATGGGAGAACCCTGTTCTAGTTTTCATTTGACTGTACTCTGTAGGGAACAAAAGAAGCGAGCGAAGCGTGGTCCTTCACTTGTAATGTGCTTTCTGTAATCGGACAGGTTTCTGGAGATTTCTGATTTTCATCAAGTGGAGGTTTTGTCGCCCCATTAGACTTATTTGACTTGCATCTCTTGGCTCGTGGTAAGTCATTTGTTGGAATCAAGTTCCCTGTAATTCTGGGATATGCTTCTCTTTGTGTTTACACGGGCTGTTGGCAGCATGTGCCTTTTGCCATTCTTTTCTTAAGGAAGGCAAAAGAACTATGATCCAAGAATAGCAACAATACCATCTTCTCCTTATTGCTCTTGTGACCTGCTTATTAGCAAGAGGTAGGATGTCGTCGTTATATCCCTACATCAATGGAATGGTCATATTAATATCTTGATGATATGAACATTTAGAAGATTTTTGAGTTATAAGTACTCCTGTGCAAGCTTGAGAGATCTAAGGTCATTGGTGGTTCATGTGCACTTTGCACTAGCATTTAGCCTCTTGAGTCTTGTCTGGAGCATGGGCAGGTACGATTCTTCATAAAACCGTAAGAAACAAATGTAACATTATTCTGTTTCTTAAAACAAATATATGTTTTGTAGTGAATATTGAAACGCTGTACAAGCTGACATCATTTGGTGGTTGCTGGTCCAAGAACAATGACTTTGGCATTACTTGTGACTCCAGGAGCCAACCCCATGCCTGATCGGACTATGTTATGAAATATGTGCATAGGCAACCAATACAACCCAACTCTAAAACAACCTGATACTTCCCGTATTTTCCAGATTTTTGCTGATATACTTGTACGGAGTATGGTGACCTCCAGCGGATGGCTGCTGGGAGACGTTATTGAAGAAACCTTGGTCCTAAGAAACATCAGATTGTAGATTTTTTTTTTTTGATAATGTTCCACTGAATATAAGAAAGACCCACAGCACCAAAATGACTGAATACTTTGTCAATTTAGTGATCTGCGATATCAGAGATCTACTAATCATTCTCACTTGTATGCTACAAGTCCATTATTTACATTCTCTGCTCGTCTAAGCACACCTTGGATTCTAAGTTGCATAGCAATTTCGAGCCAACTTCGTTGCACATCATATGGCATGTACTTCAACAGAACTCCATTAGTGCTCAATTTTGCTTTTCACAACCACGCATGATCTAGATTGGAGCAGATCCAGTTCAGTTCCTTCTTCGTGTTGATCTTACAATGCTTGACATGTAATCAACAATTCTGGGCACTAATCTAGTACATAAACGTGTCTAGTAATTCACATGTATAATGTGGTAACAAAATAGAAACAACAGTCTAGGTGCATCGTATTGGGTGCATCGTATTGTTCAACTTAAAACACCGTTTTGTAAACAGGTTTGATACTACATATTATACCTATTTGCGTTTCCTGAGAGCACGAGATGTTTCCTAAATTCTACAGCTTTCATGTCAAGGATGGGCTGGCTTTCATCTTTGTATGATCTAATCAAAACTGCCAGTGGACTCTTTGGAACCACCTTTGGAATTGTTAACACAAGCTCTCAAACTAGAAACCAAAGAAGCCAAGCTCGGTGGCTCTTTCCTTCTCAAATGTTTCGAAATACTGGTATATAATTGTCACGGCAGACTTGTGGGGGTAGAGTGGTCATTCAAGCCAAACTCAACCCGAGATAGAACAACTAAACTAATGTGTATGAAAACAAAGTTTACTAGCCTTGAAGGCTAGCTCCGCATTTACGCGAGCTTCACATAAAACAAAGGAACAACGCCACTGTGCACTTCACTTGATAGTACCGCTGCTTGCTTTAATCATTAGCGTCATTGTGTGCTCGTGCAGTTGTAAATTATTTGAATTACTCCCGCTCCACTGAGCACTCTCTTAGTAGTTAGTAGGCTTATGAGGTTCTATGTAGGCCCAATTGACCAGGATGTAGGCCAAAAAGCCATTTTATTTTCTTGGGCCATAAATTACAAATGAGTGCAAACATTATATAACTTAGCATCAATTATCTCAACTCTACGTGAGATGGACACCTACGACTGCCAACTGGTCCAATTCAAGACGAATCCATGCAAATACAAAATCGATTGAAAATTTTCAGTTTCCCATTCATGAATTTTATTTGGATTCTGTTTTTAAACATTGATCCCCATTTTTTTAATGATTATTTTTATTTTTATTATATATACTAGTAAATTCACGTGCGTTGTACGTAAGATAATTTTTTTTTATAATATTAATATAAAATTATTTAATATTTAAATATATTTAAAATAAGATTTATTATACATATGTTTATATTTTAATTAGAATTTGTTATATATTTGAGTATATTTTAATTATAATTTGTTATGGATATATTTCTATTTTTATATACAGTTTTGAAAATAGTTAGCCGTATAAGCATATATTCTCACGTAATTAAAAGTTAATAAATTTAACTAATTGTTTAACCACGTAATATTATCAAATTATAAACAAATATTTCTTCTAACTCATTTAGTTAAGGTGAAAGTATTTTTCTTGGTTGGCTGGATTCGAATTACTGAAATGTTATTTATAACAAAATTTACTTTTTTAACAATTTTTTTGTAATATTGATTTTTTAAAATAATTAATTGATGATATACATACGACTTAGATAATTTAATTTTGAATCGTCTTCTAAGTCTCTTTATATCAGTAGAGATAGAGGTAGTAGAGATAAGGAGTTTTCATATTTAATAAATTCTCAGTAGTCCCATGAGTCTACATTTTGCACCCATATCAAACTTACAATAAACTTTGACTTAGGTTCGATTCCTCTACCAATAGAATGTACTCTACCTAGAATTATAAATTTTAGGTCGAGTTTGAATAATGTTCGAGTCAAGCCTAGATATTTAATCATAATCAAATATACTAAATTAATGTATAACTCAATTTTTTTCTTATTTTGTTTGCATTTGGTTCAATAATGAGTTGAATATGATTTAAATAGACATGAATTCTATCTATTTTGAAAGTCATATCAATTTAAAGGACAACATCCTCAAGGTGTGTTAAAGTGCGGGCTGGTCCGGAACCCGTAACGGATTCGATTCGATCAAATTCGGTCCGGGTCGGTCCGGATTCTGTCAACGGACCGGTCCGCTCCGACCCACTCCTCTCACGGGTCCAAACTGCTCTCACGGGTCCGGACTGGGTCGGAGGATCCGACCCGTAAGTCCGATCCGGTCAATCCTCCATTCGGGCCGAGCCAAATTCGGACGGTCCGATCGGGTAGTCCCGGACCGGTTCGGTTCAGGCCCGGTTCATTTTTTTTATATTTTATAAAATAGCTGTTGGGAGGATATTTTGACCGAAATACCTCCGTTATAGTGGCGGTTTTTTGTCCGTTTTAGGAATATTTTTGTCATTTTGATAAAAATGACCAAAATATTCATTATAACAACTTTTTTTGGGGTATTTGGAGTCATTTGGCCCCAAAATAATTCTATAAATAATCTATAATTCATGAAAAATAAACACAATACAATTTCTTTCCTTCTACAAAATTTTTTCCCTTTCTTACAAAGTTTAGAAGCAAGACAATTACAAAGTTTAGAAGCAAAACAATTACTGGAGTCCAACTTCTTCCCTCTCAACACATTTTCTTGCGATTTCTTTTGGAGGCTTCTAGCAAACGGTACAAGTAACTTTAATATTACAGAATAGTTTTTTTTTCCTGATTTGAGATTTTTCTTTGCTCTCTCTCTCTCTCTCTCTCTCTTGGTAGAGAAGTAATTAATTTTGCTCTAAATTTTTGGAATTTTTTTTTAAATATGGACTGACAAGGTTTAAATTATACTAAACTTATAACTTATAATTTTCAAATTATACTTAACATATAACTTATAAATTTCAAATAAATTTATACTTAAAAGTATATAAAAAACTTTCTAACAAATAACTTATAAATTTTAAATTATACAAAAATAACTTATTAACAAAAATCCTGTAAATTTTAACTTGAATTTATTAACATATAACTTATATCATATATATTATATAAAAATATATATAAATATAAATAAAATAAAATAAAATCGGACCGACTCGCCCGTGAACCGGTCCGGACCCAGACCGGTTCGGCCCGGTCCTACCCTGATCGGGTCATGGGCCTGAGCTGGGTCGAAATTTTTTTCGACCGGGCCGGCCCGGTCCTGTCCGCTTCTCCTCTCCTCTCGGATTGAGTCCGGCCCAGACCGAACTCGGACAAACCCAGTTGACTTGGGCCGCGGGCCGTCCCGACCCAATACATACCTTGACAACATCCTGCTGAGAGCATCATACAAATTGTTAGTAACTACAATCTATTTTTTTTTTAAGAGCATTATACAAAGTGTTAGTAACTGTGACCATTTTATGCAGTCATAGACAATCATTAGTGTAGAAATTATGGCAGCTATTATTGTGCTTAAGACTACCAATGTTTCTGCAGTCCTGGACTGCCAAAGACTACCAAAATTTGACAGTTCTCACACACAACCGTAATTTTTTTGGCAATCTAGGACCACAATAGCATTAGGGGTGAGCATTCAGTTTCAAATCGAACCGAAATAGTCAAAACTGAATAAACCAAAATTCTAATAATATAAAACTGAAATTAGCAAAAAATGAAATCGAGTCGAACCGAATAAGCTATTCGGTTTATTCGATTGTTCGGTTGGACTATTGCTATTGTTTAATGGATCGGACTCAAAATTAAAATCGTGGTCAAATTATATTAAAAATAATAAATTTATATGCATATTTGTTGTATTTCAAAGTTATGTCCAAAGTTGAGCTTCAAAACATATACATAGAATTATTATTTTCAAAATATACACATTTTTAATCACAAAATATGTATGAAATTACGATATTTACATAATTGTATAAATTTTATTCGATTTTTAGTTTTGGACCGAAATCGAAACCCCAAACCGAATAAAATATTTGGTTAAATTATAACTTGATACCTTAAACTATTCGAAATGTTCAATTTGATACCATCAACTTTGATAGACATCAACTTAATACCCTCCATCTATTTTTGTCTTCACAGTGTTAACCGAAATAGAAAATGACGAAAATACCCTTCCTAACTCCCTCTCTCCGGCAGTCCCCCATTTTTCTCTGGCGCCGACAACCGGAGGAGGGGGGGAGGCACAACAGAGAGAAGCAGCAGCAGCAACAACCGCGAGCGGCGGATGCGCGCAGGGAGAGCGCGGCCGGGAAGGGGGGTGGCGCTCGGCGGGTGGTGGGGTGGGAGGGAAGGTGGTGACAACGGGGGAGAGAGGGGGGGGGGGGGGGGGGGGGAGGTTACAATAGTGGGTTTGGGGGAAGGATAGTTTAAGGAAAAAAAAATTAAATGTAAAAATTAACATAAGGGTGACGGATTGAACCAAGTTAAAATTATTAGTTGAGAGAATTATTAAGTTAATATCTATCAAAGTTGAGAGTATCAAGTTGAACATTTCGAATACTTTAGGATATAAAGTTATATTTAGCCAAAAAAAATTTAATATTTTTAAAACCAAAATCAAATTAAAAATTTTTTTTCTTTCAAAATTTAAACAAATTTTTTATTCGATTAGATTTTCGATCCAAATAAAAATGATGCTCACCCCTAAGTAGCATTGGTCCTTCTAAAAAAGAAAAAAAGAAAAGTACCCTCTAACTTATCAAATGAGTAGAGATCAATACTTTACCATTGAACCCATTCCTTCAAAACATTAAACATGTACCAGTAGCAACCCATAACTTGCGGTGACCTTAACTTTGCATTGAATCTTTGGGACACGGTTTTGTAAGAGAGCTTTCCTTCACGCGAGGGAGGGGTTGGGCGGTGGGCAAAAGGAAGGTAAAAACTCAGGTGCAGCACTTGAAAGTGGGTTGAGAAGAATGGTCCTCAGAATACTCATATGGAAGAGTTTGTACACTCCCAAACCTAGTACACTTCCTTTGTATACATCTCCTCCAAGTACATACACAATAATGTGAATAGTTGCTGCTTGGAATGATATGATGACAAAAGAAGACGACCAAAATTGCAATCACAATTAGAAAAGGGATATGGGCGCAGCAGGTGGCATTGTTGCATGCCCACTAAATGCCTGGCCTGGCCTAGCTTGGCCCCCGCCTCTCAATTCATTTCACCCACCAAACGCTACCCCACATAACACCTGTTAATACTACCTGCCATCATTATTTTGCCTGTCACCATCTCTCCTTTTCTCTTTCCATCAAAACTCTTTATTCTAATTCCATACATGTGTACCCTAATAACTCGCTTTCGTTTCTAGAATCATGAAGTTGAAAAAGGTAAATGAGGAAGTCAAAAAAAAATTTTAAAAAAAAAGAAAAATTTGGAAGTCAAAAAAAATTGAGAAAAAAAAAAATTTCTAATAAAAAAAAAATTAGGAGAAAAAATAGTTTCTTCCATCCAACCAATGAATCACTTTTCCACCTTTAAATATTCACTTTTCCTTATAATTTTTTTGACATTTTCAAATACCGAAAAGAAAAATAAAAAAATTGTAATTTTCCAAAGAAAATAAAATAATAAGGAATTGATTTCCTTTCCTTTCCCACGCGGAATCATAAGGTTGAAAAAGGAAAGTGATTACTTTTCTATGTTTAGGAGCCAAAAGAGTTGAGAAGGAAAGGAAAGTGATTCATAATAGAAAATAAATTAGGAAAAGAAATAGTTTTCTCTATCCAACCAAGAATTTATTTTTCCACTTTTAAGTATTTACTTTTCCTTCCAATTTTTTGGCATTGCCAAACAAAAAAAAAAAATCAATAAAAATTTCAATTTGTAGACTTTTAGGTCCAATCCACCCACATGAGCTACAGGTTGGGCTTAAAAATTTCTAGATTCAGAATGTATGAAATTATTTTGTAGAATAGTAAGTCCGAACTTGAAACTCAATTATAGATTTACATTATTTTTTTCACATTAATTTTTTGTTGTAAAAAATAAGACTTTTTTCATCTTTGTGATGAGATAAAATAAAAATGGAAGAGAAGAGAAATTAAGAAAGAGAACACACACAAGATTTATCGAGGTTCAGCTCAATTTGAGCCTACGTCCTCCGCCCGCTCTATCTTCACCGTTTTTACTATATTCAAATGAAAGATTACAAGGACCTTCTCTCAAGTTGGTACAACTTAACTTGAGAATCACTTTCTCTCACAAACGCACTTTGTAACGCCCCGCTCCGCGTCGGCGTTATGTATCAAGGTGAGTGGGCAGAACTTCGTTCTCTGATTCTTGCACGCCTTAATAATAACCTGTGTTTTTGCTTGCAATGTTTTCTTAAGAGAATGATAGAACCTGCCTTGCATGTTAATGAACGAACTCACCTAGCTTGTCTTTGAATCAATGTCTGCTTAACGTGAATCCTGAATCGCTTGCTTAGAATGCATGAACATGTTCACTATCGTCTATGCTTCGAGAGAACCATACTGTGCCTGAACGTGTTCAAGTGATAAGTCGGATTGCCCCGCAACAATGAGTATATTCTGATGGTTCGTCTCGTCTGCATACTAGAGTTTATTTGATAGTGTTCCATGCATTCGCACGCGGTCGGACAATGGTTTTTGGTGGAGAGCTGAACTGCATGCGTCATAGCCACCATGGGTCACAACTGCCATTAGCATCAGAGAATGAGTCATTGGTACGCTGTTCCACCAGCTGCCGATCCTGAGATACTCGGGGACCGCCCTGCGTATAGCTAAGTCATTGTGTTGGCTTGGATAGTGACTGCCCCTAAGATTGTACATTGTGTGTCTAGCTTTGCATCTGACCCTGGAGTCGTACGAGACACGCTGCGCACACCCTGGAACATGAACGGTTTGCTTGCTTGCATATTCAATATGAAACTCTGTTTCTAAACATGTTTTCAAATAATGTAATATGACTCTGCTAGAACTGCATGAAACGAACCTAGGTAAAACTAGAAAGATCACTAGTAATGTAATATTTTATAACATGATTACTTAGTGCCTGTTTGAGTGAATGCATGTTTCTGTTCAGTTGATTTATCTCACCAGTACTTGTATAAAGTGCTGACCCACCAACAGTTTACTTGCTTGCAGGTACTGGATCGTCCGAGGGAGCGATAGGCGTGCCACAGTCCCGAAGACCCGGAATCCTGGTTTCGATTGTTGCCCCGAGAATGCTATCGTATAAGGGGACATAATGTATGGAACGAACGTGTGCCTTTGCTAAAGGAAACCCAAGTTGCCTCGATTGTCCCGAACACTCAGTTGGCTAAATGTATTACATTGCAACAAGTCCTTTTCTGCTGCTTACTCGATTGATGCGATGATAGCCAACTATCAACTTAAACGATTGGCCTTGCACGGGCGCAACCCCAGGCCCGTGCGGCATCACGTCCCCCGAAGGCTCGAACGGGCCATTCGCTTGGCTCCCTTCCTCCCTCGCACCCGCGGGACGGGCGCGGTGATTCGCGTCCGGCGCACCGAGGCACGGTGATTCGTGCCCAGTTCGTTAATCCCGGCCGTACGGGGCGGGGCAGGGCGGAGCGACGGCCCGGGCGGGACCGGGGCGTGACAGAATGGTATCAGAGCGGAATCGATTCTCTGGCCCAAAACCATTGCTATGACTCTGAGTCGATATGGTATTGCAAAGAGCGTTCCATACAATAAGTCCATAGATATTCTCAAAGTGCAAAATGTTTCCTGAACTTGAATTGCTTGATTGTTTCGATTAGTACGGCGAGGGACGGCACTATCGCTACTCGGGATATCGAGAAGTTTATCCTTGAAGTTTCGAGGACGAAACTTTTTGTTGGTTGGTAAGTATGTAACGCCCCGCTCTGCGTCGGCGTTATGTATCTAGGTGAGTGGGTAGAACTTCGTTCTCTGATTCTTGCACGCCTTAATAATAACCTGTGTTTTTGCTTGCAATGTTTTCTTAAGAGAATGATAGAACCTGCCTTGCATGTTAATGAACGAACTCACCTAGCTTGTCTTTGAATCAATGTCTGCTTAACGTGAATCCTGAATCGCTTGCTTAGAATGCATGAACATGTTCACTATCGTCTATGCTTAGAGAGAACCATACTGTGCCTGAACGTGTTCAAGTGATAAGTCGGATTGCCCCGCAACAATGAGTATATTCTGATGGTTTGTCTCGTCTGCATACTAGAGTTTATTTGATAGTGTTCCATGCATTCGCACGCGGTCGGACAATGAATTTTGGTGGAGAGCTGAACTGCATGCGTCATAGCCACCATGGGTCACAGCTGCCATTAGCATCAGAGAATGAGTCATTGGTACGCTGTTCCACCAGTTGTCGATCCTGAGATACTCGGGGACCGCCCTGCATATAGCTAAGTCATTGTGTTGGCTTGGATAGTGACTGCCCCTAAGATTGTGCATTGTGTGTCTAGCTTTGCATCTGACCCTGGAGTCGCACGAGACACGTTGTGCACACCCTGGAACATGAACGGTTTGCTTGCTTGCATATTCAATATGAAACTCTGTTTCTAAACATGTTTCCAAATAATGTAATATGACTCTGCTAGAACTGCATGAAACGAACCTAGGTAAAACTAGAAAGATCACTAGTAATGTAATATTTTATAACATGATTACTTAGTGCCTGTTTGAGTGAATGCATGTTTCTGTTCAGTTGATTTATCTCACCAGTACTTGTATAAAGTGCTGATCCACCAACAGTTTACTTGCTTGCAGGTACTGGATCGTCCGAGGGAGCGATAGGCGTGCCACAGTCCCGAAGACCCGGAATCCTGGTTTTGATTGTTGCCCCGAGAATGCTATCGTATAAGGGGGCATAATGTATGGAACGAACGTGTGCCTTTGCTAAAGGAAACCCAAGTTGCCTCGATTGTCCCGAACACTCAGTTGGCTAAATGCATTGCATTGCAACAAGTCCCTTTCCGCTGCTTACTCGATTGATGCGATGATAGCCAACTATCAACTTAAACGATTGGCCTTGCACGGGCGCAACCCCAGGCCCGTGCGGCATCACGTCCCCCGATGGCTCGAACGGGCCATTCGCTTGGCTCCCTTCCTCCCTCGCACCCGCGGGACGGACGCGGTGATTCGCGTCCGGTGCGCAGAGGCACGGTGATTCGTGCCCGGTTCGTTAATCCCGGCCGTACGGGGCGGGGCAGGGCGGAGCGGCGGCCCAGGCGGGACCGGGGCGTGACACACTTGAGGTGGATTACAAGTGTGAGGATTACAAGTTGTGTATTGTTCTTCTTGTTACTTGTTGTGTTCAACCTTCACCATCTTTCCTCTATTTATAGGGAGGATATGCCTCTTGGGTACATCATATTCGTTGCATGGAGAAGTCGAAAGGGAAGATTCGTTCCTTCTCCCAAGATTCGTTCATCTATCATCAATGTTGCATGCAAGCTGAATGCATGCAGAATATGAATAGATAGGCTACTTCAGATGGTCATAACTTTTTCAATACACCTCTAAATGACCTGTTTCAAAGCCTGGATGAAAGATAAAACTTTTTTCAACAACTTTTGTATTGAATACCGAGCCAAATAATGATTGCAACAGCTTCGAAATAGCCTCCCAAAACTGAATCTTGTCACAGAAACTGCACCCAAAAAATGGCTAAGTACTTGGCCGAACCCAACCATGAGTGACCGATTTCCATGGATTAAATTCATGTTTATTCATCACGGGGATGGATCTCGTTCCCATCAATCTTTTTCTCCATCCTCATGAGGAGAAAGTTCTCAAACAGTAGTCATACCTGCCTTCCTACGACAGAAGTTATGCTTCTCTTTTGGTAGATACTTCGTTATTATGTCAGACGAATTTTGTCTTGTATCAATCTTCTTAATATGCATCAAGCGATTCTCCAAAGTATCTCGGATCCAGTGATGACGTACATCGATGTGCTTTGTCCTTGAGTGATAGGTAGCATTTTTACTCAAGTCAATGACTCTCTGACTGTCACAATATAGAGTGTACTTCTCTTGCTTGAGAGATAACTCCTTTAGGAAATTCTTCATCCATAAGAGCTCCTTGCTGGCTTCTGTAGCAGCAATATATTCAGCTTCTATGGTAGATAGAGTGATACACTTTTGCATCTTTGATTGCCATGATACGCCACTCCTGCAAAGGTAAACAAGTATCCTGATGTGGACTTTCTCTTGTCGAAGTCACCTGCCATGTCAGAATCAATGTAACCTTCCAAGATAAGTTTGCCATCTCCAAAACATAAAAAATATTTAGGGGTTCCTCTAAGATATCTTAGGATCCACTTTACTGATTCCTAATGTGCTTTACCAGGATTAGCAAGAAAATGACTTACCACTCCAACCGCATGTGCTATGTCGGATCTTGTACAAACCAATGAGTACATCAAACTTTCGACGGCCGAGACAAATGGAATGCTCTTCATCCCATCCTTTTCCTTCTCACATGAAGGACTTTGTTGTGCACTTAGCTTAAAATGAGCTGCTAGCGGTGTGCTGACTGGCTTAGAGTTCACCATATTGAACCTCTCCAGAACACGTTCAATGTATCTTTCTTGTGATAGCCACAAATTTCTCGCACTTCTGTCCCGAGAGATCTTCATTCCCAATATATATTGTGCTGCTCCTAAGTCCTTCATATTAAAGGAGTTGCTTAACTTTTTCTTCAACCTGTCAATCTTGGACATCTTTTCCAACAACAAGCATATCATCAACATATAGAGAGAGAATAATAAAATCATCATCAGAGAACTTTTAGACATAAACACAATAATCTGCAAATTTTCTTTTGTACCCATGGCTAAGCATAAAATAATCAAACCATTTATACCACTGTCGCAGTGCTTGCTTGATCCCGTACAAGCTCTTTTTTAATTTGCAAACCAAGTGTTCCTTGTCCTTTACCTTGAAACCCTCTGGCTGCTCCATATAGATTTCTTCCGCCAAATCACCATAGAGAAATGCAGTCTTCACATCTAACTACTCAACCTCAAGATCTTGGGAAGCAACAAGACCAAGAATAACACAAATAGAAGACATCTTCACAGTAGGAAAAAATATTTCTTCATAGTCAATACCTTGCTTCTGATTGAAACCTTTCACCACGAGGCGAGCTTTGTACTTGACTTGGTCATTTCCTTCATTCTTGATTTTGAACACCCATTTGTTCTTCAAGGCTTTTCTGTTCTTCGGTAGATCCACCAAGTCATAAGTGTGGTTCTTATGCAAAGAATCCATCTCCTCTTGCATAGCTTTCTTCCACTTGGCATGATCTTCATGAACTTGTGCTTCATGAAAATTTTTTGGTTCACTTGCATCTGTCACCATAGTATATTCTGAAGCAGGATATCTAGTTGAGGGTTATCGTTCTCTCTCCGACCGTCTCAACTGAGGTGTTGGTGGCTGATCCATATGCGACGACTCTGCATGTTCATGCTTTCCATGATCAGAACCGGGAAAACCTGTAATTTCTTCTTCTTCCTGCACATCTTGAAAATTATTATTTTCTGGCATAAGAGAAGGAATAACAATAGGCGTAAAAATTGGATCTGGGACAATGTGACTATTTTTTGGCTTTTCTTCTTTTTTAAAATCAGCAAGTGTTTTATCTTCACAAAATACAACATCCCTGCTCCTTACAATTTTCTTGTTTATAGGATCCCACAACCTATATCCAAATTCATCATTTCCATATCCTAAGAAGATGCATGAAATGACTTTGTCATCAAGTTTTGTTCTTTTCTTCTTAGGTACATGCACAAATGCCTTGCACCCGAATACACACAAGTGAGAATAGAAAATATCTTTTTCACTCCAAACCCTTTCAGAAATATCTCCATCCAAAGGAATTGAGGGGGACAAGTTTATCAAGTAGCAAGCTGTTCGCACTGCCTCTCCCCAAAATATTTTTGGTAATTTGGCTAAGGATAGCATACTTCTTATCATTTCCATAATTGTGCGGTTCATTCTTTCTGCAACCCCATTATGTTGTGGTGTGTGTAAAAAAGTCTTTTGGTGTCTAATGCCATATTTAGAACTATAATCTTCAAACATCCTTGAAGTATACTCACCACCATTATCCGTGTGAATATACTTCAAGAGCTTTCCGGTTTCTCTTTCTACTTTGGTATAGAAGTCTTTGAAAACTTCAAAGACTTGATCTTTGGCTTTTATGACATACACCCACACCTTTCTAGATGCATCATCTATGAAGGTCACAAAGTAGGAGGCACCACTAAAGATTTTTACATTTATGGGTCCGCACACATCCGAATAGACTAAATCCAATATGCTGGTTTATTTTTTGTTATAATTTTTAACAAAAGCTACCCGGTATTTTTTTTCAATTAAGCAATGATCACAGTAGAATAGTGTTGTACCTTGCATGGATTGAAGTAGTTATTGCCTTGCGAGAGTTTGTAGTCCTTTCTCGCTCATGTGGCCAAGCCGCTTGTACCACAAATCTATAGAGGTATCTTCCACTATTCCAAGTTCATCATTCTCTAAGTGGAATTGAGTCTTGTAGAGAGTGCAACACTTCTTTCATCTCGCCAGTACAAGTGATCATTTGGTAAGCTTCTAGCATCCTTTACCAAAACTGTTTGTGTATCCTTCTTTATCAAGCTTGCCGGTGGAGAAAAGATTGAGACGAAGATGGGACACAAATCTAACATCTTTTAGAACCATCTTTGTTCTAAGGTTAGTGGTAACACAAATATTTTCAATGCCAAGAATTTGAGAAGAGTTTTTGTTACCCATTTTTACCATTCCAAGGTTACCTTCACGAAGCAAAGTGAAGTAGTTCTTCCGGGGAGTAGCATGGTAGGAGGTACCAGAATCAATCACCCATTATGAGTCTTGGCAAGTGAGATTTGCACAGTCTGTAAACCCCCTGAATTTTCAAAATTTTAAAAACTGAATTTTTCACAATTTTCTGGAATTTTTTGGGATTTTTCTGTAAATTAAAAATAGGGTTTTAATTATTCAATAATTTTTAAATGATAATAAATGATATTAAAATATTATGGAAATAATATTTTTGGATGTAAAATGAAAAACTGGACTTAGGACAATTTTTCTGGAATTTATTGGGCCCCGGACCTATTTTTAAACACCTAAAAATAATTATTTAATTAATTATTTAATTAATTAATGATTTAAATTTAATTATTTATTTTTTTATAAATAAAACCCTAAGCCCACCAGAGCCCGGCCCGGCCCAGTGGGCCCAAACCCAGACCCAGCCCAACCCGAGCCCTAGCGGGTCGGGTCGGATCCAACAGACCCGACCCGGACCCGCAAAACCCGACCCGGCCTCCACCCTCTCCCCCACGACCCGCGGCTGCCCGCTTCCCGCGCCGCTTCCGCCGCCGGCGCAGCTCCGCCCGGCCACGTCCACCTCTCCCCGCCTTCTCCGCCCCGTCGGCCGCCCATCTCGGCCCCCCCCCCCAGCCTCCTCTCTCCCTATATAAACTCTTCCTCCTCCTCCGATCTCCCCCACCGACCCCGGCCATCCTCCGGCAACCTCACGCCGCGCCGCCTTTCTCCCCCACAGCCGCCTCGCCGCGCCCCCGCCTCCCCTCGCCGTGCCCTCCCTCGCCTCGCCGCGCGCCACCGGCCGCAGCTCCTCCCTCCACCTCCAGCAGCAGCAGCAGCGGCCGCTGCCAGCGCCGCAGCGCCTCCGGCGACCCCCGCCCGCTCTGGCAGCCGCCTCCCGCGGCCACGCACCCCCGCCCCCGGCTTCCTCCGGCCGGCCGCCCCTCCGCCGCCGTAGCCGAGGCAAAGCCCTAACCCTAATTCCTAATTCTCCCCCCCCCCCCCGCGTGTCGGACACAGGACACGTGTCCTGTGTCGTGTCGGACACGACGAGAACCCTGGTTTTCGGGCCCCGTTCAGGTACGCGTAACTTTTTGCTCGTAGCTCCGTTTTCGTTTTCGTAAATTGCGTTGAGAAGCCTGTATGACCCTCTCGGTGTCCGGACAAACTGTTCGGGGCATCGCGTCCTGTGGTGATCGCACACTGCGATCCAAAAACAGAAAAAAACCAGACCCTGTTTCACCCCGGAACTGAGTACGCCCCGCCAAACGGGACGACTTGGTCGCGCGCGGTCTTCACAGATACGTGCGCCTCGTCGATACGGACGTGTGGGATTTCGCGGAAGCTGATTCGGGTGTGCGTGCACACCGGAATCAACGCGTATCCACGGACATCGCCCCGTATCTGTACTTTCTGGAACGCGCCCTAACTTTGTGTACACACGTCGGATCGAGACGAAACTTGCGCCATCGGACTCGTAGCGATACGCTGGTCCTGTGGGTCAAGTTTGGTTCGATTCTGAGAACGTTGACGAAATCGCGTGTCGTGGGCCCCACAGGCCCCGTTCGACGGGCGATTTTGTGATCGGCTCATCGGAATCCAATTCTGGAAGTTCCGTTGGATTCGTATCATCGTTCCTGACTTGTTGACACTAAGTTTGGTGAATTTGGAGACCGTTGACCCTAACGCATTTTTCGGTGCAAAACGGGCCCGCAGGTGGACCCCGTTTTGACCCGAAACTGTCGTTTCTGCTCTTGTCTCCAAATTGGACCCAAGGACAGGCATTTCTAGCTGATTGATATTTTCTGGATCTGATGGTGATATTTATTTCAGCAACCGGAGTACCGCCTGCAATTCCCGCCGAAGTCAGAACTGCGAACCGAGCCGGAACCACAGGCAAGTGTACCTTGCCAAAACTTGCAGCTTTGTTACCTATTTCTTGGACTTAGTTATATATCAGTGGGCAAGTAAAGCTTGTCAAATTCTCAGATAATTCTGGTTAAAGTATTTACTTGATTGCTTGTAGTTTCATAAGTAACTTGCTTAACTGCTCAACCCAGGACACCTGACACTCTTCATGTGATGGAATTGCCTGAGATATACCTGGTGATTCCGTATAGGTTACATTTTTCATGTCATTACAGTTTACATGCTTAGATTCTATCCTGACTCATTGCATTAGTTCAATCTTGCGTGACTTGTACCTGATATTCTGGAACTGTGACGTGAGATTACATGGGGTGGGGAGAGTATTACCATATCAAGGCTGATTATAATGTAAATAATGTTATCTGGAGGTGTCTTAGTCTCTGATACAGAGCTTTGGCACAAGTTCTGGCTCTTCGAGAAAATACTGCTATGGTTTCTTCGACACTGATCCTGTAGTAGTCTCAGCCTGAGTATGACTAAAACTCTCACTTGCATATCACTAGCTGGTTTATATATTTACCCTGCTGTTTATCTTGTTGCTGCACTGCATATGTTTTGGCTTGTATTTTCTGTACCTTGTTATGTCCCCTGAGGACCTGGAATGGACTATATCCCCAGGTATAGCCGAGGAGAACTACCCCGAGGTGTACGATACAGGAGCACTCCTTGGAGCAGAACCCGGAACTGAGGACGAGATAGTGGCCGAAGACTTCACCTGAGCACCGGCTTCAGCTACACAGTATTTCCTTTTCAGTATTTTATTTCCAGTCTATGTTTCCTTAATTGTAACAGAATAATTCTCGGATTTATTTCCCGAGATAACCTTATTTAATATTGCTTATTTACTTCCATTGCATTAATTCTGGCAATTAATCTGTGTTTGTTCTGTGGATGAGATTAGAAATACCTGAGACTTGTAACATATTACTGATAGACTACAGCTGAAGCATGCCCTGATGGATCCATTAAATTGGGTTATCCATCGGTGCGTGCTGCTGGCCATTGCTCACGTGCTCAGTCCCTCGTCATTTTGGGACTGGGGCGTGACATGGTTTTTGTGGTGGCCCATGCAGGTCTACGACTAAAATTGTTCGGTTTCAACTCAGGGACCGAATAGGCCTGCAATAAGATAGGATAAATTTTAGAATCTCATCCACTTGCTTGAATCGTTTTTGATATCTGTATCGTATTCGAACTAACTTGAACTTGCATCTTGCCTTGTTTCCTGTGCGCCTCTTATCGGTTATTTTGGATGTAGGGAAATGGACCCACAAGCCAGCAACGAGGCTCACGCAGAAACACCACAAGCCGTTGTGGTTACCCACGAAGATGATGTAACACCAGTGGGTGAAGGCCAATCATCACAAGGCAGTCAAGCAAGCCAGCCTGCCTCAAGAATCCACCAAGATGACGTTCCACTCTCGACGCAGTTTGCTCCACCAATGCCTATCATCCCACAAGGGCAAGCTATGGACGTGCAACAGCTATTTCAAATGTACTACCCGATGATGCAAGCTTATCAGAAGGCACAACAAAGCCAAACGGAGGAGTTCATTTGCAGACTTAGCTCAGAGCTACGGAAGTTAATCAGCTCCGTTGCAACGGACGTTGTTACTGCAGCACGGGCCATGGAGTGCATCACCAGAATAGAGTCCAGCCAGAAGCGGCCGCATGCACCAGACCAAGCACAGCAGGAAAGAGCTGCAAAGCGACCCCAGAAGAATCCACCGAGAACAGCATCCAGAGCCTCATTCCTTCCTACTTGTTACTATTGTGGCAAGGTAGGCCATGTTGAGAAGAAGTGCAGACGCAAGTTGGGACTGTGCTTGATTTGCGGATCCAGTAACCATTTAGCCAGAAGTTGCAAGATGCACAAAGGAGAAGCATCAACGGTTAACCAACAAGTGGTGCCAGTACCGAGGCCAGCCTGTCCAGCTTTGGGAGCACCGCAAACGGAAGTGGAAGGAGTCATATCACCAGCTCCAGGAGGGAACCAGCCGAGGCCACCTTTGATACCCCAGGCCGTACTCTTCCAGCAGGTCCAGCAGCAACCGAGGAATCTACCTCAAGGACACGGACAAGCTCCAGCGAAGACAGTGGAGAACGCGCAGACTCGTGGAGTAGCTGATGCGAGTAAGTGATTTATAGTTATCTATTTTAGTCTTGTGTAGCTCGTGCCTATTGGTTCGTGACCTCAGCCCCAACCTAGTAATTTGCAACTTGTAATCATAACCTGGTTTTCATAATAGTTATAGTTTTAACTAGATTTTCCTGAAAAGTGTATAACTTTTAATTTGTTAGGGAAACGGTATTCCCTAAGTATCTTGTGATGTGTTTTTGGAACGATGTTTGCGACCGCGTCATCTCTGTTGACCGGTTATTCTTTGATTGCGAGGACGCAATCCTCTTAAGGGGGGTAGATTGTAAACCCCCTGAATTTTCAAAATTTTAAAAACTGGATTTTTCACAATTTTTTGAAATTTTCTGGGATTTTTCTGTAAATTAAAAATAGGGTTTTAATTATTCAATAATTTTTAAATGATAATAAATGATATTAAAATATTATGGAAATAATATTTTTGGATGTAAAATGGAAAACTGGACTTAGGACAATTTTTCTGGAATTTATTGGGCCCCGGACCTATTTCTAAACACCTAAAAATAATTATTTAATTAATTAATGATTTAAATTTAATTATTTATTTTTTTATAAATAAAACCCTAAGCCCACCAGAGCCCGGCCCGGCCCAGTGGGCCCAAAGCCAGACCCAGCCCAACCCGAGCCCTAGCGGGTCGGGTCGGATCCAACAGACCCGACCCGGACCCGCAAAACCCGACCCGGCCTCCACCCTCACCCCCCACGACCCGCGGCTGCCCGCTTCCCGCGCCGCTTCCGCCGCCGGCGCAGCTCCGCCCGGCCACGTCCACCTCTCCCCGCCTTCTCCGCCCCGTCGGCCGCCCATCTCGCCCCCCCCCCAGCCTCCTCTCTCCCTATATAAACTCTTCCTCCTCCTCCGATCTCCCTCACCGACCCCGGCCATCCTCCGGCAACCTCACGCCGCGCCGCCTTTCTCCCCCACAGCCGCCTCGCCGCGCCCCCGCCTCCCCTCGCCGTGCCCTCCCTCGCCTTGCCGCGCGCCACCGGCCGCAGCTCCTCCCTCCACCTCCAGCAGCAGCAGCAGCGGCCGCTGCCAGCGCCGCAGCGCCTCCGGCGACCCTCGCCCGCTCCGGCAGCCGCCTCCCGCGGCCACGCACCCCCGCCCCCGGCTTCCTCCGGCCGGCCGCCCCTCCGCCGCCGTAGCCGAGGCAAAGCCCTAACCCTAATTCCTAATTCTCCCCCCCCCCCCGCGTGTCGGACACAGGACACGTGTCCTGTGTCGTGTCGGACACGAGGAGAACCCTGATTTTTGGGCCCCGTTCAGGTACGCGTAACTTTTTGCTCGTAGCTCCGTTTTCGTTTTCGCAAATTGCGTTGCGAAGCCTGTATGACCCTCTCGGTGTCCGGATAAACTGTTCGGGGCATCGCGTCCTGTGGTGATCGCACACCGCGATCCAAAAACAGAAAAAACCAGACCCTGTTTCACCCCGGAACTGAGTACGCTCCGCCAAACGGGATGACTTGGTCGCGCGCGATCTTCACAGATACGTGCGCCTCGTCGATACGGACGTATAGGATTTCGTGGAAGCTGATTCGGGTGTGCGTGCACACCGGAATCAACGCGTATCCGCGGACATCGCCCCATATCCGTACTTTCTGGAATGCGCCCTAACTTTGTGTACACACGTCGGATCGAGACGAAACTTGCGCCATCGGACTCGTAGCGATACGCTGGTCCTGTGGGTCAAGTTTGGTTCGATTCTGAGAACGTTGACGAAATCGCGTGTCGTGGGCCCCACAAGCCCCGCTCGACGGGCGATTTTGTGATCGGCTCATCGGAATCTAATTCTGGAAGTTCCGTTGGGTTCGTATCATCGTTCCTGACCTGTTGACACTAAGTTTGGTGAATTTGGAGACCGTTGACCCTGACGCATTTTTCGGTGCAAAGCGGGCCCGCAGGTGGACCCCGTTTTGACCCGAAACTGCCGTTTCTGCCCTTGTCTCCAAATTGGACCCAAGGACAGGCGTTTCTAGCTGATTGATATTTTCTGGATCTGATGGTGATGTTTGTTTCAGCAACCGGAGTACCGCCTGTAATTTCCGTCGAAGTCAGAACTGCGAACCGAGCCGGAACCACAGGCAAGTGTACCTTGCCAAAACTTGCAGCTTTGTTACCTATTTCTTGGACTTAGTTATATATCAGTGGGCAAGTAAAGCTTGTCAAATTCTCAGATAATTTTGGTTAAAGTATTTACTTGATTGCTTGTAGTTTCATAAGTAACTTGCTTAACTGCTCAACCCATGACACCTGACACTCTTCATGTGATGGAATTGCCTGAGATATACCTGGTGATTCCGTATAGGTTACATTTTTATGTCATTACAGTTTACATACTTAGATTCTATCCTGACTCATTGCATTAGTTCAATCTTGCGTGACTTGTACCTGATATTCTGGAACTGTGACGTGAGATTACATGGGGTGGGGAGAGTATTACCATATCAAGGCTGATTATAATGTAAATAATGTTATCTGGAGGTGTCTTAGTCTCTGATACAGAGCTTTGGCACAAGTTCTGGCTCTTCGAGAAAATACTGCTATGGTTTCTTCGACACTGATCCTGTAGTAGTCTCAGCCTGAGTATGACTAAAACTCTCACTTGCATATCACTAGCTGGTTTATATATTTACCCTGCTGTTTATCTTGTTGCTGCACTGCATATATTTTGGCTTGTATTTTCTGTACCTTGTTATGTCCCCTGAGGACCTGGAATGGACTATGTCCCCAGGTATAGCCGAGGAGAACTACCCCGAGGTGTACGGTACAGGAGCACTCCTTGGAGCAGAACCCGGAACTGAGGACGAGATAGTGGCCGAAGACTTCACCTGAGCACCGGCTTCAGCTACACAGTATTTCCTTTTCAGTATTTTATTTTCAGTCTATGTTTCCTTAATTGTAACAGAATAATTCTCGGATTTGTTTCCCGAGATAACCTTATTTAATATTGCTTATTTACTTCCATTGCATTAATTCTGGCAATTAATCTGTGTTTGTTCTGTGGATGAGATTAGAAATACCTGAGACTTGTAACATATTACTGATAGACTACAGCTGAAGCATGCCCTGATGGATCCATTAAATTGGGTTATCCATCGGTGCGTGCTGCTGGCCATTGCTCACGTGCTCAGTCCCTCGTCATTTTGGGACTGGGGCGTGACACAGTCTTCTTCACATTCCGAGAAAAGTACGATTTTATTGTCAGTGACAACTGCTGCACTTTCATTCTTTTATTACTTCTCATTGGTCCTTCCTTCTTTTTGTTCTCGATTGAGCTTGCGGTATTCCCGTTTTATGTGTCCACTCTTCCCGCAGTGATAGCAACTAATGTCCTTCCTAGCCTTTAATTTTTTTCTCGACTTGTCTCGGTTCTGAGGCTGTCATCTTTTGCTCCTCCCCCTATTCTCGGTGACAAAGACATGAGAATGGGAGGATCCAGATGAATTTTTTCAGATTTCTTCATTCAAGAGGCTGTTTGTAACTTGGTTCATGGATACAACTCCATCAGGTGCGAAGTTGTTAAGAGACACAACCAGAGTCTCCCAATTATCCGGTAACGAGCTAAGTAGAAGAAGGGCTTGAAGCTCGTCGTCCAACACCATCTTCATAGCTGCAAGCTGATTAACAATACTTTAAATTTTATTCATATGTTCAGATATGGAATCACCTTCCTTGAATTTGAGATTGACAAGCTTCCGAATCAAGAAAGCTTTGTTCCCGACGGTCTTCCTTTCGTAGAGATCTTCAAGTTTCTTCCACAAGCTGTTCGTCGAAGTCTCATTCGACACATGATGGAATACAGTGTCATCCACCCATTGATGAATAGTGTCAATGGTCTTCCGGTCGAGCTTCTTCCATTCTTCCATCGTCATAGAATCCGGCTTGAAAGATTCACCTTCAACCGGTGCATAGAGGTCCTTGCAATAGAGAAGGTCCATCATCTTCGCCTTCCATATCATCTAGTTGCGGCCATTCAAGCTGATCATCCGAATGGCACCAATGAGAGTCCATCTCAACATAAGAAAATTATCAACCTGTGCTCTAATACCACTGTTGGAAAAAGTAAGATATTTTTCGTCTTTGTGATGAGATAAAATAAAAATGGAAGAGAAGAGAAATTAAGAGAGAGAACACACACAAGATTTACTGAGGTTCAGCTCAATTTGAGCTTACGTACTTCGTTCGCCCCTTCTTCACCGTTTTTACTATAATCAAATAAAAGATTACAAGGGCCTTCTCTCAAGTTGGTACAACTTAACTTGAGGATCACTTTCTCTCACAAACTCACTTGAGGTGGATTACAAGTGTGAGGATTACAAGTTGTGTATTGTTATTCTTGTTACTTGTTGTGTTCAACCTTTACCATCTTCCCTTATTTATAGGGAGGATATGCCTCTTGGGTACATCACATTCATTGCATGGAGAAGTCCAAAGGGAAGATTCGTTTCTTCTCCCAAGATTCGTTCATCTATCATCAATGTTGCATGCAAGCTTAATGTATGCAGAATATGAATAGATATGCTACTTCAGATGGTCATAACTTCTTTAATACACCTCCAAATGACTTGGTTCAAAGCCTGGATGAAAGAGAACACTTTTTTCAACAACTTTTGTATTGAAGACCGAGCCAAATAATGACTGTAACAGCTTCGAAATAGACTCCAAAAATTGAATTTTGTCACAGAAACTACATCCAGAAAAATGGCTAAGTACTTGGCCGAACCTAACCATGGGTGACCGATTTCTATGGATTAAATTCATGTTTATTCATTATGGGGATGGACCCCGTTTCCATCATTTTTGACCACACGATCTTTGGGACAAAAGTTTATTTTATCATTCTCTACTATTCTCATATAAACCTAACCCATTCTACATTTATCTTTTTTTTTTATAAAATTTTTGAGACGCAAGATCAAATTTTGGGCACCATCTACTAGTGATGCTCTAAGACAATGTAACGTAAGAGCATCCACAATGTGAGTGATTTCAACTGCTACATTTTTATTTTACTCAAAAATTGCAATATTTGAAAGCTACAGTGGATTTTTGTTCACACTTAAAAAATACTATTAAGCCAAGAGACATTTCAAATTTTAAACGTACCATAACAAATGAATAATAATTAAATTTTAAATAAAAAAATAAATGAATACTAATCCAACTGGATCCACCAAAAGAGAAAAAGAGAAAAATGTATTAATTAAAGAAAAAGGAGAAAAAAATGAGATTAATTTGCGTATGTATTTTGTGTGTTATTTGAAGTATGTTATTGTGTACCAATACGGTAAATACACTAAAAATATATTAATTTATTCTTTTTTTATAAAATTTAAAATATGGTATAAAATGTTTATATTGTGATTTGAATGCTCTTATAATAACATAATAATAAATTTTGAGTTGCACCCCATTTTTTTTTTATCATAATTCAAGGTGCACCCCACCGCTTTACCATAATGTATAAATTCTTCCACTTCCGTTAGTTGACCGTTAATTTTTGACCGAAATACCCCTAGCAAATTACCATTATTACTAGTCCCCCTGCTCAGTCTGGAAATAGAAAAATGGTATTTCGGTCAAAAATTGAACAGCGACACATATATTGCAGAAAAGTAAAGAACACAATGACATAAGGAAATACAAGTGATTACTTATTCAGTGATCCTTACCCATGGCCTAGCGGTTATCCCTGCAGCAGACATATAAGTTAGCAACATATATATATATATATATATATATATATATATATATATATATACGAGGTTCTCTTTTCCTGTTCGTCTCTGCATCAAACAGTTAGGTATGCAAGAATGCTAGCATAGCATGCGTTATAACTACATGATGGTCCCCTCCACGGGATTAGCAAGTGGGACGTACAAACCCATCTCACTAATGACAGATCGGCTAATAGCTGTTGAAACGCATGGTTGCTATACACTAAAATAGTGGGACGTACAAGCCCATTCCACTTTTTGATAAAAGTGGAGTGATTTGTACATTACGATAAAACAATGTGATACACTATAAATAAAAAAAAAGTGTAATGTAACTCAAATTTTCTCTAACATAATAAGACTCGCTAGTGAAATATGATGGTAACACTTGATATTTATGTTAGCAATGTTTTTATAATAACATAATATGACTCGCTAATGAAGGTGTCGTTGTCGTCGTTCTTCGATGTAGGGGTGAGCAATATTCGATTTTGGACCGAAAATTGAACCGAATCGAACAAAAGATTCGGTTCGATTTTAAAATTTTTTTGATTCGGTTTCGGTTTTAAAAATACTAAATTTTATTATTTGGTTTCGATTTCGATTTCGATTTTGGATTTCGATTTTGGTCCAAAACCGAAAATCGAATAAAAAAATTTAGTTTATATATATATATATATATATATATATATATATATATATATATATTTATTTACTATATATATTAAAATATTTGTAAATAAATTAAAAAAACGAAAATCGAACCAATTTAATTCAGTTCGGCTTAGTTCGATTATGGTCTAATTCGATTCAGTTTCGATTTTATTTATTCAATTTTCGATTAGTTCGATTATTTTTATTTTGTCCGATTTTGGATTGATCCGAACCGATGCTCACCACACCTTGGATGTGATGGTAACATTTGATATTTAAATTAGTAACGTAATTATAATAACATAATAGGACTCGATAGTGAAGGTGTCGTTAGTTTGATGTGATGGTAACCCTTGGTATTTATATTATAGCTGATATATGTTTGACCGAAACCAATTTTTTCTTCTTTTTATTTTGAATCTTACTAATTATACTATAATTAGGTAAAGTTTAATTTATGTTTTTTTTGTTTTTTATATTCTAGTTATGTTCGTGATCCACACAGTATATCAAACACACGGATACACACCATGCAGCGTATAAAATGGTATTTATATGTATGCGCATGTAACGATGCATTCCTAATTTGATAATTAGGAAGAATTTAACCCTTTGGTCCACACTTTACAAGTCATAAGTACCTGCCTTGAGTTGGTAAGTCAAGAATTTACAAATATAAGATAAGGAGTAACCTACTACTAATTTACAAAATTGTGAGTTAGTTGTCACATGAGTTTTTTTTAAAAAAAAAAAGTAAAAAATGAGAGAGAGATTCTCATTTCTCCATATGCTTTGCTTCACAATGAAACGGACTGTCGGCAGCAAAAGAACTATTCCTCTAAAACAAACAAATACACAGTACTGAAGAAGAAGGAGGAGAGAGAGAGAGAGAGAGAGAGAGAGAGAGAGAGAAGCAGAATGCATGCTCTCCATCTCCTCCTCTTGGTGCTTCCCCAGTGCCTCTTCTTCTTGCTTGTTCAATCATCTACAGATCCTTCTGATGGTACTGCTCTCTGCTCCAATGGATCATTCATATGCAAAAAGCTTAGATCTTTCATCGGAAGGAGCAGTTTTTATTTCTGGGTTTTTTTTGTTGCTAAATAGTATGCCCACCTAGTTTTTGTTGTTGTTGATTTGAGGACATTTGATAAATTTCAATAAATTTTGTTAATTTTTTGTATTTTTGACTGATTCCCACTTATGGTCTAAGTGCATCGCCCATCATTGGATCACATGTTGAAAGGAGCAGTTTTTATTTCTGGGTTTTTGCTAAATAGTATGTCGAGTACTATTTTTTTGACGATTATAAGTGCATTGATAAATTCCAATTCGTTTGGTTTAATCTCTGTGATTTATGATCCATGAAGTGTGCAGCTGGAGTTTACTTGTAGCTTCTTAATCTTTTTTGCTGTATTTTTGTAAATAATTCCCACTTTTGATAGTCTAAATGCATTGCCCATCATCGGATCAGATGCAGTAAGTGAGATCTTCATTAAAATCTTAAGTGAGCAGTTTTTTATTTCTGGGTATTTGGTAAATTTTATGCCGAATTGGTTTTTTGATATTTTTATCGTTGATCTTAAGTACATTTGATAATTTAAATTCTTTTGATTAAAATTTAGTGTTTTACGCCCATGAATTGGTTTTTTGTACTTCTTCTTTGTCTCCCTCTAAACCCAGTTATAATATTTTCGATTTCTGATATATAACTGCATGTGATCATGTCCACCTACAGAATGCTACCTGTCATTAAAAAAAAATTAATTAAGGATATGTAAAATTCCGTAATTTGCAGTTCAAGCTCTTGGGAACTTCTACAGCTCCTTGAATAGCCCTCAACAGCTCTCTGGATGGACATCAAACGGCGGAGATCCTTGCGGAGAGACGTGGAAGGGGATTTCATGTTCGGGTTCATCCGTCACCTCAATGTTGTCTAAGTAGTCAAATTTAGTCAATATTTTGTTAAGCTATACTCATAATTGTCAGATTATGTAACTATATTTATTGTGATGTTAATAGTCAGATTTCTGGGTTGGGACTCAGTGGTACTCTTGGATATCTCCTTTCAGATTTGGTGTCCTTGAGAACTATGTGAGTTTGCTTTGTTCATTTGTGATGCATAAAGATCTCGTGCACGAGTCTTCTGATTACTAATTGCAGGGGGGGATTTTGTCTTTGTTATTAGGGATTTGAGCAACAACAACATACATGACACGATCCCGTATCAGCTACCACCAAATCTTACCTACCTGTATGTTTTCTTCTCTAGTGCTGGTTCTTTCGTAGAACAATTCTCATATATAAGGTGATGGGTTTCATTGGATGTTGCAGGAATATTGCAAGCAACAATCTCAGTGGGAACCTTCCTTACTCTATATCTAACATGCTGTCGCTTACCTACCTGTAAGTTTCTTGTGCATGTTATGATTTGCCATCCGATGAAAAAGTAATCGAACTACTAGCATTAGGTCCATTACTTATGTGTGCATGAACTCTTGATTGTAGGAATACCAGCCACAACTTGCTGTCTCAATCAATTGGAGATATCTTCACAAATCTCCAGAATCTATCACAGTTGTAAGATATCTGATAACATTTTACTTGATTTTTCATTACTGTTGTTATGACTAACAATTTCACTCCTAAATTATGAAGGAAAAATTATGTGGTCTTTGTAGTTCTAAGTGGATTCTTATTATTAGTATCTTGGTTAGCAAAATGAATTGTGCACCTATTATCTATAACTTAACTCTTGAGAGTTGAAACCAGCATCATAAGCAAATAATTACACTGTGAACAGACTAAACTTCACGAACTTGATATCTATTATCTTATGCAAAATCATTTATTCAACATTCAACCTATTATGAATTTCTTTGAGGTCCTATATATGCATTCTTAAGCATGTGCACTGTTGTGGCAGAGACTTGTCCGTCAATAACTTTACCGGGGATCTCCCGAATTCTATTGGCTATTTGTCAAACCTTTCAAGCCTGTAAGCGCTCTCAAATTGGTGACTGCTCAAGATATTACTATGCATTTTCAAGTTGTACATTAGAACTTTCCTAAATGAAGAGCAAAATGTTGTGTTGCAGTTATTTGCAAGATAATCAATTAAGTGGCCAAGTAAACATTCTCACCAACCTTAGTTTGACAACTCTGTAAGTTAACTTCATTCTCATGTCAGGGTTTATTTCTGGGTGACTGTTTAACTTCTTTCTCAGGTCAGGGGTTATTTCTAGATAATTGTGGTACTAACCTGTCTTCTCTACAGAAACATTGCGAACAATCATTTCACTGGATGGATACCCCAGGAGTTCAAAGTGATTCCAAACCTTGTGTGAGTAATCAGAGTGGTCTTTTCCACACTCCTCTCTCTTTGATTTTAGTCCTGATACATTGGTCTACCTTCACCTGCACAGGCTTGGTGGTAACTCTTTTGCAAATAGTCCAGCCCCCCCTCCACCTCCTTATTCCCCACCTCCTCCAAGGAGATCACATAACAATCGGAATCATAGCCAAGGGCCAGCAGGTACACCTCAAATACCAAGAGGCCATGACTCTCATCCAAACCATAGTGGGAAGAAGAACAGTTTGACAACTGGTCAGATTATAGGCATAGTTGTAGGATCAGTTCTCAGTGGCTTGTGTGTAATTCTTGCTGTGATCTTGTGTTGTTGCAATTTCCACAAGGGCAAAAAGGACACCCGAAATAATACAAGCAGCCCTTTGAGATCTACTGCCGTTGCTGGCACAGGTACAGTTTCCTCCTAATAATTTCTTTTTTGAGTTCCTATTGGCCTTCACCAACGTAAATGTCAGTCTTGCTATGATGTTCTTTGGTTTATTAGAAGCTTATATATATTGCACATGGAATGAACATTTGATTTCTTTAATGGTAGATAATACTATTTTAATCTCTTTTACAGAGGAAAAGGGATAATTTTCTTCCTTATATTATCTTTTTGAGTAATGTTCTTTGCAGTTAGGTTTCATGCCCTCAAACAACAAAGTTATTACATTTAACTCCTTTCTTGATGGCGTCAAAATATAGATATTTAAACATATATGTTGATGGAATCTGAATTAAACATATTTGTCGATGAAATCTGAATATCTAATTTAACCCAACACTTCAATTATTGTTATTCTGATGCAATTTTCTTATTTATTGCTCATTAGTATTGGGGTTTAAGAGACAAATTTCTAAACATGTCCTATCAGAACGCTTGTGGAGTTTCATTTTGCCTATTCTTGCTTTCTAGAGTACGTGATACGTTGATTAAAGAATTTGAATTTCATCATATCTGTTTTTGTAAATCATGTGACATTGCGATTCTGGTGAAAGCATATGATCGATACTGAGAGAGGTGATCTGATGGAATTGAGGAAGATTGGTTATGTTGAAGTTCTTATGGATGTTTTTTAGGTGCATTGGGAGTTGTGGTGATTCTGCCATAGAACGATGGTTTGGATAGGTCTCAATGTGCACTTGTGCATTTGTAGCTAATGCTATGGCTTCTTATATGTTATTGCAAATGATTTGTTGCTAAACGATAGGTTGAAACATGGTCAAAATAGTTAAAAGCAGCACGATCATCATTGTCTACAAGCATTATTAGCAGGAGGTTTGGTGCTAATCTCTCATCGCCTTTGCATCCACTTCCTTTCTGGTAATGTTCTAATCACGTCCATTTGTGGCTATCATCATAATCATCATCAAAGAGCCCAACAACAGCATTTTGTTCAAAATCAACTGTAGAAGAAATAAGGAGCACAGTTTGGCCGATGGGTCTAGAGTCTTGAGCCAACTTGTAGTTTGAGTTAATCAGTCTAGAGTCTAGAATCACTTTGTAGTTGGAGTTTGTTTATCGACTACATCACTGTTAATTGGCAGTAGATTTGGTGCTAATCTCTCACCGCCTTCACATATACCACTTGCCACTAATGTGCTAACCACCTATATTTGTAGCTATGGTTTTCATGCATACTGGAGCATATTGCTAGTTTCTTCCCTTCAATATTTGGTATCAAAGTTTGTGCTTGTACAAAGTTATTATCGGAGTTTTTAACTCACACAAACCAGATTGGTATATATTATGAGGAACATGGTAATGAAAATGGTTGGAACTTGAGTCCTCAAGTTATCCTGGGTGAGCACTTACCTTCTGTATGGAAGCGAGAAATTGAAATGTCTATTTTTTGGAGAATATTGAAATGTTTAATCTTGTACTTCGCTTTTCAACTTAATAAGCCCATTTACTTCGTTCTAGCTGACAAGTTTTGCACTTGACTTTGTAGTGACCAACACTCAACTGCAGGAGCAGAATATAAGTGCTTCAGTAGCAAATCTTAAGCCTCCACCTGTAGACAAGATGATGGTTGAGAAGGCCAATGAAAAAAATGGTTCAGTAAAAAGGCCAAAGTCCCCAATTACTGTAGCTTCCTATTCTGTTGCTTCTCTTCAAAGTGCAACAAATAGCTTTAGCCAAGAGTGTATTGTTGGTGAAGGTTCCCTTGGTCGGGTCTACAGAGCAGAGTTCTCCAACGGAAAGGTAGTGAATTATTCTTCCTCTAGATGTGAAGCTTTTATCTTTACTAACTCCATTATATGCAATATTCATTAAGGTAAGTGACAGGTCATTTCTGCTTACTACTATTCTACTGATTTTATATTTCTCTGCGTAAATGAGAGGGATTCCTAGGATTATGATGATTCTTAGGATTATGAAGCTAATACTTGGATTTAGTATCTTTTTAGCTTCTTATAGGGTCCTATAAAAATAGGCTGGTAAAATATTGTTACTGACTGTTGCACGAGTACGGATATGGACACCATATGGATACAAGATACATACATTTTCACATGGGTACAAGAGTAGTTATCTATGTTGCAAGAATATGGACATGGACACGGTTACAAACACGATACGGATAAGACACCATTTTGCCTTGTCTGTGCTACATAACTCTCCGACAGGCTGGAGAAGGCACCTTTCATAGAGGAGCAATCTTATGAAGAAACAATTCCACAATCTTGAGAGAAAAGATAAAACATAGAGAAACCAGGGAGAAATAAATGGAAGAAAGGAAGAGAAAATGAAGCCACAAGAAAAAGTAAAACCTGTAGAGAACAAACTACAAACAAATACAAGTAAAAGATTCCATTATTTGTGTGTAAAGAAATTGCATCACTGTCAAATTCGTCAACACTGATCTGAATAATCTGGCAAATAGAGCCAAAAGGCCGACCAGCTGACTGAATACAGAATACTCTTTGTAACAGACAAGAAAGGAAGAGAAGCAAGTGACAAAGTTAATTGATCATAAACTGGTCATGTGGCCAGCCTAGTAATTAATAGGGTTATGGAAGAGTGTTAAAAACTGCCAAGAAAAATAATAGAGATGGCATTTATCTATTTTCAATAAATGCAAGGAGTTCTTGAGTAATTTAGTACCCTAAATAAGTAATAAAGTCCACTTCTAAGATCTTATTGTACTATACGTATATGACCAAGACTTATTTACTTCTTCAACTATTGGCCGATTGCTGGTATATATAATTTCTCTTAAGCATAATTTTGGCAATAGTCTGTGCTAGAGAACAGTGCATTGATCAATTTATTATATTTTGTAGGTATTTGCTGTAAAGAAGATAGACAGTGCAGCATTATCTTTACAGGAGGAAGATAATTTTCTTGAGGTTGTTTCAAATATGTCACGACTTAGGCACCCGAACATTACGGCACTTGCAGGCTACTGTGTGGAGCATGGGCAGCGCCTTTTGGTTTATGATTATATTGGAAATGGAACCCTGCACGATATGTTGCACTACACTGAAGATAACAGCGCACTTACCTGGAATGCTCGTGTAAGGGTGGCACTTGGTACTGCTAGGGCTTTAGAGTAAGTCCTTTCTTACCTACTGTTTAAATCTGCTTAATCTATATCTTGAAATATAAATTCAGAATAAATACAATTTCCTTGTCCTCGTATGCAGGTATCTTCATGAAGTTTGCTTGCCTTCTGTTGTTCATAGAAACTTCAAATCGGCAAATATTCTACTTGATGAAGAGTTTAATCCTCACTTATCAGACTGTGGGCTAGCTGCATTAACACCCAATACAGAGAGACAGGTTAGTCCACGAGAACTTACAAGGTAATGAGTAAAGAAAAGCATTGCAATATTCAAAAAATCATAATGCTCATGTGCTCTGTACAGATTTCAACAGAGATGGTTGGTTCATTTGGTTACAGTGCTCCTGAATTCGCCATGTCTGGAGTTTACACGGTAAAAAGTGACGTGTACAGCTTTGGAGTAGTTATGTTGGAGCTTTTGACTGGGCGGAAGCCACTTGACAGGTCTGTTCCTGTTCTCCTACTTTTCCTTTTTAATGTTTTCATTTTGATATTGGAATTTGGTAGTGGTCTGTCATTTCTCAAGTCTTCTTGTTCTGTTTGATGTATCATGTATGCATCAGTTCCAGACCAAGGTCAGAACAATCTCTTGTCAGATGGGCGACTCCTCAACTTCATGATATAGATGCATTGGCAAAAATGGTTGATCCGACACTAAATGGCATGTATCCCGCAAAATCACTTTCACGTTTTGCTGACATCATTGCCTTATGCGTTCAGGTGCTCTTTATGCCTTGTTTTCTCGTTTTGTATCAGTGTGATAGAAAATATTATGCTTCAGCAGTCCTTAAGAGTCCTTACAGAATTTGATTTCCCTCACATCGTTAACTTCATATTCCTATATTTGTTTTGGAACCATATCCATCAACACAGAGTAGTGTCGTGTCCTGTCGTGTCAATTACTCCGATGTCACAAGGCTAAATCCCTTGCATACTCTGTATTAACATTGCCATCATGAAAGATTTTTTTTATCAAGTCTGTAGAAACTAAAATTCTATAAATAATCTTCTGTTTTTGAAAAGTGGCTACTCTGCGGACTTTGATGTATTAAGAATTCTTTTGAAGGAAGTTTGGTGTATTAAGAATCATTAAATGCCAAACATTACGGTTGTTTGTAAAGGTTTTGTCACATCGTATTTCCCTCTTTGCAAAGGAGACTAGACAACAATATTTTGATGTATACTTACGGTTTTATGATCTCCTTTGACAGGAATCATTTTTTTCTATTTATTGAATGCTTTATGTTAATATTATCATTGATTATAATTGATTTAATTTCAGTTTCTATTGTAGGAAAGTTTCGCTGTAGTTGTCACTATAGTTTTTCTTTTATTCACAATTAAGTTGGAAGAAGCTTGGTGATCTTGGCTATTACTATAAAATATGGGAATGAATTAATATTGTAACTTCAGAGAAGTTAATTTGATATGAGATGGACACTGTAAGACTCTGAGGAGATTTCATTATATTATATGGTTACTGAGAATATTTCCAAGTTCAGTATGATTGCAAAAAAATTGAATTAGAAGTGTATCCAAACCCTATGGAGCCGGAACTATTTGATAAGTTGGAACTTAAAATTCCTGATTGAAACACAGGCACTAATGAATTTTGTAAGTTCCATCTACATCTAGTGATCGCCTAATTGCAAACGTTTCTAAAACTTATCACTTGTATTGCAAAGGCTTCTAGTTATGATTCCTTAGTTGTACTTATCAGCCTCATGTCTTATGTTTCTCTCCTTGTTTGGTATATTGTCCTAATACTTGTGGCTTCATGCTATGGTGCAGCCTGAGCCAGAGTTTCGCCCACCCATGTCTGAAGTAGTCCAATCATTAGTCCGTTTAATGCAAAGAGCAACTGTAATACGAAGACGTTCTGGAGAAGAATTGGGGATGTCGTATAGGATCTCAGAACATGAAGCAACTGCAGACTACTCGTTTTAAGGACGAAATTATCTCTGATCTCAAAACCTTGAATTGCGAGGATTCAGAGAGCCAACACTGCAAAGCCTCAACCAGTGAATGCCAGGCCTGGTCGGTGTAGTTTCTCACTATAGTTATGCTCATTGACGCAGTCCGGTGTGTGGTGATCCTGAAAGTTTGGCGAAACAACATATATAAAGTGGTTGAGGCCACTATCCCATGTCATAAGCTGAAATAATCTTTTCCTTTTACCTATAGTTTCCGTACAGAACATAGTCCTGGAGCCTTCATGTATTTCTTTGTACATTTTATGTGGAAATAAGTTGTAAAATAAGAACAGAAATGAAATTAGCTTTGGACAACATTTTTGGTCAAAAAAGTTACTTTTTACTGTCCTCTCCCTTGAGTTTGAACCATAGTTTGGGGTATCGGCTGATACTGATCCGATACGGCCGATATCAATACGGTTTGGTATATCCCAATTTGATACTGATAGATACCGACAATAGGGGATCTTTTTTTTCCAGCCAATTGGGCAAAGAAAATTGAACGAAAAAGATCAATCAACAAGGGTGTAAAAATATAGTAATGTTGTAAAAGCATGTAAACATTTATTCGCAGGTAAAACAATCGACAATAGTAATTACTATTTTATTCAATTTGAAAAGTACTAAGAAATAATATAGAAAATATTTAAAATTATGTCCAAATGTAGACAATATTTTTTAATTTTAGTAATTTTTTTTTTAGATATTTTAATCCGAAATTATCGATACTGTCGATACTGTTGATCCTGATACTCGAAGGATCCGATATCGATACGGCGAATCTTGGTTTGAACTTGAGATAGATTCTGGACTGGTCATTGAAATTCAGTTGATCTCTGAGGAAAGAAAAATGTGGGTATTTGGTGGTAAGAGTGTTAACAGCACAAGGAGATGAAAGAAGAAAATAAAAAAGGAAGTCCCTTCTCTTTGGGAACCACTATATTTTGCTATTTGAATTTGTAAGTAATGACAAGTATAGTTCCTAGCGCTATAAACTCCAGTCAAAACACTAGCACTAAAGAACATGAGCAGTATATATATATATATATTATATATATATTTGGTGTGAATCCTACTGTACTCTTAAGATTCTCGCAATGGTAGCAATGAGGTTTGAATACTACTGGTCAATCGCTTCGTTCCAAGTTAACACGGGGTTCTTATTTTCTCTTTTCTATCTTCTCCTCTCTGCTACTTCTAGTGTTGGTATTTTTCACTTAGTATTAAAAGTTTTAGTTCCACATTAAAAAATTACCAATGTGTATATCTCAATATATAGCTATGTTTGGTATTGATATATGCACATGGGGTGGTGGTCCATGTGGGCTGACTTTCCTAGAGGGATTAAGTGTGAACTCCATTATGACAATATTTATTTTGTCACAATCTTTGAAAAGTTTTCCTTATGAACTAAGCCCCGAAGACTCGGACTAAGGACATAAAGTGGGACTTTATTGGCGCACTTTGCACTTTGCTCGTCAGCATCATTGACGTTCGTGTGCTCTTTTTATGCGCGAGTTGCATGTACGGTTGCTAGCTCGGGCGCATGTTGCCTGGAGTTATGCGGCCAGGTTTGGATGAGCGAGTTGTATGAGGAGGGGACATGGTCTGCTATAGGCGGCGCATGATTTTCTGTGCCTTCCGGATAATGCGACGCGAGTAGCTGCTTTCGGCATTTGTCGGCGCTGTCTGCCTCGTGCAGTACATGTTGGCTTTGCTTTAGCAAAAGCTCAAGCTCAAGCTCCTTCTTTTCTTTAGTCCCACATCGGATGGACCAAACCCTTCTTGTGTACATATATTAATTTCTCTTCTTTGCTCTCTTAAAGTTGTTGTGTGGGGAACCCCTTGGGCCACACGCCGCCACCGCCGCCCGGCCCGGCTCGGCTCGGTTCGGTTCGGCGCGTAACGGGTGCGGGTACGCGCCCACATCTGCAGGCGCCGAATGCCGATTCGATTTTCTCTTCGGGTTCGGGCTGGGACCCTAAAATTCTTTTTGTTCCTTTTCATTTTTTTCATTTAATTTTCTGAACGTTGGAAAATTAATTTTGTCCGTTACTAATTATTTTTTAATCGTTAATAAACTTTTGTGTCCAGATTCATTCCTCTGTGACTGTGTAACGGCTGAATTAATAGAAAATTAATTCAGACCGTTACATAGTGTATGGATATATTATATATATGAGTGGTTCTCTTTGTGAACAAAAAACAGAAAAATTCTTTCCTCCAAACAATTGCTGCCAACATTCTGTCCAATCTTCGTCGTTTCAATCGTCTCCAAGCTCTGGGCAGAGCTAATTCCTGGTCGTTCTCTCCGAGTCGTGTGCGACTACGAGATACCGGTAGTGCGGGAGTTTTACCACTAGGAGCTTTGGGAAACGTCTGCACACAGATCCCGAATCAACTCTTAGGACAGTGCTTCGTGCACGACTTCCCCAGAGGCCGGTAACATCAGTCTATTTTATTTTTTATTTTTTTTATTCACAAAGTTTTCAATAAGAAAACGATAATTATTCTAACAATCTAAGAGTTGAGTTATTTGTTAGAATTGATTTTTCTAACTATTTGTTACTGTTTGTTTAAATAGTTACTGTTTGTTTAAACAAATTCTTCTACCAATTTGTTACTGTAGCAATTTGTTAATACTGTAGCAATTTATTTTCTAGAAATTTGTTACTGTAGCAATTTGTCTTATAGCAATTTGTTACTGTAGCAATTTGTCTTCTAGCAATTTGTTAACAGTTACTCTAGCAATATTTTTTTAATAGTTACTTCTAGCAATTTGTTAATAGTTACTCTAGCAATTTTTTCTACAAAATTCAAGTTAATAGTTACTGTAGCAATTTGTTTCAATTCCTCAATTGATTTATTTGTTTACTTATCAAGTTGCTTACTATACTGTCAAATTGCAAATTTGCTTAAAGTGCTTTAAAAATTGTTAGCACATTTGATAATTTTGTCAATTGCAATTTTTGATCACAAAATTTCTTTCAATTGTAACATACAATTTGCTTCATTTTTAATCACATAGTATTTTGAAAGCAATCTAGGACCAAAAGAAAATAGTTTAGTAAAAAGAAAATTGCAAATAAAATCTTCAAATCTAAAGTTTCAAAGTAGAGACAAACTCGGGCACAAGCCGAAAGGGTCCTTCTGTCAACCGGGTGTAAATAGCCCTAAGCGACACGGTGCTTAAGAGTCTTCGGACCGCCGCTAGCTGGGAACCGGCCCCTACAGCTAACCTGAGTTGATCAACACTTGAAAAACTAAAATTTTTAAGATTGTTTAGCAAAGACCACATAAACTATTATCTTAGACATTGTTATTAAATAAATTTATATTTTTCAGACTGCAATCATGACTGGTAAGGAGGAATCCTCTACTGCAAAATCTGCTAAGTTTGATGGCTCATACTTTAAAAGATGGCAGAGCCAAATAAAATGTTGGCTCACGACCTTAGGACTTATTTCAGCCATTGATGGGTCCACACCCATCACAAATGATTCTGATAAAACTGAGTCTGACATAGGAGTGCCCACCTCATCGAAACCAAAAATCCCTAAAGAGATAGACTTCCACTGTTTTCATAGAATTCTAAGTTCATTATCTGAATCCTTGTATGATATATTTTTTGAATACAATAGCGCTAAAGAACTTTGGAAAGCCTTGGAAGATGAATACGGTTGTGATGATGCCGGAATAGAAAGGTTTAATTCTTCAACCTTTAATAGGTATTTCATGGTAGATAACAAGCCAATGAATGACCAACTCCATGAATTCCAAGAATACCTTAGGCATATTCAAGCCAAAGGCACATCTTTCTCCAATGAGCATAAAATAGCATGCCTAATAGACAAGCTACCTCCCTCTTGGTCTGATATGTCTAAGGAACTTATCCATACACAAGGAGATCTTACCTACAATCAAGTCCTAAAGAAAATTAGAACCGAATAACAAATTAGATTGAGGTCTAAGCCTAAGACTGAATCTAAAGGTAAGGTAAACCTTGTAGAAGGCCAAGAAAAATTCAAATCTAATTTTCCTTATAAATCCAAAAAGAATTTCTTCAAGAAGAAGAAAAACTTTCAGCCTAACCACCAAAACCATCATCACCAAAACCATCATCACCAAAACCAAAAACCTAGAAACTTCAATCAGACTCAGGATCAAAAGAGATTTTATTTTGTGTGTGGTAAAACAAACCATATTGTAATACCCCATTCCGCTCAAGCGGACTGCCGTCTCAAACGGCAATAGTACAACTGTCCCGACCCGCTTTGCCTCGATCAAGAAGCAAAGGATATCCAGACTTGTCCCTACAGAAAATCAACTTCGGCTTTCATAGGCTCGCTCGGCGTATCGCTCTACCGAGGCGAATCATCGCTAAGGTGGGTGGCTACGGTGAACTTGTCTTTGCTTAGCCAGCACACATAAAATCTGGATTGATACATGCTAGTCGCTAGGTGAATCACCCTTGCATGCTAATAAATCCAACGCACCTAGCTAAGGGAATAATCCCAACTTGTATTGCTTGCTAGAACATGGAAATGAAATACTGCTTATATACAGACCCTCGCATGCTAAGTCTCTTAACGGTTTCATCTCTCGGCTTACCTTCGGGTCCGAGCAAACGTGCCTGTTATGTTCCTTAGAAATGCATGCTTGTCTGCTTGAATGTTACCGTATTTTCATCTAAACCCCGGGAGACTACTACGTAGTCGTTCCGTGCCTGAATAAACCTGTAAGTATCCGGGACCGTTAGGTCACCAAGGCAATTTTTGAACTAGGGAATTTGCACCCTGACTGAATAAATCACTGAATCACAGATCATGGAGCAAACTACTGAATCAACTGGCCTGGCAAGCACTACTGAATCACTGAATCCTGTCTCAACAAGTTCTATATATATACTGCATCAAACTCGTTCCATACCGGACTTGTTCAATATATACACATACTGCATCGAACTTGTTCCTGTACCAGACCGAAACCCTGACCTGCATGTCGCGGACAACTCGAAAATGAGACATAGTTCCACGGGCGGTCACCGGGGCACTGGGACCGTTCCGATCCGGATGGAACTGCACGATAGTCTACTGCATCTGGATAGGATGGTCTGCAACCACCACTGCATCTTTGTTGCTTTCCATCCTCGTTCAAGACTATAACGAACTGCACGATAGTCTACTGCATCTAGACAGGATGGTCTGCAACCACCACTGCATCTTTGTTGCTTTCCATCCTTGTTCAAGACTATAACTGGTCCTCTATGGCTATGCCAGCGACTCATGTTCATATAGATAAGTCATCCTCGCTTAGCGGCTATCCGCATGCGAGTCACTGCATCGCATAAATGAACAACTGAACACCTGAACGATCTTGAAATAACAGTACTCGTGTTGCATATGCTATGCCTCCTGAATGTTATACTTGCCTCTGCTCGTATTAACAATGTTGCCTCAATGTTTGCCTTGGACAGGAAAGGAGATGGTAAGTTGGTAAGTCTCGCCGCGTTTCCTCTCATGTCGCACGGCGCACTGCCACACGGATTAGGCTATTCAATATTTACATGAAACTGATCCTAAGGCAACTAGAAAGATAACTTAATAGTTGTGCACAGAACCTGTATTACGTGTTTGGATTTATCGAGCGGGCGAGTAGCTTCCCCACCAGTGCATTCAATGTACTGATAATCCACCATTTTGATATGCAGGGTACGGGAGAACCTCGTTCGGTGCGGATGCCTCCTTCGTCCGTGCTAAGGCCAAGAGTTTCCTCTGAAGCCTTGCAACGGTGCGTCCGGGACTGAAGCACATATACAAGACATAATGTTGGAGCGTCGCCTGACCATCGTCTGTACATTCATTCTACAGTTGTAGCCACTTGGCACGCTTTTACTGTTTCAGAGAGAGAGGCTTGAGCGACTTGTAATCTCGGCTATACGCCGCCTGTAACACTTGTTCATATCAATAAAGAGATTACTTTACTTCAACTTGTGTTTCAATGCTTCCGCTATATTGTCGACTCAGTGAACCTGTTACCAAATCGCTATGCGTTCATGACTCCGCTGCACTCGGATAATCTGTGCGACTCTGTGGCTTAGAATTCTTGCCGCCAGCCAATGAACCATGGCCTTGCACGGGCGTGGATCACGCTCGTGCGGCATCACGCCCGGATGGGTTAAGCGATCGTTCCGCGGGAGCACTGGCGAGGGTGATTCCCGCCTAGCGGGAACGGCCGATTGCCTGCGGGAGATCGGGGCGTGACATGTTGGTATCAGAGCCTGGCTTCTATGCCTTTGGCCTTCAATTCGATATCTCTGTTTCGAACGCTCGTTCGTGGGTTATGTGCACGCTCTCTCTCAATGCCTCGATGGGATATTCCAACAATAAGTCTAAATACTTTCAAAATACGTTTTGAATGATATGCTTGCTTGTGCTGTTGTGCTGCGAGTGGCCTTTGTGCCAACCTGTGCGAACCCTTGAGAGTATCGCTAGTAGCTTGTCCGATTTTCACTAACTCTAAGTTTGGTTGAATGCATCTATTCGAGGGACGCCTTGAACTAGTGCACTATCCAAGACTTAAGAAAAAAAGGTGGAACTCGAGTGCTAAGACTTCGCTATCACTGAGCTGGTTGACGTGTTCACGCTAGAAGTGCACTTCGAAAGTGCGCACGATCCAGTCTAAGCGATATGCTGATTTTGAAGCTTGTGCAAGTGAAGATCCAATGAAACAAGTACAACGACTTGTCTAGGATTGCCTCAACCCTAGATTACTGCTTGTCCTCAGTAAGTCTCGAGGACGAGACTTTTTCTGAGTTGGGTAGGATGTAATACCCCGTTCCGCTCAAGCGGACTGCCGTCTCAAACGGCAATAGTGCAACTGTCCCGACCCGCTTTGCCTCGATCAAGAAGCAAAGGATATCCAGACTTGTCCCTACAGGAAATCAACTTCGTCTTTCAGAAGCTCGCTCGGCGTATCGCTCTACCGAGGCGAATCATCGCTAAGGTGGATGGCTACGGTGAACTTGTCTTTGCTTAGCCAGCACACATAAAATCTGGATTGATACATGCTAGTCGCTAGGTGAATCACCCCTGCATGCTAATAAATCCAACGCACCTAGCTAAGGAAATAATCCTAACTTGTATTGCTTGCTAGAACATGGAAATGAAATATTGCTTATATACAGACCCTCGCATGCTAAGTCTCTTAACGGTTTCATCTCTCGGCTTACCTTCGGGTCCGAGCAAACGTGCCTGTTATGTTCCTTAGAAACGTATGCTTGTCTGCTTGAATGTTACCGTGTTTTCATCTAAACCCCGGGAGACTACTACGTAGTCGTTCCGTGCCTGAATAAACCTGCAAGTATCCGGGACCGTTAGGTCACCAAGGCAATTCCCGAACTAGGGAATTTGTACCCTGACTGAATAAATCACTGAATCACAGATCATGGAGCAAACTACTGAATCAACTGGCCTGGCAAGCACTACTGAATCACTGAATCCTGCCTCAACAAGTTCTGTATATATACTGCATCAAACTCGTTCCATACCGGACTTGTTCAATATATACACATACTGCATCGAACTTGTTCCTGTACCAGACCGAAACCCTGACCTGCATGTCGCAGACAACTCAGAAACGAGGCATAGTTCCACGGGCGATCACCGGGGCACTAGGACCGTTCCGATCCGGATGGAACTGCACGATAGTCTACTGCATCTGGACAGGATGGTCTGCAACCACCACTGCATCTTTGTTGCTTTCCATCCTCGTTCAAGACTATAACGAACTGCACGATAGTCTACTGCATCTGGACAGGATGGTCTGCAACCACCACTGCATCTTTGTTGCTTTTCATCCTTGTTCAAGACTATAACTGGTCCTCTATGGCTATGCCAGCGACTCATGTTCATATAGATAAGTCATCCTCGTTTAGCGGCTATCCGCATGCGAGTCACTGCATCGCATAAATGAACAACTGAACACCTGAACGATCTTGAAATAACAGTACTCGTGTTGCATATGATATGCCTCCTGAATGTTTTACTTGCCCCTGCTCGTATTAACAATGTTGCCTCAATGTTTGCCTTGGACAGGGAAGGAGATAGTAAGTTGGTAAGTCTCGCCGTGTTTCCTCTCATGTCGCACGGCGCACTGCCACACGGATTAGGCTATTCAATATTTACATGAAACTGATCCTAAGGCAACTAGAAAGACAACTTAATAGTTGTGCACGGAACCTGTATTACGTGTTTGGATTTATCGAGCGGGCGAGTAGCTTCCCCACCAGTGCATTCAATGTACTGATAATCCACCAGTTTGATATGCAGGGTACGGAAGAACCTCGTTCGGTGCGGATGCCTCCTTCGTGCGTGCTAAGGCCAGGAGTTCCCTCTGAAGCCTTGCAACGGTGCGTTCGGGACTGAAGCACATATACAAGACATAATGTTGGAGCATCGCCTGACCATCGCCTGTACATTCATTCCACAGTTGTAGCCACTTGGCACGCTTTTACTGTTTCAGAGAGAGAGGCTTGAGCGACTTGTAATCTCGGCTATACGCCGCCTGTAACACTTGTTCATATCAATAAAGAGATTACTTTACTTCAACTTGTGTTTCAATGCTTCCGCTATATTGTCGACTCAGTGAACCTGTTACCAAATTGCTATGCGTTCATGACTCCGCTGCACTCGGACAATCTGTGCGACTTTGTGGCTTAGAATTCTTGCCGCCAGCCAATGAACCATGGTCTTGCACGGGTGTGGATCACGCTCGTGCGGCATCACGCCCGGATGGGTTAAGCGATCGTTCCGCGGGAGCGCTGGCGAGGGTGATTCCCGCCTAGCGGGAACGGCCGATTGCCTGCGGAAGATCGGGGCGTGACACATATGGCCACCAACTGCTACCATAGGAAGAAGGAAGCTGTCCAGACCTCCTACAAAGGAAAGGGCTCAGTTAGACCAGAAGCGAACATGCTTCACAAAGGTTCTTCGAGTTCCTTCAGGTCTGTAAGCTTTCAACCCCTTATTAACCTCTCTTACCATTCTGATGATTGGTGGTTGGATTCTGGAGCTAATGTTCACGTTTCGTTTGATCGCTCATGTTTTTCAAACTATCAGGAATCAAGTGGAGGAGGTGTGACCCTAGGAGATGGCTCAACGACACAAATTATTGGAAGAGAAAAAGTTGACCTGAAGATGACATCAGGAAAAATCTTAACTCTTCATGATGTTCTTCATGTGCCGTCTGTCAGGAGAAACCTAGTTAGGGGATCCCTTCTTGTAGCCTCAGGATACAAAATTGTAATGGAGGCAAATAAAGTAGTATTTTCTAAGCATGACTCCTTTATAGGAAAAAGCTTTGTAAAAGACGGTCTTTTCATTTTAAGCACAATGAATAAAATTTCTGATTGTTCTCTCATTGTCTCTAATATAGAATCTTCAAATGTTTGGCATGGCAGACTAGGTCATGTGAACCTAGGTTCTATTAAAAGAATGATGACTTTAGATCTTATTCCCAAGACTCCAACAGATGTCAAACACAAATGTGAGATTTGTGTTCAAGCCAAACACACTAAATTACCATTCAAATCTGTAGAAAGAAATTCTGACCTTCTAGAACTTATCCAAAGTGATGTATGTGACTCAAATAAGATTTTGACCAGAGGCGGTAGAAAATACTTTATTACGTTTATAGATGATTATTCAAAGTATTGTTATATCTACCTTCTCAAAACCAAAGATGAAGTTCTAGATAAATTTAAGGTCTACAAATCTGAAGCTGAGAATCAATTAGAAAGGAAGATTAAGATCCTTAGATCTGATCGTGGTGGAGAATATACCTCAAACGAAATGATTAACTTCTGTGAAGAACATGGAATAATTCATGAGGTAACTGCTCGATATTTACCTCAGTCTAACAGAGTTGCTGAACGCAAGAACCGCACTCTGTTAGATATGGTGAATGGCATGCTTCTCAGCTCTGGTGCTCCTGATAACTTGTGGGGAGAAGCCCTTTTAAATGCCTGTTACATTCTTAATAGATTCCTAGTAAGACAAAAGATAAGACTCCCTATGAGCTGTGGAAAGGTAGAGCTCATAGGATTAATTACCTTAGAGTTTGGGGATGCCTTGCTAAAGTCAGAATTTTCGAACCTAAAAAGAGAAAGATTGGTCCCAAGACTGTAGACGTTGTTTTCATAGGATATGCCTTAGACAGCTATGCTAATAGATTTCTAGTGACTCACTCAGAAGTAAATAAAATATCTAACAATACCATTATAGAAGCAAGAGATGCAGTTTACTTTGAAAACATATTTCCTTTTAAGGATAGAAGTTCAATCTCTTCCTCCATACTCTCTTCTAGTTCTCATGTCCAAATACCTAGCTCACAATCTGAACAAGACTTAGAACCTAGACGGAGTAAAAGGAATATGATTGAAAAAAAATTAGGAGAAGGATTCTTTACTTTTTTGATAGAGAGTGATCCCTCAACTTATGAAGAAGCAATGTCGTCTCCTGATGCTCCATTCTGGAAAAAAGTCATTAACAGTGAATACAACTCCATCATGGAGAATAACACTTGGTTTCTAACAGATCTACCTTTAGGCAATAAACTAATAGGTTGTAAGTGGATTTTCAAGAAGAAACTCAGAGCCGATGGTACTATAGAGAAATACAAAGCTAGATTAGTTGCTAAGGATTTTACCCAGAAGAAAGGGTTAGATTATTTTGATACCTACTCTCCTGTAGCTAGGATCACATCCATTAGAACTCTCTTGGCCTTAGCATCCATTCATGATATGCTAATCCATCAAATGGATGTAAAGACAGCATTTTTGAATGGAGATCTAGAGGAAGAACTTTATATGGACCAACCTGAAGGTTTCATTGCTAAAGGTCAAGAAAAGAAAGTCTGCAGACTAGTAAAATCCCTCTATGGTTTGAAACAAGCTCCCAAACAATGGCACAATAAATTTGACAAAGTAATTTGTGAATATGGTTTCTTGTCAAATGAGTATGACAAATGTATATACTCTAAAGGTACATGTAAAAATTGTGTCATTTTATGCTTGTATGTAGATGACATCCTTATCCTATGTTCATCACTGGAATTGATAAATATTACAAATAGCTATTTATCTAGCCAGTTTGATATGAAAGACCTAGGAGAAGCCAACTTAATTTTAGGAATGCAAGTGACCAAAGGCAAAGAGGGTTATACTCTATCTTTAGCACATTCAATTGAGAAAATGCTAAAAAAGTTTGAGTTATTTGATAAGAAACATGTCCTTACTCCTTATGACAACAGTATTGTACTAAAAAAGAATGAAGGATCACCTTTGGAACAACATAAATATTCACAGATGATAGGCTCCCTTATGTATATAACAAACAGGACAAGACCTGATATTGCATTTGCTATTGGGAGACTAAGTAGATATACCAGTAACCCAAATCAGTCACATTGGACTGCCTTGGATAGGGTATTTAGATATCTCAAGGGCACCCTAGATTATAAACTTCATTTTACTAGGCACCATGATATCATAGAAGGTTATTCAGATGCAAACTGGGTAACTGACTCACATGATATAAAATCTACTACTGGATATGTATTTACTCTAGGAGGAGCTGCAATCTCCTGGGGCGCTTGTAAGCAAACTATCATAGCTAGGAGTACAATGGACTCCGAAATGATAGATTTAGATACAACTTGCACAGAAGCTGAATGGCTTAAAAATCTTATTATACATATACCTGTTTCTCTTAGTCCTGTTCCTGTAATTTCTATAAACTGTGATAATAAATCTGTTATTGAACTACTAAAGCATGATTCTGTGAATGCTAAGATGAACAGGTACCTGCAACTACGTTTCAAGTCAATAAAAAGCCTACTAGGCAAATATGTCGTTCTTGACTATATAAAGTCAGAAAAGAACCTTGCAGATCACTTGACGAAGGGTCTGTCTAGGACTTTGATCCTAGAATCATCGAGAGGGATGGGGTTAAGCCCATAAGTTAGTCACCAGCAGTGGCAACCCAACCGAGTCTGACTGGAGATCCCAAGAAGCCGGTTCAATGGGTAGAAACAAGCTGAACTTATGTGACTTTATAGAATACTGACTCGAGATTAAAGTCTCATTAAAATAAAGCCCAAGCAGCTGTACATGTGTACAATGACTCCCCATCCCTATGGTGACAGTGTTCCTGTGTGATATGGTTAGGATGAGGTTAAACTCTTAATAGGTCCAAGCTGTAATGCTGGGTTGATTCATATCACCAACCATTAAGGACTTACCTATATGAGAGGTCGTGAAGGCCACGACTATGGGACATGGCGATCCCAAACAACTCTCATGAATGTGGAAAAGTGTGCATGGCCATTTAAAAGCGCCACCCGATAGACCAAGGACCTCTAGCGTACTATGTGTGTTAATTTTCTAAATCTGGTTCAAGAAGTCTGATTCAAGGCATAGTCCATCAAGCACTTCTTCAGATTAAGGCAATAGTCACTACGTGAGATTCAAGGCTGTAGTCCATCTCATCTATGCATAGTATTTTACTGCCCAGATGCTCTCTCTCTCTCTCTCTCTCTCTCTCTCTCTCTCTCTCTATTTTCTTCACTCTTATCTCTGTTTCGGAACTTGACCTTTTGGGGGGGGGGATTGTTGGCTTTGCTTTAGCAAAAGCTCAAGCTCCTTCTTTTCTTTAGTCCCACATCGGATGGGCCAAACCCTTCTTATGTACATATATTAGTTTCTCTTCTTTGCTCTCTTAAAGTTGTTTTATGGGGAACCCCTTGGCCACACGCACGTGCCACCGCCGTCGCCCGGCCCGGCTCGGCTCGGTTCGGTTCGGTTCGGCGCGCGTAACGGGTGCGGGTACGCGTCCACATCTGCGGGCGCCGAATGCCGATTCGATTTTCTCTTCGGGTTCGGGCTGGGACCCTAAAATTTTTTTTGCTGCTCTTTATTTTTTTATTTAATTTTCTGAACGTTGGAAAATTAATTTTGTCCTTTACTAATTATTTTTTAACCGTTAATAAACTTTTGTGTCCAGATTCATTCCTCTGTGACTGTGTAACGGCTGAATTAATAGAAAATTAATTCAGACCGTTACATAGTATATGGATTATTATATATATGAGTGGTTCTCTTTGTGAACAAAAAACAAAAAAATTCTTTCCTCCAAACAATTGCTGCCAACATTCTGTCCAATCTTCGTCGTTTCAATCGTCTCCAAGCTCTGGGCAGAGCTAAGTCCTGGTTGTTCTCTCCGAGTCGTGTGCGACTACGAGATACCGGTAGTGCGGGGGTTTTACCACTAGGAGCTTTGGAAAACGTCTGCACACAGATCCCGAATCAACTCTTAGGGCAGTGCTTCGTGCATGACTTCCCCAGAGGCCGGTAACATCAGTCTATTTATTTTTTATTTTTTTATTCACAAAGTTTTTAATAAGAAAACGATAATTATTCTAACAGTACAGCGTGACCAGCGGCAGAGGCGGCGCCTGCGACTCTGACACCCAGATTTTGGGAGATTTGGTCGGTCATCACATATGCGGTCTGGTGTTTCCTCAGGCCGCATATGTGCTGAAATCCCCTTTATATAGAGGACCTCCTCTCTCATTTGAGGAGAGAAAAAACAAATAAAAAAATCGAGAACACTAGATCATATGGGGCTCAGAGTGTCCCCCTCCCACATGATATTTTTGAGTGTTTTCAAAGGTGACATAGAGCGTTCCAGAAGTTCATTTGTGAACTTGCTGGTTCCGGGGGACAAATCGTTTGTACGGAGAATCTTGCTTTGAGCAACGATGATTTTGACCACCCCAACAAAGAGCTTTTCTTCAGCTTTTTTCTTTGCTTCGTTCTTTCTCATTGTAGCGTCTGTGAACGTAAAAAAAAAGAACGTTTTACTTGTTGCTTGTTATAATCTTTATTTTCTTCGAAGTCAGTGTTTCTTTGCTCAACCAACAGCTCAAATGTGTTGCCCAAAATCATAGTTCGTGCTCGCTATCCTTCCGATAATCCCATCGCTTTGCTCAAGCATAACCCAAATATTCGTTCCGATCTCATCCATCTCTTAAGCCCAACGATACTTCCATTTGCACGATTCCGTCCTTGAGTTCTCAAGTCTAATGTATCGAAGGATACCCGAGTCAAATTCTATTGCACTATATACCACTTAGAAATAAAGTTGCCCTCGTACGAAACCTGCGTCAACCAGCGTCTATCCCAAACCGACTATTCCGAGGTGATTCTGTCGAATCATAACTCAATATTCGCTTGCTCCATTTTTAATCCTTCCAACTCAATCGATTTGCACCAACCGACTTGTATTCGTTATCCGAGTCCGTTCAGGCAATTCCCATAGATGTCCAACCAAAATATTTCCAAAGCCTTGCTTAACACATTTGATCCCATATGCCACTTCGAATCAATTCGCTACTCACATTACGTTTCCTTACACGAATCCAAAAATCCGTTCGAACCATCCCTTAGGTGTGATCATGCCATTCCCCATCTTAAGTCTGACACAAAAACTTAGCCAATTCTTTAACCATCAATCTCGTTAGGCAACTCGTGCTATGTTCCATTCTCGATGCTTCCAACATTTCCCAAACCGTCTGATACTTTCACAGCACGAGCAATCGTGCAATGATTGTCTTCCAAATAGTCCAACCGAACATCCAACGGTTTCACACATCTGTTATACGAGCAACTCGTTCCAACTTATTCTGATATTCCCGAGCCAAACTCAGACTTGCTCAACCGATGCGCCACAGCCAAAATTCCAACTTCTATCCAACACAATCGCTTGACGAGCAACTCGTGCAAGGATCTATTATCATCGAATGTTTCTACCCAAAACATGCCACATGACCAAATCTCGTTAGCTAACCAACTGATCCATTGAGGCAATCAGAATCTCCCAAATGATAAGCCAAGCCAACCCAACGAAAAGCCCACACTTGTTGCACAAATGCAACAACGCCAACCAACTTGCTGCACGAATGCAACAATGCCTAACGAGGCTAAGCGATCCTACGAAAACCAACCAAGGCAACCCAACACAGAAATAACATGCAGCCAAAACCAGCAATAAATAGACTTATTGCATAAAACATCCGATGCGGCACTGAGTAGAGTCAAGAGCTAAACGACACGCGGAAGCTATTTAGAGTTTGTGATGAAGCGAAGGACCAAGTCCAAAGAAATGAACCGGGCGCTCTGATACCAATCTGTCACGCCCCAAACTCCCGCAAGCCCAATAGTCCCCGCTGAACGTGAAATCACCACGTTGCAGCTCTCCCGCGGGACAATCGTTCTATTCGGGACGTGATGCCGTACGAGCCTAGAGTTGCGCTCGTACAAGGCGATGTTGTTAAACACGAAAGTTATCATCGAAACAACCAAGTTACAGCGGAAGCCAATTGTGTACCAAGCACACATCAGAGTATACGCAGCGAAGCTCACGATAGGGTCCAAATGAGATGCCCCGAGTCAATGCCACAAAGGCGATGCCACGGAGACGATGAAATAACTCTTGCTCTTTCTCTAGCCCACAAAGGTACTTACAGTTCATACATCTTGTCCCGTATATCCAAGCAGCGCCACTACGTCTGTGTACCTGAAATATTGCCCACAAACGTGGGTCAGTACACAACCGTACTGGTGAGCGGGGTAACCCACTCGTCTAAGCCGACACTAAGTAAAGTAGTAAATGCACACAGTTAAATGGTGATCTTTCTAGTTGAATCCTAGATTCTTTTCATGGCATATGAATGACATGTTAAGGAAAGCAGTAAAGCAGTTTAAGCATGCAAGCATTCATTCTCAAACCAAACGACAAGCAGTTTATATATAGCCGACCCGTCTAACTCAATGTCATCGCTTGCACGATAACATATCAAACCATCAGTCTCGCCTCAATATCCATCCTCAACCAACAGTTTATATCCCAATCTCGAGTGCACACTCTTGCCGAGGCAAGGTGGCCGCGCCTACACGAAAGCCAAACCAACAAAAGAAAAGCAAGCCAACTCTTATCTATATGAAGTCACTGGCAAAGCCATAAAGGACAAAATCCAAGCATTAACGGCGCGCCCTATCAGTCCGGGTAGCAAGCCCCGCTGGAGGTCCCGCAATGCATCGTGACTAGCAATGTGACTAGCACGAATCAATATTTCCCTCCGGATCGATACGGTCCCAGTGCCCCGGGAAGCCGTTTCGAGGAAATGTCAAACCCTTGTGTACACAGGTTGTCCGTGACATGCAGACACACGTAGGTATGACGAGAGGATCGAACATTCTCGCCCCACCAAGCGATCCTAGACTCGTTCTATCGATAAACCCAACCGAAGTATCCATAACCATTCTTCCAACATGTTCTTCCAAGAAGTCCAAATCTCGACCTCAATATATATAGCCCAAGGCACCAAAATACCCAGTGTTTCACATTGCCGCTTTACAATAATATATTCTGAAATGGTGCAACACCCATGCTCAAAGCAATCCCATGGCACAATGCCGTCTCAGTGGCACAATGCCCCATTCGTGGCAAAATGCCCCATCAAGCGGCACCATACCTCGCTGATGCAGTTGTTCGGTTTCGAACCACAACTGCTCGCTTTGCAAGACAAAGCGACCCAGTGATACTCGTGCACGGATGCACGCTCGCTCGCCCAAATTTCCGATATTCCCATATTCCCATTTGCCTCAATGTATCATTCCAACTTGTATATTTCCAACCGTCCAAGCAAGATCCCAAGTATCCAACCGATCGTCTCAAACGTATAATCCAACTATCGCACCAACTATCCAACGCGTAAAACCATTCAAGCCACAATCCTACCAAGCCAACGACGCACACTCTATGCACGCCTCAGTGTAGTGCTTCCCGATGTTTCAGCCCAAGTGTACAAGCCATTACGTGTTTTCCATATTGTTAGGCATGAAGGAGTAGAGGAGAAGGGAAAGAGCCCACTCATATTGTTTGAATCCGTTAGGCATCATGTCCTGCCGATACGGCCAATCCCTTGAACCCGTGGTCCGATGCAAGCGCGATCTACTCAACTGGTATGACCGTGCGAGCAGGCCGTGCTCTCCAAATCATCCGACCGATCGGACTAAGGAAGACGGCATTATCGTTTCCATCCAGCTATTCAGTACTGTTCTGAACGAACACCTGATTTTCATCGATCCCGCTAGCCATCTGCACATTGAAACCAACTCGATTAATCCTTCTTCCCGAAATTCGATATTTCAAATGTAACCAGCATTTGATTTATTCAGTCCGACTCAGCGTAACGCTCCGAGCGGTTGCGGGGCGTTACATAATATACCACTTAGAATCAGGTTTGTCCACGAACCGTGCTGGTACTCATTCCTTACTAGCATGCCACAATCCAATTCCATGGATCTGCTCTAAGCAACTCACATATTCACTATTTCTGACACAACATCTCGTTCTGCTGAACGCTCGAATAAATTTTCACGAATTCCCACATCCTCCTTGCAGCTCAACACGAATTTCTCGTATCGCTTAGTTTTGGATCGTACACGTATTTAAGGCGTCCCTAAAATACATGCATTTCAGCCGAGCTATGCGATAGCAAATTTGAACAAGTTACAAGGGTATCTTTATGTTCGAGGCGTCCATTTGCTTTTGCTCCCAATTGAACCAAACACAATTCCCATTCCAACACATTCACTTGAGAACTATTCTCAATTATGCAGATTTTCTACCGACTCAATCAGTTCGTGTTCCAACTCAATCCATCCAACTATTTCTGAAAATCAGTACTAGCAATATCTCGAAATATATCTCACGCACCAAACGATCATCTCAACTGATCTACCCCAGCTATGCGACTTACCCAAATATTAACTTTGCTTAGATCAGTTCAGCCCAACACATTTCTTGCCATCTCAAAATCTCACAGGATGAACATCTATATTGAGGTTCGTGTGATCCACGAAGATCTTGCCGCCATGCCAAAGGGATTATGTCGCCACGATTTCAACGTGGACACACTCGCCATAATTCTTAGGTTGCGCATGGAATAGTTCTTCGCGCTGCTTCTACTGCCTCGAAGCATAGAATATTACCTTTGCCTTCCGAACGAGCACGTTTCCCAGACTAAGTTCCGAGACATCTTGTAAATCTGAGGCACATCTGTCCCTTCCAGTATTCGCAAAGATTTGATTTGAACGAGCCACCACAGTCGTCCATTCATATAAATGCTATTCCCTTCCAGAGCACGATGAGTCAGAGGCGATGCCATCTACAAAAATCTGTGACTCTGAATCTCATCAGTTGACTAGGCTACTTCCACCATCGCTTCGATCTTCCGGCTGCATCTTCAGCTGAAGGCTATCCCAAGGATCTCTCAAATCCAACACTCAGTCAATAAGCCAAAAATCATTGCTCACATCTGCCCTCGACGCATTCCCAAATACGCCGCCTCAAGGGTCGTTCTATGGGTCTACCATATTCATATCCGATTCGACGGGCAATGTCGCTTAGGGTCAGCTGTCCCGAAGCTACGCTCGATAATTGTAATCATCACGATGGACAATTACTATAAACCATGCTATATCTCATCTGCAAATCCGAATCAAGATTCCAACCATCCCATCCGAGCGAACTCCCGAATCCGAGCAATGTGCTCGTTGAAACCGTCTACCATCAATCCGTCGTTCTGTCCTGAATCCATCAAATTTCTGAATTGCATGTTCGATTCTCGCACTACAAATTGCAATGATTCTCAAAACCCAAGACTTGCTCCAATTCTTATCCATTTGCTGCGTTCCACAATGCACGTCCAATTTACTCGAGCAGCACAGTGATTTGTTCCAACGTTGCTCCCACATTTAGCTATCTTTAAAAGTCTGTCCGCCAAAATCTTTGCCTTCCGTTGTTGCCACAATCCGTCTACGTCTTTCCGGAGAATCCGTCTACCATCGTTGCACCATCTTGCCCAAAATTTTATTTTCGCTAAACCTGAGTCGACTTCTCGAGCAGCAATATCCAAAATCCTTCAAGTTTGTGTGAATCCATCTCATTGTCCCTCCAGACCAATATCGTGTTTCTTTGCTCAACCAATAGCTCAAATGTGTTGCCCAAAATCATAGTTCGTGCTCGCTATCCTTCCGATAATCCCATCGCTTTGCTCAAGCATAACCCAAATATTCGTTCCGATCTCATCCATCTCTTAAGCCCAACGATACTTCCATTTGCACGATTCCGTCCTTGAGTTCTCAAGTCTAATGTATCGAAGGATACCCGAGTCAAATTCTATTGCACTATATACCACTTAGAAATAAAGTTGCCCTCGTGCGAAACCTGCGTCAACCAGCGTCTATCCCAAACCGACTATTCCGAGGTGATTCTGTCGAATCATAACTCAATATTCGCTTGCTCCATTTTTACTCCTTCCAACTCAATCGATTTGCACCAACCGACTTGTATTCGTTATCCGAGTCCGTTCAGGCAATTCCCATAGATGTCCAACCAAAATATTTCCAAAGCCTTGCTTAACACATTTGATCCCATATGCCACTTCGAATCAATTCGCTACTCACATTACGTTTCCTTACACGAATCCAAAAATCCGTTCGAACCATCCCTTAGGTGTGATCATGCCATTCCCCATCTTAAGTCTGACACAAAAACTTAGCCAATTCTTTAACCATCAATCTCGTTAGGCAACTCGTGCTATGTTCCATTCTCGATGCTTCCAACATTTCCCAAACCGTCTGATACTTTCACAGCACGAGCAATCGTGCAATGATTGTCTTCCAAATAGTCCAACCGAACATCCAACGGTTTCACACATCTGTTATACGAGCAACTCGTTCCAACTTATTCTGATATTCCCAAGCCAAACTCAGACTTGCTCAACCGATGCACCACAGCCAAAATTCCAACTTCTATCCAACACAATCGCTTGACGAGCAACTCGTGCAAGGATATATTATCATCGAATGTTTCTACCCAAAATATACCACATGACCAAATCTCGTTAGCCAACCAACTGATCCATTGAGGCAATCAGAATCTTCCAAATGATAAGCCAAGCCAACCCAACGAAAAGCCCACACTTGTTGCACAAATGCAACAACGCCAACCAACTTGCTGCACGAATGCAACAATGCCTAACGAGGCTAAGCGATCCTACGAAAACCAACCAAGGCAACCCAACACAGAAATAACATGCAGCCAAAACCAGCAATAAATAGACTTATTGCATGAAACATCCGATGCGGCACTGAGTAGAGTCAAGAGCTAAACGACACGCGGAAGCTATTTAGAGTTTGTGATGAAGCGAAGGACCAAGTCCGAAGAAATGAACCGGGCGCTCTGATACCAATCTGTCACGCCCCAAACTCCCGCAAGCCCAATAGTCCCCGCTGAACGTGAAATCACCACGTTGCAGCTCTCTCGCGGGACAATCGTTCTATTCGGGACGTGATACCGTACGAGCCTAGAGTTGCGCTCGTACAAGGCGATATTGTTAAACACGAAAGTTATCATCGAAACAACCAAGTTACAGCGGAAGCCAATTGTGTACCAAGCACACATCAGAGTATACGCAGCGAAGCTCACGATAGGGTCCAAATGAGATGCCCCGAGTCAATGCCACAAAAGCGATGCCACGGAGACGATAAAATAACTCTTGCTCTTTCTCTAGCCCACAAAGGTACTTACAGTTCATACATCTTGTCCCGTATATCCAAGCAGCGCCACTACGTCTGTGTACCTGAAATATTGCCCACAAACGTGGGTCAGTACACAACCGTACTGGTGAGCGGGGTAACCCACTCGTCTAAGCCGACACTAAGTAAAGTAGTGAATGCACACAGTTAAATGGTGATCTTTCTAGTTGAATCCTAGATTCTTTTCATGGCATATGAATGACATGTTAAGGAAAGCAGTAAAGCAGTTTAAGCATGCAAGCATTCATTCTCAAACCAAACGACAAGCAGTTTATATATAGCCGACCCGTCTAACTCAATGTCATCGCTTGCACGATAACATATCGAACCATCAGTCTCGCCTCAATATCCATCCTCAACCAACAGTTTATATCCCAATCTCGAGTGCACACTCTTGCCGAGGCAAGGTGGCCGCGCCTACACGAAAGCCAAACCAACAAAAGAAAAGCAAGCCAACTCTTATCTATATGAAGTCACTGGCAAAGCCATAAAGGACAAAATCCAAGCATTAACGGCGCGCCCTATCAGCCCGGGTAGCAAGCCCCGCTGGAGGTCCCGCAATGCATCGTGACTAGCAATGTGACTAGCACGAATCAATATTTCCCTCCGGATCAATACGGTCCCAGTGCCCCGGGAAGTCGTTTCGAGGAAATGTCAAACCCTTGTGTACACAGGTTGTCCGTGACATACAGACACACGTAGGTATGACGAGAGGATCGAACATTCTCGCCCCACCAAGCGATCCTAGACTCGTTCCATCGATAAACCCAACCGAAGTATCCATAACCATTCTTCCAACATGTTCTTCCAAGAAGTCCAAATCTCGACCTCAATATATATAGCCCAAGGCACCAAAATACCCAGTGTTTCACATTGCCGCTTTACAACAATATATTCTGAAATGGTGCAACACCCATGCTCAAAGCAATCCCATGGCACAATGCCGTCTCAGTGGCACAATGCCCCATTCGTGACACAATGCCCCATCAAGCGGCACCATACCTCGCTGATGCAGTTGTTCAGTTTCGAACCACAACTGCTCGCTTTGCAAGACAAAGCGACCCAGTGATACTCGTGCACGGATGCACGCTCGCTCGCCCAAATTTCCGATATTCCCATATTCCCATTTGCCTCAATGTATCATTCCAACTTGTATATTTCCAACCGTCCAAGCAAGATCCCAAGTATCCAACCGATCGTCTCAAACGTATAATCCAACTATCGCACCAACTATCCAACGCGTAAAACCATTCAAGCCACAATCCTACCAAGCCAACGATGCACACTCTATGCACGCCTCAGTGTAGTGCTTTCCGATGTTTCAGCCCAAGTGTACAAGCCATTACGTGTTTTCCATATTGTTAGGCATGAAGGAGTAGAGGAGAAGGGAAAGAGCCCACTCACATTGTTTGAATCCGTTAGGCATCCTGTCCTGCCGATACGGCCAATCCCTTGAACCCGTGGTCCGATGCAAGCGCGATCTACTCAACTGGTATGACCGTGCGAGCAGGCCGTGCTCTCCAAATCATCCGACCGATCGGACTAAGGAAGACGGCATTATCGTTTCCATCCAGCTATTCAGTACTGTTCTGAACGAATACCTGATTTCCATCGATCCCGCTAGCCATTTGTACATTGAAACCAACTCGATTAATCCTTCTTCCCGAAATCCGACATTTCAAATGTAACCAGCATTTGATTTATTCAGTCCGACTCAGCGTAACGCTCCGAGCGGTTGCGGGGCGTTACAAATAGCACCGCATATAGTCAGGGTCAAGCACTATGAAGGAGTTCTCCATGTTACTGTGGGATGACACCTCCATGAGGTACCTCGATAGGGTAAATCCTCCACTGCGGGCCATGTCATAGTGGTAGTAACACCGCACATAGTCAAGGACACAACATATATGGGCTTGGAGGACTACTGATATTGCGTCTTTGCAATCCTACCATTTAGTTTTATGCTATTGGTTCAAAGAGAAATCTATCAGGCATCTAGCTATTGGTTCAAGGGAGGAATAGCGTTCACAAACGATCGTAGCTAGTTCAAAGAGAAATCTACCTAATATAGAGCGTTCCAGAAGTTCATTTATGAACTTGCTGGTTCCTGAGGGCAGATCGTCCGTACGACGAATCTTGCTTTGAGAAACGATGGTTTTGACCACCCCAGCTATGAGCTTTTCTTCAGCTTTTTTCTTTGCTTCGTTCTTTCTCATTGTAGCGTCTGCAAAAGTAAAGAAAAGAACGTTTTACTTGTTGCTTGTTGTAATCTTCATTTTCTTCGAAGTTATTTTGTAACATGTTCTTGGTTCGTGCTTCGTTGGAATCGAGAAATATCAGATGAGGAATTCTTGTGTGAATTTCTGATCTCGACGACAACTTGGATTCTGGTAGAGAGCGGACCTTCGAATTTCGCTAGTAGCTGTGTTATGGCCCGCGTTCTACCATCTTTGATCCGCCTAGGAACTGACATCTAGTCCCTCTTGGAAGTTGGCAAAGCACTGAGGTCTGAATACTTGATCATATGCATGAGTGTTGGTCTCTCTCTTGCTTAAGATTTGTGTAAAATAATGGAAAATCTCACGAGTGTGATGAATATATATGATTCCATGAATTTCTTCCATTATTGAAACGTATTAAAAGATTTGCTTGATATAGAAAATTTTTTGATCACCCTTTTTGAAATAATTGTTGTTTCGCAATATTGACATTTATTGTTTTTGTATTAACCCCAATCAGTAAAATATTTGCGATAAAAATTACAATAAATTTCCAATAAATGCAATTAATTTTCGGCAAACAAACAAGGAGGAAAAAAAAAAAAAAAAAACTAAATGAACTTGCAACCAAGGGCTAAAACAAAAATCCCCTTTTCCTTAGGGAAACCTAAATCTATGTCATCATCTTCCAACATGAGCCCACTAATAAGCAAATGCGGAGAACCTAACTAAATAGCCTATGGGGAAACTAGGATCCACAATGGTATGCAAGTTGTTAGTAGCTAGACACCTAGACAAACATTCCTATAATTCATAATTTTCATCCTGGCTGTCACCACCTGGTAATAATCCCACGTTTTATGTTGCATTCGCTACGAATTAAAATTAACAACTGCAATGCAACACCGCAACATCTGTTCTTAGATCCCGTTTGGTTCGCGGAAAGAAAATAAGAAAAAATCTATTACTTAATTTTTTTTTTTTTGGAAAATTATACTTTTTATTCATTTTTCTTTGCAATGTTTGGAGATGCCAAGAAATTTGAAGAAAAATGAATTCACTATGATGAAAAAAATTTAGTTTGGTGGGAGAATCACTTTTTCTCCTATTTTTTCTTCCTATGAAAATTAATTTTCTTTTTCCATACTTTTTTTGGACACTCAAACATAAAAATAATTACTTTTCTTTCTCAATATCAAGATTCTGCGAACCAAACGGAACCTTGCAGTCGGCTTTACCTTCATGTCACAACAGTTGCACCCTACCTATCAAATACTAAACCTCTGTTAAAATAAGGGATCCCTTAAAACAAACCTGGGTTGGAATTGAGGATACTAAGGATGGCATAGGTATCAGCAAAAGAAGGTAACTGAGAAGAATGTGCACGTGCATTTAGTTTTACTTACATTTTCAACTTTCAAATCACATTTTAACCAGCAATCAAAACTTACACAATTTCCAATATGAATGAAGAAAACAAAGAAAACTATGGAAAGTTCTATGCCTATGATTTGTATGTATGCTCCTTTTTTTCTGACACATTCATATGATCTAAATATATTCCTTATTTGTCTAACATTTGCCTTGAAATGCCACCAGACAGACTAAATCAACTCAGAGGATGCAATCAGATTTGGTAGGGAAGGAAGTGTTGGGGTTGGGGGTTGGGTGGGTTCTGAAAGTAGAGGCAGAGTGTGAGAGTTGGTGCACATTTCTGGATGTTGATATCTAGCTTACTCATTTCTGAAGCAAAAATTATATATATAATAAACCTTATGTTCACAAATAGTTGACATGCTGGTCTTTGTTTCTTCAACATGCCGATGGTAATGGCTGCATTTGTCATCTTCTTCTTCGGTGGCGCGGCGAAAGGCGAATTCTTCTACGGAGATGCGGTCGCCAAGAGCCTGCTCTACTTCGAGGCGCAGCGCTCCGGCCGCCTCCCTCACAACCAACGGGTCGCGTGGCGCGGCCATTCGGGGCTCACCGACGGCCTCGGACAAGGAGTTAGTTCATATAATCTTCTATTAACGTTTTCTCGGGGCATTCGAATGAGTTTTTTTTTTTTTTCCTAATATACGCAGAACAATGCAGGTTGATTTGGTGGGAGGATACTACGACGCCGGAGACCACGTGAAGTTCGGCCTGCCGATGGCGTTCACGATCACAATGCTCTCGTGGTCCGTCATGGAGTATGAGGACGAGATCGCGGCGGTAGGCGAGCTCGAGCATGCACTGGAGGCCATCAAATGGGGGACAGACTACTTCATCAAGGCACACACTCATCCTAATGTGTTCTGGGCACAGGTATCTGATAAGATTTTATTTTGGAGTGTTTGGGTTTTAGTCCGATACGTGTCAGATACACATCCAACATGACACAGCCCACACTTGTACCATTGTTTGAATTTGTTGCAGGTGGGGGACGGATCCTCTGACCATTACTGCTGGCAGAGGCCAGAGGACATGACAACATCAAGAAGAGCCTACAAGATCGACGAGGACAATCCCGGGTCGGAGGTCGCAGGGGAGACAGCTGCGGCCTTGGCCGCCGCCTCGATTTTGTTCAAGAAATCGAACCCTGATTACTCTCGTCTCCTGTTGCGCCATGCCGAAGAGGTACTTACTACTGATGCTGATATACATAGATAACGCGATCAGAGTCACTACTATGCACATAACTTCATTTGATTCAAATGGTTGGGTCTGCATTGTAGTTATTCGAGTTCGGGGACAAGTACAGGGAGAGGTATGACAGGAGCGTGGAGGTGGCGAAGGGCTACTACCCGTCCGTCAGCGGATACGGGGATGAGCTGCTGTGGGCGGCCCTTTGGCTCCGTAGAGCTACGGGGAGCGGCAGGTACTTGGAGTACGCGACCAAGAACGCCTACAGCTTCGGTGGGGCTAGCTGGGCTATATCCGAGTTTAGCTGGGATATCAAGTATGCTGGTGTTCAGGTTCTTGCTGCCAAGGTATTAGCCCCTCTCCAGTAGTTGTACCTGATCCTAATGGTATTAGTAGCGGATACGATACAAATAAGGACACAATACGGGTACAGGATATATGGACACGTTATACGAATACCGAAAAGTTCTCGGGTTAATTCTAAATAGTTGGTTCACAAAGGGGAGAGAGCAGTTCAAGAGAGGGGTAGGTTTACTGGTTGATATGTCAATGTTAAGAATGAGCCTGCTACCAAATTGTTGCTGACAGAAGGGGAAAAAAAAAAACTATCAGGAGGGTCCCATTTAAAGAGGAAATTAGCTAGCCAGTTGCCTGCAAAACCAGGAAAATGGAAGGGCAACTACTGCAAGTGAAGGATTTTATATAAGTCATTCACCAAACCTTTAAACATCAGTAAAGACCAGAAACAAAGATCATACTCTGTCTGTCTCAACAGAATGAGTATGCCCCTGTTAGAATTGTATGTTTCAAGCATTTTTAAAATTGACTTAACAAAGACTTGCATATATTTTGTCCAGAATGCTGGCAAGGAAAATGTGTCAGATGAAAGCACTCATTTTTCGGTTATAAATCTATTTTGGTTGGTATTAACTTTGAGAGTACACTAATGTCATTATCGGTAGAAACCATGACAGGAGTTCACAACATGAAGCATAAATTATCATATTCTAACATATTGAGAAAAATATGATGTTTCTCCTAAAATCCAAACCGAGAGTACGGTTTGAGTTGATACCTATAGGTAATCTAGATCGGTTGACCAAGATCAGTGGTAGTTAGCAAGTTTAGCATAAATAATTTCAACTTGGATATTTGTTCCATCTCCTGCTAGTAAGAGATAATTTTCTAATTTATTTTATCTCATTTTGTTTAGAGAGAGAGATTATCAGATAAGTTATTTTTAGGACTAGTTGTTGACCCGTGTGCCTTTGGCACTTTGATCATTCTCGATACTCTTCCAAATATTTTATTATACCTGATAAATAACAATAAAAAAATAAAATAAAAGTATAATACATTATAAATAAATTAAATGTATAAATGATAATAAAGAAATTAAATTTATAAATAACAATAAGTAAAGGAACATATATAATAAAAAAATTATATTTAAAATTTAATTAGCAACATATACACTATAATGAAATATATTTAAGATTTAACTCGAAATTTATCTATTTAAGATGTAAACATGTTAAATACATCATTTTTAATAAGCAATTCTTATTTCAAAGAAGTATTCTTCTTCAACCCCCGACTCTAATAGTATTAGCTACATATGTCTCAGTTTTTACTGGAAGGAGAATTCGACAACGAGAAGAAGAAGAAACAGTACATAAAGACATTCAAGGACTACAGATCGAAAGCCGAGTTCTACCTGTGCTCGTGTCTCGGCAAGAAGAACAACAACGGCAGCAACGTCCGCCGCACCCCCGGCGGCCTCCTCTACGTCCGCAAGTGGAACAACATGCAGTACGTGGTCGGCGCCACCTTCCTCCTCGCCGCCTACTCCGGCTACTTGGACAAGGCCAACCAGACCCAGCTCCACTGCCCCAAGGGCTCCCTGGGCCCCCACGAGCTGCTCTCCTTCGCCAAGTCCCAAGCGGACTACATCCTGGGGTCCAACCCCATGGGACTCAGCTACTTGATAGGCTACGGACCCGCGTACCCGAACCGAGTCCACCACCGAGCCGCGTCCACCGTTCCCTACAAGGAGAGCAGGGCCTTCATCGGCTGCAGCCAGGGCTACGACCTCTGGTTCGGGCGGCAGAGGCCCAACCCGAACGTGCTCGTTGGGGCCATCGTCGGGGGGCCCGACTACGAGGACCGGTTCAGGGACGTGAGGGGGAACTTCATGCAGACGGAGGCGTGCACTTACAACACCGCCCCGATGGTCGGAGTGTTCGCGAAGTTGCATAGTTTGGAACAAGAACTTGGCGGGATGCTGCAAACTCGAGCTTCCTCTTAATTAACAACTTGAAATTTAATTCATTAGTAGTCGGAGAAAGATTAATAGTGCTATATATTCATTCTTTTTCAGATTGATTTCTCATGTTAGCGCTTTTTAGTCTCAAAAACATTTTCTTTCTTCTATGATTCTGAAGGGAAATTTCTTTCGACCATAATTACTAACAATAGTAAAGGGAATGAAAGGAAAAGGCATGTACATAATCAAAGGCATTTCAATTTGAGAACTGTAATTGCCTACAGAGTTTTTACCATGTCCACAAATATTTAAAGTGAATTATCAAAGTTATTCTTAACTTATAAGACATATACATTTTATTTTAGGTTATTTCACCTCTCCTATATTTTTAGTTTATTAATACTTTAAAAATAATTACACGACACCGTCTCTGCTAGTAAGGATGGTTAGTGCAATAACTATTTAAGTAAAATATAAAACATATGAGAGGTCTGAGTAATAAACATAAAATATAGGAAAGATTAGTGATTTTTTTTTAATAAAGTTTGACTTTTTCTGCTTTAGAGAAAGACAAAACCAAAAGGCTGGCTGGCTATCTGCGAATTCACACTAGAACCAAGGAGAAAACTTTCTGCGTCCAGATTGTCCACGAAGTAAAAAAAGTTGCTACACTCCTAACCCTCCATCCTTACCCCCTAGATCAAATAAATTTGTATTTATATTGTCTCTTAGGACTCTACTCTGTACTTTCAAGTTTGTTAATCAAAATCAAGTCCTTTTAGTTCTTTCTTTTGATTTAAATGGCAAACAGACTGATAACTGTTATTGTATGCAAATTCTGCCAACGGGAGGTAGACGCCCCAACTTGACTTTGAATCGATCGCACAGAGACACAGCATGTCTTCGAGCACCTGATTTACTCGCTCTATTTGGCCATCGGTTTGAGGATGGTAGGCTGAGCTAAACTTTAACTTGGTCCCCATTATTGACTGAAGGCTCTCCCAGAAACGTGATAGGAATCGATTGTCCCGATCTGACACTATAGAAACTGGCACTCGATGCAGCCGAACTATCTCATCAAGGTAGGTCTAGGCGAGGCAATAAATGCTCCAAGTAACTTTAATGGCAATGAAGTGTGCTGACTTGGTTAACCGGTCGACGATGACCCAGACTGCGTTATTCTCCTGCTTCATCTTTGGTAAGCCAACAATGAAGTCCATGCTTATGTGCTCCTATTTTTTATTCCAGAATAACAAGATTCTGCATCTCTCCGTCTGGTTTCTGATGTTCTACTTTCACCCTCTAACAGGTTATGCATTACGACATGAAGCGCGCCACATATTTTTTCATGCTTTGCCACCAGAAGACAGTGTGAAGGTCTTTATACATCTTCATGCTCCCGGGATGGACTGTGTATGTCACGACCCGCACCCGGATATTCGGGCACGAGTACGTGGGTACGTCCAGCCTACGCCGCAGTGTCGGCGGTAGTACGCTGTCTAGATCATATTCACAGGTAATTTAAAATCTATCTCATCCACAAGAATAAACAGGCAAGGATAATCACAGGAAATAGAAATGCTAAGATTTCATAATATTTAATTTGTGACAACCAAATCCACAGTTAATACAAAACCAGAAGATAAATCGGGGACAAACCCGAGTATTGTGCTGAAAGAAAATACTAGCTAACTGGCTGACTACTCCTCAAAAGTAGTCTCCTGAGTAGGAACCGGCTCCTCAAATGTACCATCTGCTACGTCATATGGGCCATAAAAGGTGGGGACATAGTCCTCATTATCGCCTAATATGTCAACGGATCCAGTCAGGAAAGGAGCAAAGTACCAAATGCACAACAAAGATTAAACTAAATATTTATGACAAGTAGAAAAGAACTGACTAAGTATCATGATAAGATATGCATAATAAGTAGTAAAATTGATTAAGGGTTGAGCACTAAAAATCAGGAATATAAGTAAAACAGGATTAATTGCTATAAACCAGGGACATGAGTAAAACAGGAATATAATGAGACAGGAAAAAAATGGAACTACAACAAGTCAAGAACTATGTGTGTGAAATTGTGTATTTAGAATACATAGTTGGCATGTAGGGGGTTATAAGGCTAATCAGGCCGTCATAGACGACTATCAGTCAGGAATAATCGAGTATCAGGCTGATGGTACAGTCGCGTACCAACAACTAGCAGTCAGGACAGGGGAAAAGGTAAACTACATGCCTCCTAGTATTCTCCCTCCCGACACGAAAAGCAAGACATAAAATCCAATATTCTAACACTACGTGTAAACATCCAATGGTGCTAGTATAACAAGGAACTAGTTATCACAATATAAAGATTAAACTTGAAGTGCAGGTACTTGCCTGATGTTTGGATCCCAACTAGAGTTCTATCCTCGGGAAATTTCCAGAAATGTGTCTGGATGCTGAAATAAACATTATCATCATACTCAGAAGATATCAAATAGCTAGAAACGCCTGTCCTTGAGTCCAATTTGGAGACAAGAGCAAAAACGACAATTTTGGGTCAAAACGGGGTCCGCATGTGGGCCCGCTTTGCACCGAAAAATGTGTCAGGATCAAAGGTCTCCAAATTCACCAAACTTAGTGTCAATAGGTCAGGAACGATGATACGAACCCAACGGAACTTTCAGAATTGGATTCCGATGAGCCGATCACAAAATCGCCCGTCGAGCGGGACCTGTGGGGCCCACGACACGCGATTTCGTCAACGTTCTCAGAATCGAACCAATCTTGGGTCACAGGACTAGCGTATTGCTACGAGTCCGATGGCGCAAGTTTCGTTTCGATCCGACATGTACACAGAAAGTTAGGGCATGATTCAAAAAAGTCGGATACGGGGCGTTGTCCGCGGATACGCGTTGATCCCGGTGTGCACGCACACCCGAATCTACTTTCGCGAAATCCCACACGTCCGTATCAACGATGCGCACGTATCTGTGAAGATCGCTCGCGACCAAGTCGTCCCGTTTGGTGGGGCGTACCCAGTTCCGGGGTGAATCAGGTCGTTATTTTTCCTGTTTTTGGATCGCGGTTCGCGATCACCACAGGACGCGATGCCCCGAGCGGTTTGCCCGAGCACCGAGAGGATCATACAGGCTTCGCAACGCAACTGACGGAATCGAAAATGGGGTTACGAGCAGAGAGATACGCGTACCTGAACAGGGTCCAAAAACCGGGTTTTTACCGTGTCCGACACGACACAGGACACTGTGTCCCGTGTCCGTGTCCCGCGTCTAGGGTTAGGGCTAGGATTCTGGACGGCGGAGACGGCGGCTCTGCGATGGGGGAGGCCGGCCGGGCTAGGACGGGGCAGCGCGGCGCTCACTGGTGGAGGCGGCGGCGGCTCAAGGCGGCGAGACGCTGTCGGGGCTGTGCTGGGTCGGGGGAGCCGGAGGCAGCGGGGAAGGAGGAGGGAGGAGGAAGCCGGGGGCGGTGCGGAGAGGCGAGGGCGGAGCACGGCGAGGGGAGGCGGGTCGTGGCCGGGCGGGGAGAGGGCAGGGCGGAGGGGGTCGACCGGCGAGGGTTTTTTGGCCGGAGGGGGAGGGGCTGACGGGGTTTAAATAGGCGGTGGAGGAGGCTGGGTGGCCGGAGAAGGCGGGCGACGTGGGCTAGGTGGCCGGGCGAGCGGCGAGGTGGCCGGGCGGAGCGCCACGTGGCCGGAGGCGGCGGCTCAGCCGGGAGACGCGGGAAAGAGGGGAGAAGGGAAAGCGGGCTAGCGGGTGCGGCGGGTCGGGTTCGGGCAGACCCGACCCGACCCGATAGGGTGAGCGGGCTGGGCCGGCCCAATGGACTGGGGTTGGGCTTTGGGCCGGGTTTTGATTTAATTAAATAAATAAATAAATAAATAAATAATTTTTAGGTGATTAAAAATAGGTCCGGGGCCCGATAAATTCCAGAAAAATTATCCTAAGTCCAGTTTTTCATTTTACACCCAAAAATATTATTTTCATAATATTTTAATATTATTTATTATCAACTAAAAATTATTTAATAATTAAAACCCTGATTTTAATTACAGAAAATTTTCAGAAATTTCCAGAAAAATTGTGTAAAATCCAAATTTATAATTCTTGAAAATCAGGGGGTTTACAATCTACCCAACTTATAAAAATTTCGTTCTCAAAATTAAAATTAAGCCATAATCTGATAATCCTTCATGTACATAAGGCAAGTCAATCGCAATCTCCTTGCGATACTTAAAATCCTAATCATATCCACTGCAATCACTTCAAGGTTAAGATGACTACTGTTCCAATCAAAATTCAACCTATGGTTATTACTTCTTACTTCCTCAAATTACCCACAGGCAAATTTTAAATTAAGTCCATATAACATCTTCAAGATTTGCACACGCTTATAGTGAAGTTTGGAGATGGAGAGGAGAAGGAGAAGTAGGAGAAGAGAGAATATGAGAAAGGAGATTGCAAGGGCCTAAAACCCTAGGTTGCATCTCATGTCTATTTATATAAATATGCAATACACCCACAATTACTATTATACCCTCATATGATAAATAATAAAATAAAATAACTCTAACACCCTCCCTCAAGCAGGAGCATAGAGATCAGACATGCCCAGCTTGCTACATAAATCAGAAAATGGACCACGAGCAAGTGGTTTGGTGAGGATATCACCTAATTGATCCTCTGACCGAACATAAGGAGTGACAATCTGTTTCTTCAGCAACAAATCACGAACAAAATGACAATCCACCTCGATATGCTTCGTGCGCTCATGAAACACCGGATTACTTGCGATAAATATTGCCGACTGATTATCACAATACATCTCCATCGGAATAGGAATCATGATTCCCATTTCATGAAGAAGAGACTGCACCCACATCATCTCAGAAGCTGTATGAGCTATCGCACGGTACTCGGCCTCTGCACTAGAACGAGCCACAACATTCTGCTTCTTACTACGCCACGTGACAAGATTGCCACCCACAAACGTACAATAGCCAGAAGTAGACCTCCTATCACTGCGACTGCCTGCCCAATCAGCATCACTGAATCCAGTCACCGTAAGCAACTGGAAAGGTTTGTACAACAAACCCTTTCCAGGTGCACCCTTCAAGTATCGAAGAATGCGAGAGATAGCCTCCCAATGTGGTTGCCGAGGGGCATGCATAAACTGACTAACTACTCCAACTGCATATGTGATGTCTGGTCGAGTAACAGTAAGATATATAAGTTTGCCAACCAAACGTCTATAATATCCAACATCCTCAAATAACTCTCCCCTGTCAGCATCAAGCTTGTCATGATAATCCATAGGAGTCTCAACTGGCCGACACTCTAACATCCCAGTCTCGGAGAGCAAGTCTAGAACATACTTGCGTTGTGACAGATACACACCTGTCTTAGATCGAGCAACCTCGATTCCAAGAAAATATCGAAGAAGACCCAAATCCTTAGTATGAAACTGACGACTAAGGTAGGCCTTCAAGTCCACAATTCCAGCATGATCACTCCCAGATATAATGATATCATCAACATAAACAATCAACACAATAATACCTGCTGAGGAAGAATGGCAAAATACTGAATGATCTGATGTGGTACGCCGAAAGCCATACTGAATGAGAACTGAACTGAACTTGTCAAACCAAGCACGAGGTGACTGTTTCAGTCCATATAATGCTTTCTTCAATCGACATACGAGTCTTTTATTTCCTGTTACAACATATCCCGGTGGTTGATCCATATAAACCTCCTCCTGTAAGTCACCATGCAAGAAAGCATTCTTTATGTCCAGCTGATATATAGGCCATTGGTGATTAACCGCCACAGAAATAAGAATCCGAACTGAATTCAGCCGAGCCACTGGAGAGAAAGTCTCCATATAATCCACGCCATATGTCTGAGTATACCCTTTGGCAACCAACCGTGCCTTGAGGCGCTCAACAGAACCATCAGGGTGATATTTAACAGTGTACACCCATCTACAACCCACTGTTTGTTTTCCAACAGGAAGTGATGTAAGCTCCCAAGTCTGGTTTTGATGTAAAGCATACATCTCCTCATCCATTGCACTTTTCCAACCAGAAGATGACATAGCCTGCTTGTAAGTTTTGGGAATAAAAGTAGAAGACAATGAAACAGCAAATGCATGAAAAGATGATGAAGCACGGTGTAATGAAACATAGTTAGAAATGGGATGCTTATTCTTTGTGGTACAAAGGCGTTGTCTTTTTCTGAGAGCAATAGGAAGATCATCTGGATCTGTGATGATGGGAGCAGAAACCTCAGGCACGGAAGATGATTGGTTGAAGGCTGAATTCTGCAGAACCACTGGCCTGTCCTTGGATCTCTGATAAACCTGTAAATGGGGAATGGAGACAGAAATTGATTCAGGAATGACCGGAAGTGGTATGGAAGATATTAAATCTGTTGTAAAAGGAATATCACGGTCTCCTGAAGGAAAGAAGGGGGTAGACTCAAAGAATGTAACATCCACACTGACATAATATTTGCGTGACTGTGGACTGTAACAACGATAACCTTTTTGAGTACGGGGATAACCAAGAAAGACACACTTCAGAGATCTAGGAGCCAACTTATCTCGATTAGGTTCCAAGTTATGAATAAAAGCGACACAGCCAAACACTCGAGGAGATAAGGAAAAGGGTACGACATCTGTATTTAATATAGTAAATGGAACTTTGTTATTTAATACAGATGATGGCATGCGATTAATAAGATAACATGCAGTAAGAACGGCATCTGCCCAATACTGTTTGGGGACATGCATATTGAACATGAGAGTTCGAGCCACATCTAAAATGTGTCGATGTTTGCGTTCGGCTATACCATTTTGTTGAGAGGTGTGGACACAACTGGTTTGATGAATCATACCACGATCAACACAGAAACTGTTCACAGAAGATTGAGTATACTCCAAAGCATTATCAGAACGCAGAATTTTGATACGTTTATTAAACTGAACATAGACTTCATTATAAAAGGCAGATAACACATTTGGAAACTCAGATCTTTCTTTCATTAAATAACACCAAGTCATTCTGGAATAATCATCAATAAAAATAACAAAATACTGAAATCCTTTCGGACTTTTGACTCTAGACGGACCCCAAATATCAGAATAAACAAGATCAAAAGACTCTAATTGACGACTCTCACTACGACGAGGAAAGGAACTACGGTGATGCTTGCCTAACTGACAAGCCTCACATTCAAGACTAGATACATAACTCAAACTAGGAACAACTTGACGCAACTTAGCCAAAGACGGATGTCCCAAACGATAATGCCACTGCAACGGAGAAGTAGAAACAGAAGTGAAGGCCTTTCCAGGTAGATCCAAGTAGTACAGTCCATCTTTTTCATGCCCCGAACCAATCGTCTTTTTCGTCCTGAGGTCCTGAAAAATACACGAATTGGGAGAAAATGTCACAGAACATTGAAGAGATTTGGTTAACTGGCTCACAGATAACAAATTAAATAGAAAATTAGGCACATATAATGAATCAAATAATGATAGTGATTGAGTAGGGTGAATGACACCTTTCCCAAGCACAGGACGAGTAGACCCATCAGCCAAGATAATATTGTGTTTCATGGAACTACGATTATGAAAGATAGATGTTATACCAGACATGTGAGAGCTCGCTCCTGAGTCGATGATCCAAGAGGTGGATGGTGACTGGGTTGCCACAAAAGCAGGATTACCTATATGTGCCATGGTTGCAGTAGGTTGGGAGGTGGTACTAGCAAGCGCGTTCAACTTCTGGAGGATCTGTTGAAATGGAGATGAGGTATCGGATGTTGAAGTCTGATTGAAACCCGAAGTATCATCTCTGGGAGCAGAAGTGGTGTCCTGGGACTGCATATTTTCATCATGCACTTGATGTGCATATTCTGGTTTGCCCCATTTGTCCCAACAATAGTCTTCTACATGACCGAGCATTCCACAATAGTTACACTTTCGTGGTTGACCACGGCCACCACCACCACCACCGCGGCCACCACCACCACCGCGACCACCACCACGACCATTGTCTCTACCACCACGGCCTCCTCCTCGACCAAAACTACGACCACCATCTCTACCGCCACGTCCAATACCACGTCCACCACCACGACCAACAGCACTAGAAACTAGGACAGAAGAGTCGGTACTCGGCACCACAGAACTCTGTCCCAGAAAGGAACGATTGAGACGGGAGAAAGTATCTGCCACCGTAGGTAACTGCTCTCCAGCAAGGATTTGAGCTTTATAAGGTTCGAGCGCAGGATCCAAGCCGGCAAGGATGAGTGAAACATGAAACTCTTCCTTATGTCTCCGTGCTTCCTTCAAATCAGTAGTAACAGGATGATATTGAAGCAGTTCCTCCCACAAAGCCTTCTTTGAAGCCAGATATTCATTCACAGGCTTCCCATTTTGCTTTGTATTGAACAATAACTCGTACAACTCATAGATACGGGCAACGTTTCGCTTCTGCGAATAAGATTCTTCCAGAGATGCCCAAATCTGTTTGCTTGATTCACACCACTGAACATTAGCAGCGATATGTGGTTCCATACTATGCCACAACCATGACATAACGTATGCATCTGCACTCATCCAATCTTCATACTCAGCGGACGTTTCAGGCAGGGGTTCTTCGGTCAAAAACTTCAACTTCTTCTTCGCCCTTAACACCACTTTGATAGACTTGGACCAGGCAAGATAGTTCGCACCATTCAGTTTCACCGCTGTAATCGACTTTTCCAATTCATCATTATGAATAACAGTAAAAGGAGAACCACCTCCGCTACCACCACCACTATTAACCTCGCTAGAAGATTCGGTCCCCACCATACTTGCAGATGCAACAGAAAGACGAGATCTTTGAAACCCTAGATCTCACAACGAACCTCAACCGACGACGAATAACCAACGGAGATCTGTAGAAACCCTAGATCTCATAAACGAACCACGAACGACCACGAACAGCGAACGACGAACGGCGAATCATAAAAAGTTCGATCGGCCCTGTCGGGGATGGGATGTACAGTACTTACAAATATATGCTCTGATACCAAGTGAAGTTTGGAGATGGAGAGGAGAAGGAGAAGTAGGAGAAGAGAGAATATGAGAAAGGAGATTGCAAGGGCCTAAAACCCTAGGTTGCATCTCATGTCTATTTATATAAATATGCAATACACCCACAATTACTATTATACCCTCATATGATAAATAATAAAATAAAATAACTCTAACACTTATAAATTTGCCTCACGATTCTAACTATCATAGTTTCTTCTAGAAGTAATTCGAGTCCAACAGTATTCCCATTTGTATGCTTCAACCTTTTAAATTCCATTCACATCCTCAGTATTCCAACTAGGTAGTCCAACCATCAAATTTTAATTCTTAATTCGAATCATCAAATTGAAAAATAATTTAAATGTAGTCCACCAATGTTCAAGTCTGAAATTCTATATTTTTATCCTCTAAATTTTTAAAATTAGAATGGCTTGAACCTCTCCCAATCTAATCTTACTCGGTCACAATCTAAAGAAAATTTATCTCGAGTTGACAATGTGCTGCTACCCAACTTAGAATTTACCCATCCATCACATAAGGCTATATACCTTAAGAAAAATATTCCTTAATATGTTTACTCATGTCATTCAATCCTCGAAACTTCAACGCCGATCATATATGATATGTTAGATAATCCTCAAGTATGTGATCGGCCTATGGGACATATCTAGTATTCTCTGTATATCAAACATATACCAAGCACGAGATTTCGTCTTTCCAAAATAAGGGAAGACGAAGATCAATAATAAAGAGTTCAAGGGTGAGGTGATAGAATAGAAGTATCGGGATCAAGACGTTTAAAGAATTCAAATGAGAATTGTCAAGCAGTTGTGGACTGAAGTTCTATTCTGGTAATCATTTGTTCGCATGCTCGTATTGGGACAGTTATGTAACTGATACGATATGCTCGGACATATCTAGAGGGCAAGTATATCTATCTACTAATCACTACATATCTTAATCCACGTAAAGTATTATTTTGAAGGGCGAATCAAGTGCACTATGGTTGATCAGACCGTAATACACTGATTCTGAAATATATTATTGTGGGCCTCCCCAATAATACACTTGTCATGAACAAGCTCGATAAAGAGTAAGCTTGCAAAACTAGGCTATAGAATAGCAGCATAAGTCAAGTACAGCAAAATTAAGTGCGCTAGATGATGATGAAAGGAGGTACAGATTATTTAAGTTCACAAAACACACACAACAAGCACAGTAGCAAAAGACTCTACAATCTCTATAGTTATCAACTATAAAAGCATACCAGGTTATTAGCAAGTTCAAAATTACTAGGTTGGGGCTGAGGTCATGTCACGCCCCAGTCCCAAAATGACGAGGGACTGAGCACGTGCGCAATGGCCAGCAGCACGCACCGATGGACAACTCAATTTAATGGATCCATCAAGGCATGCTTAAGCTGTAGTCTAACAGGAAATAGATCCAATGCTACAAGTCACAGACTAATCTATTCTCATCCACAACAGATAAACACAGAGTAACTGCCAGAAATAATGCAATAGACTAAGTAAGCAAATCTCAATAAATATCTCGGGAAACAAACCGAGAATATGTCTGGTACAACAAATGCAAATAGACAGGAAATAATCAACTGAAAATAGAAATAACTGACTACATACGGCCAATGCTCAGGAGAAGTCCTCTGGTGCGAGCTCGTCTTCAGGTCCTGGTACAGCTCCTGGAAGTGCTCTTGTACGGTGTATCTCTGGATGGATCTCTTCGGCTATACCTGGGGACATAGTCCATTCCAGGTCCTCAGGGGACATAGCAAGGTACAGATAATACAAGCCAAAACATAAGCAGTGCAGAAATAAAGGAAACAGCAGGGTAAACTATGTAACCAGCTAAGTGATAAATGCAAGTTGAAAGCAGCACGAGAACTCAGGCTGAAACTACTACAAGCTCTGTGTCGGGGAGCTGGTAGCAGTGATATCATGTAGTTGTCTAGCTCAATGGGAGACTACGACGCCGGCATAATATAAAATCAACCTGTAGCCTGTGTGTCTCTCTCCACCCCATGTAATCACGCATATCATGACCATAACGTCTCATGTCCATGTCAGCGGGATTATAGCTAATGCAACAAGTCATATTGTCTATAAATAAAATATCTCTGTCAAGTCCTGTATCCTATACAGAATCACCATGAATGTCTCAGGAAGACTCTGTCTCATGAATAGTGTCAAGTGTCCTGGGTCGTATGGTACTTGATAAGACAAGTACAGGAAAATAAAGTGTCACGAATATCCATCTCTAGATGACCATACCCAACACCGCGTACGGTGTTGGCACCCGACTGATAATCGGACGCTAAGTACGTCACACGGTCCTAGGTTAAGTATGTACAACAGTTATAAATAAAACAAGGAAATATGCAACAAGACTGTCAAGTTGGCAAGGTATACTTGCCCTCTGATGTATAACTAAGCCAAGGAATATTTAGCAAAGACTGCAAGTTTTGGGCGAGGTACACTTGCCTGTGGTTCCGGCTCTGTTTGCGGCTCTGACTTCAGTTGGATTTGCAGGTGGTACTCCGGTTGCTGAAATAAACATCACCATCAGATCCAGAAAATATCAATCAGCTAGAAACGCCTGTCCTTGAGTCCAATTTGGAGACAAGGACAGAAACGGCAGTTTCGGGTCAAAATGGGATCCACATGTGGGCCTGCTTTGCACCAAAAAACGTGTCAGGGTCAAAGGTCTCCAAATTCACCAAACTTAGTGTCAACAGGTCAAGAACGATGATACGAACCCAACAGAACTTCCAGAATTGGATTCCGATGAGCCGGTCACAAAATCGCCCGTCGAGTGGGGCCTGTGGGGCCCACGACACGCGATTTCGTCAACGTTCTCAGAATCGAACCAAACTTGACCCACAGGACCAGCGTATCGCTACGAGTTCGATGGCGCAAGTTTCGTTTCAATCCGACATGTGTACACAAAGTTAGGGTAAATTGCAGAAAAGTCGGATACGGGACGATGTTCGCGGATACGCGTTGATTCCGGTGTGCACACACACCCGAATCGACTTCTGCAAAATCCCACACATCCGTATCGACGATGCGCACGTATCTGTGAAGACCGCGCACGACCAAGTCGTCCCGTTTGGCGGGGCGTACTCGGTTCCGGGGTAAAACAGGGTCTGGTTTTTCCTGTTTTTGGATCGCGGTGTGCGATCACCACAGGGCGCTATGCCCCAAACAGTTTGTCCGGGCACCGAGAGGGTCATACAGGCTTCACAACGCAATTTGCGGAATCAAAAACAGAGCTACGAACAAAAAGTTACAAGTACTTGAAGGGGACCCCAAAAACAGGGCAAAATCGTGTCCGACACGACACGCGGATACTGTGTCCCGTGTCCGTGTCCGACACAGGAATCGGATTTAGGGTTAGGGTTTGGGGATGCGGCGGCTGGGACGGTGGCTGGGCGGTCGGGCGGCTGAGGCAACGGCGGAGGGGGCCGGAGGCGACCGGGGAGGGGACGGCCGGGGCTCGCGGCGTCGCTGGAGGCGGCGCGGGGAGCAGCTGCGGCCGCTGCTGCTGTTGCTGCAGCCTCGTCGAGGCCGGAGGCAGGCGGAGGAGGGGAGGAAGAAGAAGGAGGGGCCGGGGGAGATGGCGCTGCGGACGGCGGCGTGGCGTCTCAGGGCGGCGGCGGTGGACGCGACGGGGAGGGGGAGCCGGAGGGGAAAGCCTAGGGTTTTAAATAGGGGAAGGGGAGCCGAGCGGGGCGGAGGAGAGGCGAGGAAGGCGGAGGAGAGGGTCGACGTGGCGCGAGGGCGGGGGCGCGTGGCCGAGCGGAGCGGGCGGGCGGCCGGGCGTGGCGGCGCGGGAAGCGGGCTGCGGGTCGTGGGGAGGGTTGGGGAAGGCGGGTCGGGTCTCGGGCGGTTCGGGTCTGGCCGACCCGACCCGACCCGCTAGCCTTTGCGGGCTGGGCCGGTTGGGCCCAAGTCGGTTGGGCCGGGCTGAAAATGGGTTTGGGTTTTATTTAATTAAATAAATAATTAAATAAATAACAATTAATTAATTAAATAAGTAATTAATTAATAAATAGTTTTTAGGTGTTTTAAAAATAGGTCCGGGGTCCAATAAATTCCAGAAAAATTGTCCTAAGTCCAGTTTTTCATTTTACATCCAAAAATATTATTTTCATAATATTTTAATATTGTTTATTATCATTTAAAAATCATTAAATAATTAAAATCCTGTTTTTAAATTACAGAAAATTCCCAGAAAATTCCAGAAAATTCCAGAAAATTGTGAAAATCCAGTTTTTAAAATTTTTGAAAAATTAGGGGATTTACAATCTACCCCCCTTAAGAGGATTGCGTCCTCGCAATCAAAGAATAATCAGTCAACAGAGATGACGCGGTCGCAAGCATCGTTTGAAAACACATCACAAGATATTTAGGGAAATACCGTTTCCCTAACAATGAAAGTTATGCACTTCCAGAGAAAAATCTAGTTAAAGCAAAAGATCTACAACTTTTATGAAAACTAGGTTGTTATTAACAAGTTACAATTTACTAGGTTGGGGCTGAGGTCACGAACCAATAGGCACGAGCTACAACAAGACTAGAAACGGAAAACTACGAATCACTTATGCGCATTGGCTACTCCACGAGTCTGCGCGTTCTCCACGGTCATCGTCAGGGCTTGCTCGCATCCTTGCAGTCAATTTTTCTGCTGTTGAGCCTGCTGGAAGAGTAGTTCCTGGGGTATCAAGGGTGGCCTCGGCTGATACCTGTTGAGCCTGCTGGAAGAGTAGTTCCTGGGGTATCAAGGGTGGCCTCGGCTGATACCCTGCTGCAGCTGGTGGTAGGACTTCTTGAACTTCCGTTTGCGGTGCTCCTAATACTGGATAGACTGGCCTCGGTATTGGTAACGCTCGTTGGTTTACCCTTGGTGCTCCTTCTCGACGCTCAGGGCATTCCCTCAGTAAATGCTGACTGGATCCGCAAGCCAAACATAATCTCATTTTCCGTCTGCACTTATTTTCTATATGACCTCGCCGGTGACAATATGGGCAAACAGGCATTGCCTGTCGAGATGCTTCTGGTGGCTGGTGTACGTGAGGTCTTTTTGCAGCTTCTTCTTGTTGTGCTTCGGATGGCCGCTTCAGACTGGTCTCTCTCCTGATGATGCGCTCCATGCGTCGTGCTGCAGCAAGAACGTCCGAGTATGATGTTGGTGCGACGGACCCAATTAGTTTCTGCAGTTCAATGTTCAGTCCGTCGAAGAATTTCTCGGCCTTCTCTTCTTCTGTCGGGATCAATGTTGGAGCGAAGCGACTTAGACGAATGAACTCAGAGTTGTACTCTTCCACCGTCTTAGCATCCTGAGTGAGGTGATTGAACTTGTCCCGAAGTTCTGATCGAGCGATGGCTGGAATGTACATCTCTTGGAAGAGTTTGGAGAACTTCTCCCAAGTAACTCGGTCTGGTCCGAGCCGTGTCTCCTCGGATAGCCACCAGTGATGTGCATTGTCCGTCAACTGCATTCTGACGGCAGTCATCCAACGTTCCTTTGGAAGCTCAGCTGCTTCTAATTGATGTTGAGTGTTGGTGAGCCACTCATGAACTTCAGTGGGCTCTTCCTTGCCTGAGAAGGTACGGGGCTTCAGCTGCCGGAAATCGGTGATAGAGCTCGTCGTTGGCCGTCGTGCTGGTAGGTCTGCCTGCTCCAGTGCAGTTATTAGGCTGCGACTCAAAGCCTCTTGTTGAGCTTGCATTATTGCATAGATCATTTGAAACATCTGCTGTCCGTCCATGGCCTGTCCTGGTGGAATTATGGGCATTGGTGGAGTAAATGGCGTCGTTGGTGGAATGTCATCGTGCTGGACTCTCGAGGCATGCTGTTGAGCTGATTGACCTCCATCCACTGGTGTTACTTCATCTTCGTTGGTTACCTCAGCATCTCGTGGTGATGTTATGGGAGTCTCGTCGTTTGCTCGTGAATCCATAACCCTGCAACCAAAATAAACAATAAGAGACGCACGGGAATCAAGGCAGGATGCAAGTCAAGAAATTAATTCGAAGTAGATATGGATATCAAGAACGTTTCAAGCAAGTGGATGAGATCCTAAAACTTATCCTATCTTTATTGCAGGCCTGTTCGGTCCCTGAGTTGAAACCGAACAATTTAGTCGTTGACCTGCATGGGCCACCACAAAAACTATGTCACGCCCCAGTCCCAAAATGACGAGGGACTGAGCACGTGCGCAATGGCCAGCAGCACGCACCGATGGATAACCCAATTTAATGGATCCATCAAGGCATGCTTAAGCTGTAGTCTAACAGGAAATAGATCCAATGCTACAAGTCACAGACTAATCTATTCTCATCCACAACAGATAAACACAGAGTAACTGCCAGAAATAATGCAATAGACTAAATAAGCAAATCTCAATAAATATCTCGGAAAACAAACCGAGAATATGTCTGGTACAACAAATGCAAATAGACAGAAAATAATCAACTGGAAATAGAAATAACTGACTACATACGGCCAATGCTCAGGAGAAGTCCTCTGGTGCGAGCTCGTCTTCAGGTCCTGGTACAGCTCCTGGAAGTGCTCTTGTACGGTGTATCTCTGGATGGATCTCTTCGGCTATACCTGGGGACATAGTCCATTCCAGGTCCTCAGGGGACATAGCAAGGTACAGATAATACAAGCCAAAACATAAGCAGTACAGAAATAAAGAAAACAGCAGGATAAACTATGTAACCAGCTAAGTGATAAATGCAAGTTGAGAGCAGCACGAGAACTCAGGCTGAAACTACTACAAGCTCTGTGTCGGGGAGCCGGTAGCAGTAATATCATGTAGTTGTCTAGCTCAATGGGAGACTACGACGCTGACATAATATAAAATCAACCTGTAGCCTGTGTGTCTCTCCCCACCCCATGTAATCACGCATATCATGACCATAACGTCTTATGTCCATGTCAGCGGGATTATAGCTAATGCAACAAGTCATATTGTCTATAAATAAAATATCTCTGTCAAGTCCTGTATCCTATACAGAATCACCATGAATGTCTCAGGAAGACTCTGTCTCATGAATAGTGTCAAGTGTCCTGGGTCGTATGGTACTTGATAAGACAAGTACAGGAAAATAAAGTGTCACGAATATCCATCTCTAGATGACCATACCCAACACTGCGTACGGTGTTGGCACCCGACTGATAATCGGACGCTAAGTACGTCACACGGTCCTAGGTTAAGTATGTACAACAGTTATAAATAAAACAAGGAAATATGCAACAAGACTGTCAAGTTGGCAAGGTATACTTGCCCTCTGATGTATAACTAAGCCAAGAAATATTTAGCAAAGACTGCAAGTTTTGGGCGAGGTACACTTGCCTGTGGTTCCGGCTCTGTTTGCGGCTCTGACTTCAGTTGGATTTGCAGGCGGTACTCCGGTTGCTGAAATAAACATCACCATCAGATCCAAAAAATATCAATCAGCTAGAAACACCTGTCCTTGAGTCCAATTTGGAGACAAGGGCAGAAACGGCAGTTTCGGATCAAAACGGGGTCCACATGTGGGCCTGCTTTGCACCAAAAAATGTGTCAGGGTCAAAGGTCTCCAAATTCACCAAACTTAGTGTCAACAGGTCAGGAACGATGATACGAACCCAACGGAACTTCCAGAATTGGATTCCGATGAGCCGGTCACAAAATCGCCCGTCGAGTGGGGCCTGTGGGGCCCACGACACGCGATTTCGTCAACGTTCTCAGAATCAAACCAAACTTGACCCACAGGACCAGCGTATCGCTATGAGTCCGATGGCGTAAGTTTCGTTTCAATCCGACGTGTGTACACAAAGTTAGGGTAAATTACAGAAAAGTCGGATATGGGGCGATGTTCGCGGATACGCGTTGATTCCGGTGTGCACGCACACCCGAATCGACTTCTGCGAAATCCCACACGTCCGTATCGATGATACGCACGTATCTGTGAAGACCGCGCATGACCAAGTTGTCCCATTTGGCGGGGCGTACTCGGTTCCGGGGTAAAACAGGGTCTAGTTTTTCCTGTTTTTGGATCATGGTGTGCGATCACCACAGGACGCTATGCCCCGAACAGTTTGTCCGGGCACCGAGAGGGTCATACAGACTTCGCAACGCATTTTGCGGAATCAAAAACAGAGCTACGAACAAAAAGTTACAAGTACCTGAAGGGGACCCCAAAAACAGGGCAAAATCATGTCCGACACGACATGCGGATACTGTGTCCCGTGTCCGTGTCCGACACAGGAATCGGATTTAGGGTTAGGGTTTGGGGATGCGGCGGCTGGGACGGTGGCTGGGCGGTCGGGCGGCTGAGGCAACGGCGGAGGGGGCCGGAGGCGACCGGGGAGGGGACGGCCGGGGCTCGCGGCGTCGCTGGAGGCGGCGCGGGGAGCAGCTGCGGCCGCTGCTGCTGTTGCTGCAGCCTCGTCGAGGCCGGAGGCAGGCGGAGGAGGGGAGGAAGAAGAAGGAGGGGCCGGGGGAGATGGCGCTGCGGGCGGCGGCGTGGCGTCTCAGGGCGGCGGCGGTGGACGCGGCGGGGAGGGGGAGCCGGAGGGGAAAGCCTAGGGTTTTAAATAGGGGAAGGGGAGCCGAGCGGGGCGGAGGAGAGGCGAGGAAGGCGGAGGAGAGGGTCGACGTGGCGCGAGGGCGGGGGCGCGTGGCAGAGCGGAGCGGGCGGGCGACCGGGCGTGGCGGCACGGGAAGCGGGCTGCGGGTCGTGGGGAGGGTTGGGGAAGGCGGGTCGGGTCTCGGGCGGTTCGGGTCTGGCCGACCCGACCCGACCCGCTAGCCTTTGCAGGCTGGGCCGGTTTGGCCCAAGTCGGTTGGGCCGGGCTGAAAATGGGTTTGGGTTTTATTTAATTAAATGAATAATTAAATAAATAACAATTAAATAATTAAATAAGTAATTAATTAAATAAATAGTTTTTAGGTGTTTTAAAAATAGGTCCGGGGTCCAATAAATTCCAGAAAAATTGTCCTAAGTCCAGTTTTTCATTTTACATCCAAAAATATTATTTTTATAATATTTTAATATTTTTTATTATTATTTAAAAATTATTGAATAATTAAAATCCTGTTTTTAAATTACAGAAAATTCCCAGAAAATTCCAAAAAATTCCAGAAAATTGTGAAAATCCAGTTTTTAAAATTTTTAAAAAATCAGGGGGTTTACAGGTCACGAACCAATTGGCACGAGCTAAACAATACTAGAAACGGTATCTACGAATCACTTACATGCATTAGCTGCTCCAAGAGTCTGCGCGTTCTCCACGGTCATTGCGTAAGCTTGTCCGCGTCCTTGAGGTGGTGTCCTCTCCTGTTGCTGGGCTAGCTGGGAGAGTGCTGCTTGTGGTACCAAGGGTGGTCTCGGTTCGGGTGCTGGTAGAGCTTGTTGGTTTATCACAACACCTCGTGGTGATCTTGTAGGAATCTCGTCGCTTGCTGATAGATCATTTACTCTGAATCTAAAAATAATCGATAAGAGGCGCACAGGAATCAAGGCAGGATGCAAGTCAAGGAATTAATTCAAATCCGAGATAGATGTCATGAACGATTCAAGCAAGGGAATGAGATCCTAAAACTTATCCTATCTTATTGCATGCCTGTTCGGTCCCTAAGTTAAATCCGAATAATTTAGTCGTTGACCTGCATGGGCCACCACAAAAATGTGTCACGACCCGTACCCGGATATTCGGGCATGAGTACGTGGGTACGTCCAGCCTACGCCGCAGTGTCGACGGTAGTACGCTGTCTAGATCATATTCACAGGTAATTTAAAATCTATCTCATCCACAAGAATAAACAGGCAAGGATAATCACAGGAAATAGGAATGCTAAGATTTCATAATATTTAATTTGTGACAACCAAATCCACAGTTAATACAAAACCAGAAGATAAATCGGAGACAAATCCGAGTATTGTGCTGAAAGAAAATACTAGCTAACTGGCTGACTACTCCTCAAAAGTAGTCTCCTGAGTAAGAACCGGCTCCTCAAATATACCATCTGCTACGTCATATGGGCCATAAAAGGTGGGGGCATAGTCCTCATCATCGCCTAATATGTCAACGGATCTAGTCAGGAAAGGAGCAAAGTACCAAATGCACAACAAAGATTAAACTAAATATTTATGACAAGTAGAAAAGAACTGACTAAGTATCATGATAAGATATGCATAATAAGTAGTAAAATTGATTAAGGGTTGAGCACTAAAAATCAGGAATATAAGTAAAACAGGATTAATTGCTATAAACCAGGGACATGAGTAAAACAGGAATATAATGAGACAGGAAAAAAATGGAACTACAACAAGTCAAGAACTATGTGTGTGAAATTGTGTATTTAGAATACATAGTTGGCATATAGGGGGTTATAAGGCTAATCAGGCCGTCATAGACGGCTATCAGTCAGGAATAATCGAGTATCAGGCTGATGGTACAGTCGCGTACCAACAGCTAACAGTCAGGACAGGGGAAAGGGTAAACTACATGCCTCCTAGTATTCTCCCTCCCGACACGAAAAGCAAGACATGAAATCTAATATTCTAACACTACGTGTAAACATCCAATGGTGGTAGTAGAACAAGGGACTAGTTATCACAATATAAAGATTAAACTTGAAGTACAGGTACTTGCCTGATGTTTGGATCCCAACTAGAGTTCTATCCTCAAAAAATTTCCAGAAATATGTCTGGATACTGAAATAAACATTACCATCATGCTCAGAAGATATCAAATAGCTAGAAACGCCTGTCCTTGAGTCCAATTTGGAGACCAGGGCAAAAACGGCAATTTTGGGTCAAAACGGGGTCCGCATGTGGGCCCGCTTTGCACCGAAAAACGTGTCAGGGTCAAAGGTCTCCAAATTCACCAAACTTAGTGTCAACAGGTCAGGAACGATGATACGAACCCAACGGAACTTCCAGAATTGGATTCCGATGAGCCGATCACAAAATCATCCGTCGAGCGGGACCTGTGGGGCCCACGACACGCGATTTCGTCAACGTTCTCAGAATCGAACCAATCTTGGGTCACAGGACCAGCGTATTACTACGAGTCTGATGACGCAAGTTTCGTTTCGATCCGACGTGTACACAGAAAGTTAGGGCATGATTCAGAAAAGTCGGATACGGGGCGTTGTCCGCGGATACGCGTTGATCCCGGTGTGCACGCACACCCGAATCGACTTCCGTGAAATCCCACACGTCCGTATCAACGATGCGCACGTATCTGTGAAGATCGCGCGCGACCAAGTCGTCCCGTTTGGCGGGGCGTACCCAGTTCCGGGGTGAATCGGGTCGTTATTTTTCCTGTTTTTGGATCGCGGTTCGCGATCACCACAGGACGCGATGCCCCGAGCGGTTTGCCCGGGCACCGAGAGGGTCATACAGGCTTCGTAACGCAACTGACGAAATCGAAAACGGGGTTACGAGCAGAGAGATACGCGTACCTGAACAGGGTCCGAAAACCAGGTTTTCACCGTGTCCGACACGACACAGGACATTGTGTCCCGTGTCCGTGTCCGTGTCCCGCGTCTAGGGTTAGGGCTAGGGTTCTGGACAGCGGAGACGGCGGCTCTGCGGCGGCTCTGCGACGGGGGAGGCCGGCCGGGCTAGGGCGGGGCAGCGCGGCGCTCACTGGTGGAGGCGGCGGCGGCTCAGGACGGCGGGGCCCTGTCGGGGCTGTGCTGGGTCGGGGGAGCCGGAGGCAGCGGGGAAGGTGGAGGGAGGAGGAAGCCGGGGGCTGTGCGGCGAGGCTAGGGCGGAGCACGGCGAGGGGAGGCGGGTCGTGGCCGGGCGGGGAGAGGGCAGGGCGGAGGGGGTCGACCGGCGAGTGTTTTTTGGCCGGAGGGGGGGCTGACGGGGTTTAAATAGGCGGTGGAGGAGGCTGGGTGGCCGGAGAAGGCGGGCGACGTGGGCTAGGTGGCCGGGAGGAGCGGCGAGGTGGCCGGGCGGAGCGCCATGTGGCCGGAGGCGGCGGCTCCGCCGGAAGACGCGGGGAAGAGGGGAGAAGGGGATGCGGGTAGCGGGTGCGGCGGGTCGGGTTCGGGCATACCCGACCCGACCCGATAGGGCGAGCGGGCTGGGCCGGCCCAATGGACTGGGGTTGGGCTTTGGGCCGGGTTTGGATTTAATTAAATAAATAAATAAATAATTAAATAAATAAATAAATAATTTTTAGGTGATTAAAAATATGTCCGGGGCCCGATAAATTTCAGAAAAATTATCCTAAGTCCAGTTTTTTATTTTACACCCAAAATATTATTTCCATAATATTTTAATATTATTTATTATCAACTAAAAATCATTTAATAATTAAAACCCTGATTTTAATTACAGAAAATTTCCAAAAAATTCCAGAAAAATTGTGTAAAATCCAAATTTATAATTCTTGAAAATAAGGGGGTTTACAATGTTTAAATAGGCGGTGGAGGAGGCTGGGTGGCCGGAGAAGGCGGGCGACGTGGTCTAGGTGGCCGGGCGGAGCGACGAGGTGGCCGGACGGAGCGCCACGTGGCCGGAGGCGGCGGCTCCGCCGGGAGACGCGGGGAAGAGGGGAGAATGGGAAGCGGGCTAGCGGGTGCGGCGGGTCGGGTTCAGGCAGACCCGACCCGACCCGATAGGGCGGGCGGGCTGGGCCGGCCCAATGGACTGGGGTTGGGCTTTGGGCCCGGTTTGGGTTTAATTAAATAAATAATTAATTAAATAATTAATTAATTAATTAAATAATTTTTAGGTGATTAAAAATAGGTCCGGGGCCCGATAAATTCCAGAAAAATTATCCTAAGTCCAGTTTTTCATTTTACACCAAAAAATATTATTTTCATAATATTGTAATATTATTTACTATCAACTAAAAATCATTTAATAATTAAAACCCTGATTTTAATTACAGAAAATTTTCAGAAAATTCCAGAAAAATTGTGTAAAATCCAAATTTATAATTCTTGAAAATCAGGGGGTTTACAGTGTAGGCCGCATAGTGAGCTTCCACAAGGATCTCCTTTTTGAGTTCTGCATCGTTGGGGATGCATAGCCCCTTTCCTTCACCCGCAACACTTCATTCTCGTCTATTGTAAAGTCCTACGCCTTTCTTTCTAGAATATGCTCAAGCATTTTTCTTAAGAATGGGTCGTCCCTCTGAGTATACGTGACTCTCTCTAGCATGTTGGGTACAAATCACATCTGAGCAACTCATGCACCGCGGTATCGAATTTGGAGTTCAATGCCCATTTTCTTAAAGTCTTTTTGTTACCTGCGATCAACGAACATGGATCCCGCAAACACTCGACTCAACGCATCCGCTACCATATTTTCTTTGCCAGGTGTGTAGTCGATCATCAAGTCATAGTCTTTGATCAATTTTAGCCAATGCCGCTGTCGTAGGTTAAGGTTCGTTTGGGTGAATAGGTACTTTAAGCTTTTGTGATCAGTGTAAATTCGGCAAGCCACTCTATAGAGGTAGTGTCGCCACAATTTTAGCGCGAACACAATTATCGCTAGTTCCAGGTTATGCGTAGGATAATTTTTCTTGTGCTTTTTCAGTTGTCTTGATGCGCAGGCTATCACCCTATCCCGCTGCATGAGTACACACCACAAGCCCTGCCCTGCCGCATCGCTGAATATTTAGAATCTCGATGTCTCATCTGGTAGTGCAAGCACTACTAGAATAAGCGAGATTAGCGACATTTTTTAGCGACTCCGGGTAAAAACGTCGCTAATTTAGCGACTCCATGTAAAAACGTCACTAAACGTCGCTAATTGGCGACATTTAGTGACGTTTAGCAACTTTTATTGAGTTTTTAAAAGATTAGTCGCCATAAGTTCAATTTAGGTCGCTAAACGTTGCTAATATGTTTTATTTAGCGATATTTTTTAGCGACGTATATATTTTGGATATTTAGCGACGTCATTAGCGACGTTCAAGGAGTCGCTAAATTAGCGACGTCATTATTGGCGTCGCTAAATTCTAAATTAGCGACGTCATTATTGGCGTCGCTAAATCGTCGCTAAATTTTTTACTTAGGGCTGATTCCCCCCATTTTCTTCGATCTCTCCCTCTCCCTCTCCCAAAATTCAAACCCACTCTGCCTCTCCCGCTCCGGCTCCTCCTTCCTTCCTCCGGCGACCCCCCTCGGCCGCGCCCTCCTCCTCCGGCTCCTCTCCTCCCTCCAGCGCCCCCTCCTCCCTCCCGGCGACCCCCCTCCAGCCGCGTCCTCCCCCCTCCGGCAGCGTCCTCCCCCCCCCCCCCTCCTCCTCCTCCTCCTATAGGTAAACCCTAACTCTCTCTCTCTCCCCCTCACAGGACACACATGGCACTGACACGACACACACACGTTACAGACACTGACATACACACTGACACGACACACACACTTGACCTAGGGTTAAGGTTAGGGTTAGGATTGGACGTGGAGTATCGAGTGATAGAGTCGAACAATACCAAGTATTTCTTAGTTGCCCTCTCCGAACAGGGGGAACAGGGCACTATAATGTACGACCACCCCTCCAACAACATCGCTATCATCTGTGAGGGCGGACAGAACGTGGATGTCTCTATCGTTCACAGTGGATCATCCATCTATAAGACGTAGCCCGAGCAAATAGTGCATTATAAAAATATGCAAGTTTTGCTTGATTTTAGTTGGCTAAAAAATTATTATATGCGCCTCCAAATCAGTCTCAAATAAGCCACCTGCAAAACCTTGAACAATTGATGTTCACAGCGACAAAATGCAAGAACCAATCTACGATTCAATAGTACTTTAAACACACGAAGGGAGTTAAGATATTTATTGATTTCTTCTAAAAAGTTTTAGATGAACTGTAGTTATTTGCATTACACAATTCATGACATGCAGACAAGAATAAATGTGCTACCTGCTTTAGGTTTAGTAAAAAGCTTCTAGTAAGATATGCTTGGACAATTTCTCGCGCACTCAAGAACAGTAACTGATAGCCGTTTTCCTGATAAGAAACATCATAGATTTGTTAGCAATCTGACAGTAGAAAAAGTATTTGTCAGAAGTTTAAAATGTCACAACAAGCATCTCCATAAAGCTTTAGGTTACGGTTGTTGAATGATAGAAAGAGAAAAAACCTATGAAGCACAGCTACGAGTATGATGTCAGTATGATCATTTCTAAAATGCTAGGTACAGTGGCTGGGTACTGTGTGTAAAGACAAGTAACACATCTGCATGACTTCATGACTAAAATTAGCAGTTAAATTTCTTCACAAGGTCATATATCAAATGAGAGGTGGGACCGGAGGTGGCCCAATTAAAATTTACAAAACAATTAACAAAAAAGTGATGATATTTAAAGTACTAGAGGTGAAATAAAGATTCAAACTACTTTGCAATATTTATTCGACGATTATTGAAAAAAAGGTTGAAGTAGAGAGGACTGTGCACTTTGGTATCTTTGCTCGTATCAAGATTAACAAAATTTTATTGAAATTTTATTTCTTAACTTACACTTGCCAAGTAGAAAGAGTACATAGTGTCATGTCCTCACTCATGGTTTTGATATTAGTGCCTAAAATTTTGTTGGAATGTTCTTAACTTAAACTTGCTAAGTAGAAGAGTACATATTCATGTCTTCACTCTTTCATAGAATAGTAAAGTCTTCATTTTGGTGGGGTGATTTAATGTTATTGGATGGGAAATGTCCCATATTTTTCATCAAAATAAAATTTCTTTGTCGGAAACATATAATTGTATTGATTAGTTATGCATATACAAAATCTGAATTTGCTTTGATTCATAGTGTAAATGTATAGACATGTCATAAATGGCTTCTTAATCTATTTAGTATCTTTATTGAGATATATGGATCATCAGTGCTAAAAAATGTGATTAACAGTCCCACATTTCAGCCTGGATGTGAAACTCGTACGTATGTACATGCGCTCGTTTGTTACCCTGCGAATTTGTGTATTTGTGAATGTGTGCATATAGACCATATGTAGACTTAAGAAGGAAAACCACCAGTGTTACTTATGATGTGGAAGATGGTGTCACAGTATCAGAAGCAGTTGCCCCTTTTGTAGAAGCTAAGATACGATAGAGGAATATTTTATTAGATACTTAATATAAGGAGTTTTGTCTTGTATGTTAATAGAAAATGTTGATCCTTAAGTCATATAGACCATATGTAGACTCTTGTTTTCTCTATCTTTTCATTAATATTCTTAGTAAATTGCCTCCATGGTAGATCTTCTCGACATAAAATCAGATTGATTCTCTAATTTTTTTTTTGTTTTTTCTTAGACTTCGTTCACTTGCTCTCCCAAAGTTTCATGGTATGACTTATTAGCTTGACTAATTTGTGGTTAGGGTTAGGATTTTTGACCTGGGGTTAGGGTTAGGGTTTTTTTCACATTAACTAAAAATATAACTAATATCCTAGATGGTATTTAGGTAACTTATAGTACTAAAAGGGTTTTTGACTTGGGATTAGGGTTAGGGTTACTGCAACAAATAATTTATAGGCAGGGCTGCTGAGGGTATGTCTTAAGTAATATCTGTTATCAATTATATTCTTTGTGAGTCATCTAATTCTTCCATTCCGCATTATTAAGGGTATGTATTAAGTAATATATGTTATCAATTATATTCTTTATTTTCATCTATCTTACCAGATGGCACCCAAGAGAGAGACACCTCCTACTGTTAAGGAGGAAGTGATGCCTCCTACTGTTAAGGAGGAAGAGATATCACCTGCTGTATCTCAGACGGGGAGTTCCAATCACCCAGCACCTATAGCGCTGTATCTCAGACGGGGAGTTCTAGTCACCCAGCACCCATAGCGGAGATTGATCACATAGACGATGTTTATGCGCAGTATCTGAGGGACTGGTATCTGCCCCAGCGTATTGGATATCCTCGAGATTGATACTGTGATGTTTCATATACTTTTATTGTGGTTATTGTGTGATTATGATACTTATATATTATGCCCATTTTATGACTGTGATACTTATATATTATGCATTTTGTATGATTGTGATACTTTTATTTTGTGTTTTGTGTGACTGTGATATTTTATAATATTTGTGTGTATTAATTGTATGACTGTGATACTTTTTATTCATATTAAATGATGTTAATTTACCGGTGTTGAGTGTTCCACCGAAGGGGTCGGCGAACCCAGAGAATTCAACGGAGGGTTGCTCCGGGTCTATTTTTAATTAGAAATTTATAAATTGCAGGAATAATAGTTTGGAATAATTCAGTATTTTTTTATTTTTTTGTAAAATTAGCGACGTATTTAGCGACGTTTAGCGACGTTTATACACGTCGCTAAATACGTCGCTAATTAGTGACGTTAATAACGTCGCTAAACGTCGCTAAATACGTCGCTGTACGTCGCAAATTGCTGACATGACAGTACTACCAGGTCATTAAAGACGTCGTTGTGACGTCGCTATATAAGTCGCTAATTAGCGACGTTTAATTACGTCGCTAATTAGTGACTCTGCGTCGCTAAACGTCGCTAAGTTAGCGACACATTTAAGTCGCTAAAAAACGTCGGTATAACGACGTTTAGCGACGTTTTTCCTTTCAGCGACGTGATAATTACCAACTTCTATAAAATGTTACTAATTACGTCGCTAAACGTGATTAGCGACATTTTTTTGTCATTTAGCGACGTTTTTGGGCGTCGCTAATTTGACTTTTTTTGGTAGTGAAGTATTGGTATCAGAGTATGGCTTCAGATCCTTTGACCTTCGTGTTAGAAGTATTTTCTTGAAACGATAATGTCCCTCCTAGTTGAACTCTTGAATTTGCTTGGCCAAAATGAGACACGTTCCATACAGTAAGTCCATAATATGTTTTGAGACTGATGTAAATTATTTTTCTTTCAAGGAACGGCCTCAGAGACGGACGTATAAGCGCAAATAGTGATGCAGGAGCAAGGGGACAGTTCCGGCACTTCGAGCAGCTTAGGAAGTCAAGCAGCCGCCCCTTCTGTTGATCCGTTCGAGCGAATGATGCGCTTGATGGAAACGCAGCAGAGACAGACGGAATTATGTCAAATTCAATTCGAATTTCGAATTGAGGCTCAATTTCAGGCTCAACGGCCTCAGGCCGAGGCACGACAGAAGCAAATGAATGCCCTGTAAACAATTATGATGACGCTCGTCGCCAACGATAATACCAATATGTCACGCCCCGATTTTCACTAAATCGATAATCGTCCCCCGAGCATGATGCCGTGCGAGCGTAAAGCTCGCCGGCACAAGGCCTAGGCATAATGATATACTTTAGAAATATATGCAACAGAGCGCAAATGAGATATTATATATAGGAATGTAGAAAAGTTCTCTTTACTGATAATGAACATCTTGTTACAAATCCTTGATTCCAAAGTAAAAGGATGCCACACGGGCTTACAACATAGATGCAAAATAAGATAGTCGATCCATGTGATGACCCGTTCCGCGCAAGCGGATTGCCGATTCAAACGACAAAAGTGCAACGTCCCGACTCGCTTTGCTTCAGCGAGAATACTCGTTTGAGGCAAAAGAATCCGACTTAGGCTTTCAGAGGCTCGCTCGGAGTATCGCTCGACCAAGATGAATCATCGCTAAGGTGGGTGGCTACGATAAACTTGTCTTTACTTAGCCAGCACACTTAAAATATGGATATTTCATGCTAGTCGCTAGGTGAATCACCCCCTGCATGCTAATAAGAATCCAACGCACCTAGCTAAGGGAATAATCCCAACTTGTATTCCTTGTGCTAGAACATAGAAATGAAACATTGCTTATAATCAGACCCTTGCATGTTACCTTTGCCTTGTGCAACTAGACCCCGCTATGCCTCGAGTAGAACGACATATCTATACTTTACGGAGTGCACTGCTTCACTGCTACACTACACGACCCTAGATCATATCGCTTGAAAAATGCCTTCACGGTTTCACTCATCGGCTTACCTTCGGGAGCCAACATGAATGCTTAAGTTTTCTTATGAATGAAATGCTTGCCTGCTTATAAGTTAACTTGTAATGTTGCCTAGACTCAATATTTGCCACACGAAATTATGCCACAATCAAGTAACACTATCATGCATGCATCTAGTGAGCCAGGAGATTATCAAATAGTTCTTCTGTGCAATGTGAACCTGCAAGTATTCGGGACCGTTAGGTCGCTAAGGCAGTCCCCGCACCAGGGGAATGCATCAAGGCAAGTTGAATCACTGAATGGAAATCATGTCAAGTTTACATCTGAACGAGAATCATGTCAAGTAAATTAAGTATCACAGCTCATGGACTAATACTCGTTCAAAACAAAAACTCCTCTTGTAGTCGTGTTATGGATTGTCTTGTTAAGATGTGAATTTGGAAGACCCTGACCTGCATGTCGTGGACAACTTGAAAAAGGTGATCTTCGGATCTCAGTTCCACGGGCAGTCTCCGGGGCACCGGGGCCGATCCGATCCGGATGGAACTCTATTATATAGTCCTCTTGTACTGGACGAGGGTGGTTTGTAGCACCACTTGTTCTTTTTCGATGCATTCCATTCTCGTCACGGACTAGTATCCTTTATGGTTATGCCAGCGACCTCTTGTTCATATAGATAAGTCATCCTCGCTTAGCGACAACCCGCGTGCGAGTTATTGCATCGCATCGAGAATAACTGAACACCTGAACGATCATAACACACTTCTACATATAGAGCACTCGAACAGCTTATGCAACACACCTGATCATCCGAGTAACTCGTGCAGCCAAAGCGTAATCTCGCTCACAACACAGCGTTTGCATATGTTATTGCCCATGAATGTTTATACATGCTCGTGCTTGAATTAACTTGGTTTGCCTTGGACAGGGAAGAACAAATGGTAAGTTGGTAAGTCTCGCCGTGTTTACTCTTATGTCGTATGACGCACTGCCACATGAGTTAAGCTATTAAATCATTGTCATGAAACTGATCCTAAGGCAAAACTAGAAAGACAACATAATAGTTGGTGCACAGAATCTATTGAACGTGTTTAGATTTGTGGAGCGGGCGAGTAGCCTCCCCACCAGTGCATTCATGTACTGATAATCCACCAGGTTGCTTGCAGGGTACGGAAGAACCTCGTTTGGTGCGGATGCCTTCTTCGTGCGTGCTAAGGCGTGGAGTTCACTCTGAAACATTGGAGCGTTGCATCCGAAACTGAAGCACATATACAAGACATAATATTGGAACATCGCCTATACGTCATTTCATAAACGTAGCTACTTGGCACGCTTTTACTGTTTCAAATAGAGGAGCTTGAGCGACTTGTAATCTCGGCCTAGCGCCGCCTTTAACACTTGTTTGAATCAATAAAGTGTTTGTTTTACTTATTCTTGTGTTATTCAATGCTTCCACTATTGACGACTCAGCGAACTTGTTACCAATCGCCTATGCGTTTATAATTTTGCTGCACTCGGATAATCTGTGCGACTCTGTGGCTTAGACCTCTTACCGCCAACCAATGAACAACGGCCTTGCACGGGCACGGCTCACGTTCGTGCAGCATCACACCCAGATGGGTCAAGTGATCGTCCTGCGGGAGCGCTGGTGCGGTGATTCTCGCCTAGCGGGGACGGCCGATTACCCTACGGGAGATTAGGGTGTGACAATCCAAATATTACATCCCTTGCTAAATCTTCAAAAGAGCAAACCATCTTAGGTACATGTTAGCATCACCACCTAGGAGCGTCAAAAGGGTATGTGCGAGCTCCTCGAGAATATATACTTGTGCTCCAAAAAGTTACGAACACGAACGCGTCAGATCGATGAAAGGTTGGGGGGAAGCTTCAGCTCCTCACCGCGTTGCCTTGGCTCGGGGAACCTGCTGCAATGAGGGACAGTACTTCAAAAAGTACCGGTGAGGGCGAGCTAATTCAACATACCAAATCGACACCGTATTCATATGAACATGCAACATTATTATTATGAGATTTTTTTATCTTGTCTTAGTTCAATTTTTGCAACATGCGATAAAATGAAATGACATAACAAAATGTGCCACCGCTCGGTGAATTTTACTTGAACCATCTGAACCACCTGTACACAACTTACCATGACCTTCCCTGCCACGAAGACATAGTTTGTTTGCACAGTTTAAATATACATAAGGATCACTGTCTTGACTAGCCATCATGGATTATAGTCTGGGTAGACGGCGATGCTTGTAGCGCAGGTAGCGAGCCCCGCTACAAACTTCTGTCTCACCCGTGCTAGGTTACTAGCACGACTAACTGTTGTTCCACCCGGGACGAATAGGCCTCGGTGCCCCGGCGACCGTTCGCAGGAACCATATATCTTGTGCACAAGTTGTCCATGACCATTGACGATCTAAACACTAAGTTAACATACGAAACATATTCAAGATATCAGAATGAATATAACTACTTTAGCACAGTGCGATGACAAAGTCTACCTTCTGATGTGATCATATTTCAAGTTATGTTCTATCCATTGAACAGTTATAGATGAATAAGTTCTAGCTACAACTGAAACATAAAATAGTTACATACATAGCGAACAAGCACGCAACAATATGATCGTACAATAATTTTAGCTGACTAGTATTAAGTGTTTCATATCTACTTCTTCTTTTTATCTAGACTCAATTTTATTATTATGGTATCGTCGATCGGAATGCATAAACGAGTCAGGTTATGAAGAAGGAAGACATGGAAGAAGGGCGCTAATCGGAAGTAAGGCCACTCACAAGTTAGTAAATCGGGAAAGAGAAATGGAAGATCTTTAAGACTCCGGTTGCGCGTCACCTACACGATCACTTGTACGCACCAACAGATGATCAATATCTTCTGCTTCGGTCTCCAAGAGTTCGATACGAAATACGAAATTCAAAGAATGAAGACAATAAAATCCATTGAAACCGTTCTAGAAAACACATGTCACAAAACTAACAAGAAAGCAACCAAGCGGCATAAAAAACGGGCAAAGAAACCAGCACAACGGAAAGGCCCCTCTCGACTCTGCCGCCGAGTCCTTCCTTGAGACACGATCCGCTGAATGTGGGACCTGATTCCGAAGAAACCAATCCTTAATGAGGAAAGGATCTTGATTCAATCTGTCCCGATTGAACGATACCAAGTATTTCTTAGTCGCGCTCCCCGAATAGGGGGAACGGGGCACTACAGAGAGGAGGAGGAGGAGGAGGAGGAGGAGGGGGAAGTGTGTGTGTGTGTGTGTTCGGATTAGGGTTAGTGTCCGCGTGTGTTAGTGTGCCTGCGCGTGTGTGTGTCCGAGTTAGGATTAGTGTGTGTGTCATGTTGTGTCATGTCTTGTCAGTGTGTGTCCGGGTGGAGTCCTTGAAAAACCTAGAGAGACAAAGAGAGGAGCTCACTGAGTGAGGAGGAGGGAAGCTAGAGGGAGGAGCACGCCGGAGGAAGGGGCTTTACTGGAGGGAGGGGAACGCGGGCGGAGGGGGGTCACGGTGGGATGCCAGGATGAGGGGCTCGATGAGGGGTATGGTTTGAAATAATTTCGAGATATCGAAGGAAATGGGGGAAAGTGAATTCGTCAAACTATATATGAAATAAATTAGCGACGTCTAGAACAGACGTCGCTAACCATCGAGGAAATAAAAATATACTGCAACTTAAATACAAAAACGTCAGTAAACGTCGCTAAAATTAAAAAGTTAGCGACGTTTAGCGACTACCTAGCGACATTTATTTTTATTATAGTAATTGTAGTCGCGGAACGTCACTCCACGTTGCTATTAGCGACATATTACGATGTTTTATATAGACGTCGCTAAATACTTATAATTCAACAACGTTTTATTTGAACGTTGCTAAAATCATCGCTATTTGGACATTATTTGATAGTGTGTGTAAATAATCTTTTTATTTTAAAAAACTTAATAAATTGAGCCTATTTTTAGTAACACACATTAAAAATTCAAAAATCTTTTAAAATCTTCTTTGGTAATTGCAATTTCCTTCTATTTTCATAACTAAGGTGACACATAACGCAATGAAGAGCATTCCAGTGCATGAAGGTCCTCTCTTACCAAAGGTTTGAGGTTATTTTCGTGATAAAAAAAAATACTATTTGTCCTCCACAATTTTTGAGTGATATCATTTCTCGTAGCTGACATGGCAAATGACATGATAAATTTTAAAATTAAAATTAACATTAACATTAAAATTAAAATTTTTGGATGATTAATTTTTTGGATTAAAAACTGTCATGTAAGATGCCACATAATGAAAGATGACATCATCCTAATTTTTGGAAGACAAATAGAAATTTTTTTTTTTTTTTTTTTTGAGATGCCCGACGATACGCACGGGGACTTTACGTACGCTGCGTTACGTTGCATACCATTTGGGCCCACTGCTCCCATACATACCCCGTGATTTGATCCCGAAACTTTCGTCCAACCAGGAAGGTTATACCTTTTTATACTGACTACAAGAGTCAGTTGAGTTTAATACAAAATTGTTTTGTGATTCGAATCAATACATTTTCCAAGATACAAGTAAAAAAAAAGTTTGTCATGTAAAGAAAATTATGAACAGTCTTCTAGTTCAAATTGCGTTCTCAGTTTGGCGATCTCCTGAAAGCGTAGTTGTAGCAGCAACACCAAATGTTGATAAATGCTTCACCATATTGATCAAGCTCCAATTCCAAAAGTGCATACTTATTTGTCACGCAAGTTTACTTGACATTTCTCTGGAACATTACAAGTATGTTATCAAGACTACTTCAGCTATTCGTGAACCTCCCAAAAAAATTATACCAAATTTCATAAACTAATCCTGAATTAATATGAATAGATATATTATAAAATACAAATTCAATCAATGGATTAAAAATATAGAAAAATTATGATTCATCCATCAGCAGTTTAGGTTAATTAAGTGATTTATTAATTGGGTTGGCTTTGAGTAACGAATGTGTCGCCGCTATAATTCAGGGTCGGCCTGAGCTCATGGGGACTCGAGAAAGACTCCCGAAAAGCGCCTCATTCATAATATAAAAACAATAACTAAAATAAAAGTAAATATAACAAAAAAAATGTTGTACAAATTTGAACTAAGAACCTCTACTATGTTAGTCTAAACTCTTTTGAGTTAAAGATAGCCCAAGTATATTTTTGTTCTATTATAGATATGTCTATATTGATGTCTCTTTAGTCTTTGCATCATGGAACGTCGGGGCCAGAACCGTCCCTGCTATATACAATCAATTACAATAAGAGCTTCAATGAGCTTATTTACGTTTGAATCTGACTTTGTTACACATCTCAAAGTTACAAATATCAGTTTAATTTTTCAAGATTCAAGACGTACCTCATAAGAAGATTTATGTTACATACACATCTCGAGCACGAGCTGCGTGACTAGTGCAAGTATTTACAAAATAATCTTGTTATGGCTGTCGGTCTTAACATAAGATTTCACCACAGTTAATAGAATTGCACAAAATAATCTTACGTGGCTACCACGCTATTTTTCTTGCACGTAAATTTGGAATTTCCATTCTCAAGGAAAAGTCCTGTTTGATTTCCATTCTCAAGGAAAAGAAAATAGCCACACAGTTGTCCAATGCATGAATGCACTAACTTAACCTTAATTTTGGAATAAAAGGATTGCTGTCAAGAAATTGTTATGCTATTGGAAAATACTAATACTAATTTCTAAGCTTTTCGTAACGTTTAGGAGGTGATGCAAATCCTTCTCGTAATAATTTGATGGACGAAAAAAAAAAAATTATATATGTAATTGTGGAAAAGATAAATACTTAACCTACTATACCAGACTATACCATTGGAGTTTAAGTTTAATATGGTACCAGAGTTAGATTACTGACACTGTATCAGAGTAATCCAACACGTTAGAGTCTATTTTTATTCATTCATCAAAACTAGTAAAAATGTTACCACGTATCAAGTTAGTGGTCAAAACTAATGTAGATGTTCACCAAATCACTCTCAAATAATTTTAAGTTGGATAAAAATAATACTTGACAACTCTTGAATGAAAGAATAGACATTCTACTGGTTTTGGTAGGTGAACAAAGATTAACTCGACACATTGAGCTGATTTTAAAAAATACAGTCTTTTGAATCCCACTTTCGTCCCATAAAATAGGCATCAGGGATTTGTTGGAATGATTAGATATTTACCAAAAACATGGACTTCAATAGTAATTACATCTGTACAATACATGAATAATCCCTCCCTATCCCCCTACACTAATGAGCATCACCAATTCATTAAAAATTGGAGATAATTTTGTAGATATTTCTGTAGATTTTCACCATGACAACATTCTATTCGGTCCAGGGCAACCCTTTGGGTCGGATTGTCCTAGTCGAAACTAATTTTGGTTGTCCATTGACCTTTATTATAATAAAAAATTACAACAAAAGCATATAGATTGAAAAATTGATAAAATCAAGATTATATTGTGCTTTTAGCTTTAACTAAACCATAAAATTTTGATTACAAAAATAACAACAAAAAAGTAAGTCCGATCATTATACTTTATAAACTAGTACAATCTGATTCAAAGAAAAATACTTCTATTTGTATTTTTTTTTTTTAAGCAAATTCTTCAATTAAGTGATTATACTCAAGCTTCTCTAGTTGTTCTTTTTCAATTGAGATCATAACTAATTTATTTAATCTTTCTTGTGATGTGGTGGTCCGAAGATAATTTTTTACCAACTTCAACTTAGAAAAACTCCTTTCCGCCGAAGCAACCGTCATCGATATAGTCAACCAAATTCGATAAACAATTCAAGCATTCCGAAAATCATCATCTTCCGAATAAGATTTTATGAAGTCAAAGATGTCAATTGATTTTGTCGAAATCTCACTCGATCATTATCATTTTCATTCTTCGTCATAGTAGCTATACAAATATAACGTCACAATTTTATTTCAAATCATAATTACTAAACTAAGGAGTTCGCATCAAGAATCTACATATTAGTCTTGGACTAATAAGAAATCAGCATCTTTGTAACTAATAAGAAAAAAAAAATCGTGTTTTTCCTCTTTCCAGTGTCCTCCATTGACCTATTAGTCAATAGTCATGACTCATTTGGACTATGACAGCACCTTTGGGGGAAAAAATAGGCTTTTGATAAGGGCACTGCACATATTACTTGGCGCTAGCTCAGGATTGGGGCTAGTCCAGGATTGAGCAAAGTTTACTCACACTAGTCCATTATTTTACTTGGGGCTAGCCCACTTTCCCAAACCCTTCTCCCAAACCCTCCCCACCCCACCGGAGCCCTCCCCCCTCCCGCCGGCGGAACTCTCCAACTCTCCGAGACTTCGTCCTCCTTGTCGATGGCTCCCAAAGTCGACAATGTCGAGAATCGAACACGATTTTAGGTCATAAAATGTCGAGAATCGTCGACAATGTCGAGCAGTATCGGACGGGACTGTAGATTTTTCTACATTCCTATATAGATTTAGGACTGTAGGAAAATCGACAGTCCTATGTATATTAAGAACTGTAGAATTTTCTACAGTCCTAAATTTATATAGGACTGTAGGCATTTCAACAGTCCAAAAAATTTAGGACTGTGAAAAATTCTGCAGTCCTGTATACTTATAGGACTGTAGACATTTATACAGTCATGAATGTTAAATTCTGCAGTGGGTAAAGTTTAGGACTGTCACTATTGTGACAGTCCTAAACTTACATATAACTGTGCTTACAGACAGTGGGTAAAGTTTAGGACTGTCACAATTTTGACAGTCCTACTTTATACTAGGACTGTCACAATTTTGACAGTCCTAAAAATATATGTCGAAATTTTTAGGACTGTCAAATTTTGACGGTCCTTCCAATCGAAATTTCAAAATTAACAAAAAATTAAAATAAATTAACTCAGTTGTCGATATATATCAAAATCCCAAATTTCTATCCTTAAAATTTATTAAAGTATTATGTTATTTAAAATAGTAAATTTATTATTGGTACATTAAATATTTTGTAAAAAAAAAAAAAAATTACCAAAAGTAAGATTTGGAGGTCGAAACATCGTTTTTTTGCGATTCTAAAAATTTGGGAAGTCCGTCAAACGGTGAAACGGTTTATCCCGAAGTACTTTTCCATACGGTCATTTTGGCTCAAACTGGAGCTTGTTTCGATCTCCCCGTCAAAAGTTATGATACTTTAAAGTTTTATATTTTATATTTTTGCCTGTAATATGTACGTCTTACTTCGGATGAAAATTCTCTCTACACGAATTGTGTTACTCTCGTCGAAAACATACAAATCGACCTATTGTGTGACGAAAAACGATTTGAAAACAAATAGTTATGGCCGTTCGAAGTCTGATCGACGGCAGACGTAATATTCGTACGGTAGATATATATTTTATTTTTTTGGGTTCAATGATAACATATTTTATTTTGGATATTAAACTAAATAAAAAAAATCAAAATACAAAACTAACTAAATAGAAATAAACTAAAAAAAATCCTGACAATTAAAATGAGGACTGTCAAAATTTTGACAGTCAAAATCCTGACAGTCCTAATTTTATATAAAATTTTCAGTGGGTTAAAATTAGGACTGTCAAAATTTTGACAGTCCACATAGCTTGTGGGACTGTCAAAATTATGACAGTCCTAACAATTTGTAGGTGTCAAAATTTTGACAGTCCCACAAGCTATGTGGACTGTCAAAATTTTGACAGTCCTGATTATAACAATTTGGACTAGCCCCAAATGAGGACTGTCAAAATTTTGACAGTCCTTCCAAGTGGAAGGACTGTCAAAATTTTAACAGTCCTGATTATAACAATTTGGGCTAGCCCCAAATGAGGACTGTCAAAATTTTGACAGTCCTCATTTCTTGTGGGACTGTCAATATCCTGACAGTCCTAGTTTTATATAAAATTTTCAGTGGGTTAAAATTAGGACTGTCAAAATTTCGACAGTCTATATAACTTGTGGGACTGTCAAAATTATGAGTCCTAACAATTTGTAGGACTGTCAAAATTTTGACAGTCCTTCCAAGTGGTAGGACTGTCAAAATTTTGACAGTCCTGATTATAACAATTTGGGCTAGCCCCAAGTAACTTTGGAAAACTTGTAATTTTAAGAAATTGGACTGTCAAAATTTTGACAGTCCTTCCAACTGGTAGGACTGTCAAAATTTTGACAGTCCTGAGTATTACAGTGGGCTAGCCCCGAATAACTTTCATGATGGCAAACTTGTAATTTTTTCTAATTTTGAAATGGACTAGCCCCGAGTAAAATGTGCAGTGCCCTTATAATTTGCCAAAAAATAACACTTGGCAAGTTTGCTCCAATGAATATCTATGTGAATCATGATCCCCATCTAAATACTTTCTTCCAACCCATCTAAAATTCTATTACTTGGCAAGTTTGCTCCAAAGTCCCATAAACCCATCCCACGGTCCCGTCCCACCCACTAGGAGTTTGGGAGCCGGAGGCCCACAGGATCCTTAAATAAAAAAGTTATTATTATTAGAATAAGAAAAAGAAGACGAAGAAGCAGCAGCAGCAGCATACCGGTTCCGGGGGGGTCGGCCGGTCGGGACCGCGGGTGTCACCTTTCTTTCTTCAGCGGCTGAAGGCTTTCAGCCAGGGAGCGGAGGAGAAAAATAGGGATTTTAGAATTGAGTTTTACTTATTTAGATATAGGTAACAGGGCTTGTGTGGAGTAATAGGCTGCTGTTATTTGGGCTTTTAATTTTTATTTTTTATTTTTTGGCCTGGGAGGTTGTCTCAAGTAGATGGGTTGTCCAAGTCCGAGCTCTTGTCGGACTTGTCCACGGACCGGCCCTGATTCGGTCCTATAATATTTACTCGCTCATAGCATATTGGGCACTAATATCGTTCAAGGAATTCCTGGACTCTGGCTTTGATCTCTCTTAGAGTATCAAACCATGGTCCACAACATATTGAAGTTCCATTTGGCATCTCCTTTCATATTTAGCTACTTAACTACCTACTCTCTCTCTCAAAAAAGTTGCTTCAGGTCAGGATTCAACCTTCACTTATAAGATAGTCATGCCATAAAAATGGTTAGTTGGTAGACACATATTTTATATCAATTTAAGCTCAAAAAAATTGTAGGGAGAAGTGGTCATATCATGGTCTGCACTCTCAGTCTGATATAGACCAACTCAGGAACAAATCATAAGTCGTCACTGTTAGGCTGCGCTTTTGAGTAAGAATATCCTACAATTTACTATAATAAAAGTAGAAGCGTGAAAATGAATTACAATCCTTGGCTATATCTTTAGGTCTAGTTTAATATCATGTTGCATGTAAGCTAGATGCATGTGCATCGCATGATCCTTCAATGACACTTTGAACCAGAACTATATGGACAAGACTCCTAGTTTCACAGAGAGATAATTATCAATAACATTTTTTTATGTATATTATCAATAACATAGTGTGCAAAGTACCATCTTCTTGTCCTTACCATTTCTTTTATTTTTTATTTTTTTTGTCTGTTTTTTCTCTTCAGGTAAGTTTATGAGAAAGGAATACAGAGAATAAATTTGACAGGACCTGGTGAGATTTATAACAATATCTTGTAAAACTTAGGGTAAATCTCCCTCAGGCATCATCTATATAATATCAGTTATCTCGAAAAATCTTTAAACACCAGAAATAATCAAATAATAGAACATAGATGCATGGGAAATAAGACTTTAAAAGAAGCATTTGCTTCTGAATATTTGCCAAAACATATCGTAGTTTATGTTGTTCAATCATTCAATTTCTTTATCTGGTCCAAGATATACAGTAGTACAAACTGATGCTAAAATAATCAAACATCCTACGACTTTACCAAATGAAGCAGTCACCCCAAGAAATGCCATGCTCAACACTTGTGATAGAATTACCTGAAAAACAAAACAAAACAAAACAAAATAGGTTCATTAAATGTAATTAGCATCAGTACATAAGAGGATATCAGAATAGAGATACTTAACATGGATTTTAGTCCTTAAGCACCCTTAAAACTGATACCGCCTAAAGTAATATTCTAATAGTAGATGAAAAGCCTCTTAGATATGTCCAATGAGATATAGACTATCAAATTGTCCTTTATGCAAGATAGTTCACCTAAAGGTCAATAAATTAGAGTACATAGTTTAACAATTCTCCCACACTAAGAAAAATGTCAATTTTGTTTGGTTACAGAAATGTCTAATTTGCCTAATTAGTTAAACGGAGAGGTTTTGATAATCTTTACGAAAGTACATGGGATATCTTAAAGTAAAAGTCACCAGAAAGATGGTTCATTTAAATGATCAAAATGTTTGCATAACGAAGTCTCCAGGTAAAGAGCTCAAAAAGCTTATCAATAGCTCAATTGGTGCATTGCTAAAGCTTAATGTTAACACAAAAGATGAGCTAATGCACCAAGATGAGCAGTTATGTTACTGTAAACTGTCTTAACAAATATAACAAATCATACTAGAGGACATAAGCTTGGCTCATTAAATTGAATAAGGTAACAAAAACCAATATGGGGTTTGCCGGAATAATAGAAATATTTAACTCTCAAACCTCACCATAATTTTGGTGGTTTGATGCACTGGTAGGGACGTTAATATGGTCTTAGAGTGCGATCAATGATCCTCTTTTCATGTGTTTCTTCTCCAGGTGGGTGGTGTCATCACCCACCATCATAGTCTCCCGGTGGCATAGCAACCTTTATGGTTCTTCTTGGAAGCTTTTGATGTTGCCATCTTCTTTGTTGTGGTCTTTTTCAGCAACCTCCAACGTCTTTGCCGACGAACTCTGTCAACCTAAATATGACTTTTTTTAGGACTTCTCCATTAACCTACAAGAATTTCCATTGTCTTTTCTAACGCCCATCGAGCGACTTTTTAGGCAATTCATGTTTTCTAGTCTCATCTTGAGGAGTATTGATAATTAAGATATATTTGAATTATTGTTCTAATCAAATGGTTATCTTATATGTTTTTTAGGATTTATCTTGTTATTTGTTTCTAGGTTTTATCTTATTGTTATTGGTTCCCGTCATTTAGGAACATCTACTACTATATATGTATGATGCTAATTGTCAATAAATGAGAATTTTACATCTGCAATTAATATTTTAACAATTTTGGACTTTTGGTATAGTGGTAGTAAAAGGTTATGAAGTTCAATGAGATTAGCACAATTACTAGCCTAAACAAACTAGAAAAAGAAACTATTTCCAAATAGAACGGGATCTGAATCACAATAACCAAAATAACCTGAACACGGGTCCAACCCGCGTCTCAGCCACGGTATTTCCACCAGTGCACCTGGAATCGGCAGGCATATCCGCCCATCATAGCAATTTGGCTTCTGGGACCATAAACTGACAGAATCCTGCACATAGAAGTTCTAGCTACCCAAGTTTGCCTTCTTGTGCTTTTGCAGCTCTATCACTGTTGTTTTTCCTTCCTTTGTTGCTTCTTTCTAAAGCACTTAGGGTCTGTTTGGTTCACCGTAATGTAATCGTACTGACAATTACGTTGTAACTCTAATTCGGATGTTTGGTTGGACAATTATTTTCTCGATGTAATGTAATCGCGATTACAAACTCGATTACATTACATCAACTCCTATTCAAATCAATTACATCACCCAACCTATGTAATCCTAATTACATTACATCCTCAGATTTTAAATTACAATTTTACCCTTTCAACAAATTTTCAACTCTTAAAATCCCGATGATGACATAGATCTAAAAAAATTTGCAACCCCCTCTCTTCTTCGTTCTCCCTCTGCTGCCTCCGCCGACCGTCTCCTCCGCCGCAGCCGCCGCCCCCTCCTCTGCTCTTCATCGCCAGCCAGAGCTCAAAAAATTTCAAGGTATTATTCCTTTCTTCTTCTTCTACTTCTTCTTCTGATGCCATTGGTCGTTGTTATTGCTTGTGTTGTTGTCGTGGTTGGTGGTGGTGGTGGTGTTGTCATGGCTGTTGGTGATGGTGGCGGTGGTGGTGGTGGTGGTGTCGTGGATGTTGGTGGTGGTGGTTTGTTGTCGTGGATGTTGGTGGTGGTGGTGGCGGTGGTGGTGGCGGTGGTGGTGTTGTCGTGGCTGTTGTTGGTGTTGGTGGTGTTGTCGTGGCTGTTGGTGGTGTTGTCGTGGCTGCTGTTGGTGGTGGTTGTGGTGGTGTCGTGGCTGTTGGTGGTGTTGTCGTGGCTGCTGTTGGTGGTGGTTGTGGTGGTGTCGTGGCTGTTGGTGGTGGTGGTGTCGTGGCTGATGGTGGTGGTGGTAGTGTAGTGGCCGTTGTCTCAGGGGTTCGTTGGCGACCGGAGGGTGGATAATGGGGATTGGGGCATTGATCTCCATCTGAGTCTTCCGAACTCGGCTCCTTAGCTGGATTCTTTTAGCTAATGGAAAATAATTAATTTGTAGTTGATGTCATGGAGACTTCAATTTAAGCATTTGAATCAATTTTCATTGGTATATATGCTCCAAATAACCTTATCAGTTATTTAAGTGAAACTTTAGTCATTACATTGCTCCTCTTGCTTATAGAATAATAGAAACATCTCTAGCTACAGAAAATCACTAAACCATCACATTATTGCCCCCATGATTTATTACCATGAAAATGAGCTTCTCTGCTATGTTTTTTTAGAGAGTTTTAAGAAAGAATTTCAACATTGTCCATGCATTATTGACGGGCCCAAATTGTAGTGGTTTTGGAAGGGACCCTGAAACAAAAATGGTGACCGCAGAGGATGCTGTTTGGGAGGCATATTTGAGGGTACGTGCTATCTATTATTTGATTTATTAATCCTTTTATAGGAATGCGATAAACATGATAAAGATGCTTGTGGTTCTTTCAGTTATCAGAAAATTCATGCTGCTGCTCCTTAGTAGAAATGTGTGTAGTGCCCCATAGCTAGCAATGTTTGAAAATAAATTCTGTTTCATTTCAGTTTCAAATCCTTTCTTTCAGTACTGATTTCATCAGAGTTTGAAATGTATTAATTTGTATCAAGTTGCTATTTTATGAGTACTCGTCAGTTATGTTTATGTTACTTTTGTATTGTATTTGTATAATTAGACAAAGCGAGCTTTTTATATACTTGTTTCCCCCACTTTATGTTAAGTGAAAGCCTGATACTTAAGCCTGATACTCAGCAGTGAGGAATTTTGTGATAATTCAGAAGGTGGGTGCAGATTGAATTAAGCCATCATTTTCTACACTTGGCACCCCCCCTGAATATATGTCATCATTTCTTCAAAACAATGCAATTTGTCATTTAAGAGCAGCATGCACCTATCATTTCACTTAAGTGTTAGTATGAAGCGTTGGTATCAGTCTAATGTGTTAAGTGTACACAGAGCAGAATTCAGTGAGCACAATGTTAGTAATCAATAACAGTATATACTATAACAGTAGAATAGAGGTGACTGAAGGAAACTATAATCAATTCTAGTATTTGATTGATTATATTTTTTGATTGACTATTTTAATGTTTTATTTTCAGAGTCAATCCCGAAGCAGCAAAATTCAGAGACGTACCGGTTAAATACTATGATGAGTTGAGCTTAATCTTTGGGAAAGATCGTGCCACTGGAAATCTTGCGGAGACTCCTGCTAATGTGATTGAAGAGTTGGCGAATCAAGAGGTGAATGATACAACGGAGAATTCCTAAATTCCTGCCCGTGCATCCTCAAATGATTCCCAGATTCCTCTTCCTCCTAATTTAGTAGATTTTGATGTGACCTCAAGAAGGCAAAAGAGAAAACTCGATTATGCGGACATTTTTTTCGAAGGAGTTCAGAGTGCATCTCGTATAATTGCGAGTGAGATTAGGGAGTCATCATGTCGTTTGAGTCGGGCTTTGGGAGACGAGGCACTTGAGCAAAAAAAAAATGATATATGATGAACTAAAGAAGTAACCTGGACTTACCATGACAGAGAGGCACAGAGCTCACTTCCTTATCGGTTGTGATTCTAGCAAAGTCAGCTTGCTTTTTAGTGTCCCCGATGAAGAGAGAGAAAATTGGGTGAAAAGTCTTTTGGAGTTTGCGTAGAATTTTCTGTATTTTATTTGATTACCGGATATGTCGGTTACATAACACGATTTGTCGTTATTTTGATCAGCTTGTTATCGGAATGTGATAAACATGATAAATATGCTTGTGATCCTTTCGGTTATCTGGAAAACTCACATGTTTTGCTTTATGGTCCTTTCCTCTTTTATGCTTGCTTGTTGTTGGTGGTGTTAGTTATGGTGTTTGTCCCATCCATGCTTCTTCACTTAGGTTCATCTTCAGTTTATTGTACTTTGATCATCTCATGTTTCTCTTTGTTCCCTTTTTTTATTTCTTTTTGGTACTATTTGTTGTGATTACTTGATTTCATTAACTTGTTTAATATCATATGTGATGTTTCATTTGTGAAATATATATCAACTTGATAAGATTCCTGAATTTCTTGTAATTTCTTTTTTTTCTAGTGACTGTGTGTAATTCAAGTGGCTCTGTGTACAGAGTATCTACATTCCTGCATTTCCTGTAATTTCTTCTTCTTTTTCTGAGATGAAATGAAGTTTATTGAATGTTCTCGTATGAATGTTTTTTTTTTTTTACTTTTTTACATGATACAATGTGATATTTTGTTTTATTTGGTTACCGAATATTTTTTATTAATTATAAATAATAAATTTGGCAACAAAATATACATATAGATATCAAGGGTATATTTGTCAAAATAATACAAATAATAATTATTATTCGATTACATTACATGTTAAACCAAACACTTGAATGTAATCGGCATTACATTGTATGGTTTAATTACATGTTCCAACCAAACATGGTAATGTAATTGTAATTTCATTACATTACAAACTCAATTACATTACAAACCCAATTCTATTACGATTACGATTACATTACGGTGAACCAAACGGACCCTTACTCCGACATCATAATGTGTTCTCCAGGATTACCTATTTGAACTATTAAGGAAGAAGGCTTAAACTTAAAATCAGCTAAATCAAGACTAAGCTCAAGCTGGATTCAACTCCTCTTAGATTACCTATTTGAACTATTAAGGAAGAAGGCTTAAACTTAAAATCAGCTAAATCAAGACTAAGCTCAAGCTGGATTCAACTCCTCTTAGCTAATTATATTATGTTCCTGTTTGAAATGAACCTTTTGCCATTTTGGCCAGCAACTGGGCCAAAATGACAAAGAAAATATGTTTGGTTTCCACAATTTGCCCTTTTTGCCATACAAAAATGATTACAAACTGTAAACGACAACCGCTCGGGGAGACACCATTTGCCATTTGAAATGGACCATTTCAAATGGGAACCAAATTAGCCCTAAAGTATAAATTGAACAATTACATAGATTTTAAGTTTCCTTTTTATAGATTTTACGAGAAAATGTTCACATTTTCTTTATTGTTTTTAAGACAGCAATTTTGACTGTAGATGTGGTTTTATATACATGTCAAGGAATCCCAATACAGTTTATAGACATTGGTCATGAATAGAACATGATATATACTCGTAACATTTTTCTATAGAAAATAGCCACAGGCATGATATCCTCTTTTTTGTCTTGCATATACCATCTTATTTGGCCAAAAACAGTAGCATTCATGGTTACCATAGCTATATCAAGTCATACACAATCTACATGAGAAGACCATAATTTATTTTTAGGAAGCTTCCACTTTTCCTGAGAGCGACTAAAAATGATGATGGCCACTGGAAACAAAAATATTTGTAAAACCAGTAACCACGGGATGTCAGAATTTGGCCCGTCTCAGCCTTGCAAGTAATAAGACCAACTAAACCAATCTTTCAGTCATATAAATCCTCATGGCATCTCAAACAAAGTGCATCTTGCAGGATCCCTCCCTCCTTTTTTCTTTTATATTCATCTGTATGAGTATCCGGGAAGTGCCCCCAAAGTGAGCCATATTGACACATGATTAATCAGGATGGTGCTAGATTATTCTCTAACAAAGCTCATCTAATGGTGGGCTTACCCCGAGGCCTGAATAAACCAAATGTTGTTTTTAAATGTGTTATGCTGTCTGATGCAGCACGTCATTGGACTTTTAGATATACGTAATCAACCTTCTCTGACCAATAAACCAGCCTTGAAAGACAACTAACACGTGTTATTACCAATTAGCATTTCAGACTATAAATGAATTGGAGAAATCAGTTAATAAGGATTGGTCGATCATTAGTAGTTGAACTGGCAGCAACTTAACTAAAGTCTGGTTTTGTATTGCTGCTGCTTTTGAAAAAGCAGAAGCAGAAGAAGCTTTTGAAAGCAGTCTCATCATTGCTTCCAAAAGCTGCCCCAAAGATTAAACTAACTTATCAAATAAGCTGACTTTACCAAACAGCAGCTCCTGCTGCTGTTTTTCAAACTAAATAATAAATAAATAAAAATAAAAGAGAACCAAATCCAGCCTAAATTATGCCTTGATGAAAACTGTACGATAGATAATTACATGGAACGTCTGGATGCAGAGAGAGAGGTTATATATAGCTACAGAAATAGAAGTATGAATGTTGAATATGTTACTTAGATGCATAGACCATAAGAAACTGACCTTAATGTATAGAATATTAGTGATTTTGCTGACTTTCTCAAGCTGAAGACCACGAGCTAGAGAGACCTGCAGAAGGGTACACAATAGAAAGCCCTGAGATACCATAACTCGAGTTATAAGATAAATAACATTAATTAAACAAACAAATGCAATTTCATCCATTTATATATCAGTGCTATTCAAAATGTAGCTTAAAGTCCAAATATGGTAGGTTGAAAACATTAATACCTCGGCAAAGAATGCCAGCACAGCTAGCAAGATAATCGAAATTAATGTGAACATGCTAGGTACTACAAACTTCTGCAAAAAAATAAAGTTTCTGTTAATGAAATCTCGAAAACACACCAAAGTTCCAAGGGTTTACGTTGTGAAATGCAGATGATAGATTTTTACAAATCTTGTCATATGGGAAGATGGAAAAGAATAACACAAATTTCATAAATTTAAATAAACATTTTTGCACACTGTTAAAAAATTGAATAGAAAAGCATCCACTTTATCTTATTGCCTCCAGGCTATATCACAATGGGTCAAAGTTAGTCAGCATCCAGAGATGCCACGTGACAGAATCCTTTTTATGTGAGAATTTCACATAATTAGCTGGAGACCAAGCCAGTTAGGGGAATTTGTTTAACTCCTTTCTCTTACATTTTGCCTCAGATGAATGCTGTTCCACTAGGAAATCATATCACCTTCCTAGTTGTATGTGCATGACTATAACTGCAGATGTTACTGCGTATCGATTGGCTTTGAGGTTTTATTGTTGGCAATTTCTCTTGCTGCATGACCCTTCAACAGAAATTTGGCACCATATCAGAGGATTGAAAACAAGTTGATAGCTGGGTGGCCTCTTTCTCGGTGGCTCTTTCTTTCGACTTACATGTCATGATCTCCTTAGTGAGGTTGCAAATACACAACTGATGCATGTATCTGTCACAAATACACAACCCGTACCGTATATTCCATGAATTCTATCTACTCACATCTTGATGCACTCTATTGAACACATGCCAACAGGCTAACTAACTAGTGAACCATAGATGAAGACATCGCGAAGTTATCTTAGTAACACAACTCACTTCCTTTTGGGGCTAACATAGTAAAGAGAAGGGAAGATTAAATACAAAAGGAATGGACAGACCTTATTGAGCAGATTATATCTAACGATAAAAAAACAAATGGATGGAAGTTGCAAGATAAGATTTGTGAAATCCTGCAGCATGTTATCCATAATGTTGGTAGCTGGTACCTGGCAAAGAAGTAATCATAAGGCTAGATTGGTCAGGAGGAGGTTGGTGCTTAAGTTCATGGTTGCCGGTATAATATTTATTTATAAACCATCCCCCATGTGTATTGCTGAGAGTTATAAGGCTACTCTATTCTGGTGTTAGATCTGGTTGCCAACTAGAGTAAATAGCCTTTTGTTCCCCATTATGAAGTGCTAAAGCAAACTGGTACAGTTAATTGCATCACCATAATCTTGATATCGTTCCTTCTCTTGCTTATTTTTGTTCTCAATTTTGAAAACCTTCTAATAGTAATTAACCATTAAATACCCACCTATTGCTATTGTCTAAAATGTTTTCTTATTCTTGCATGTAAAGTTGAGTGCACACAATTACACAAATTTTCTTGCAGCTCCAGGATCACATGAAGCTTCTTCTTTATGAGGACATGAAACCTCTAGATGTTATTCTCGGCTATAGCTTTGATTATAAGTAAATTATTGTTCAACTCCTGGAATTTTATGGCATCTTCCTGAAGAACCTTCTTACAATGCTCTTGGGAGTACACTTCACTCTGTTCAAGGTACTAATAACTTAATGATCAGACAGACACTCATTATCGATCATCATCATTGTTTATTGTAATTGGTCTGTAAAAATGCATGTAAGCCACATCAACCATGGTATTATGATGATAAAAGAGCAATCATTATAGCATAATCAAGTCAAGTCCATCTCATCACCGAAAGTATCATTTCATTTCATCTCCATAATTTAGGATTGGTTACGGAATTCTATTACCTTAACATACATGACACATCATATTCTTGGAGTATGATTCAACTTTAGTATGGCGTGGTTTAAGCGTGTAGGTCTTCGACATTTCAAATAAAAAGTCCCATCCCTCCCCCTCAAACACACAAAAAAAAGGACAGAAGGTAGAGAAAAAAGATCTAATAAGAACTTATGCAGGAAAGGTACGAGTTGTGTGTATAATATATGTGCAACTTAATATGACTGGATCGGGTAGATTATCTTTAAACAAGTACTTTAACAGATTATAGACATAAGTTGTCAGAGGTCAGTACTAAATATTTATCACAATACTATAAACAGCTATTTCATCTATTTGGACTACTAGCTGAACCATGAGGCACAACCTTATAAACTATTTACTTATCTCTTCCTAGTAACTACTGAACCATTAGCGAATACAGTTGATCAGGTGATATAGATGTCAATACCTGCAATGTGAAAGTACAGATTGCCGAGATAGGACTAGCAAGTAGTACAAATGAAAGAACTGTATACCTGCAAAAGAGATGACAGATTATAGAAACTGTGCTCTAGGCTAAAACTGAAAGTATAATTCTCACTATCTATAACCTAGTGCTATATCAATAGGTTGTATTGGTCATGCAGGTTGAAACTTGAAAGCATGTCTTTAGACATAAAAAGTTCAACTACAAGCTAGGGTGAACGCAAATCAAGAGGTTTATATAGATTTAGGAATGTCAATCAAAATTGAGGCCCAACCACTTCCGAAGTTAACAAATTTCAACTCCTTAAGTCCCTTTAATATACATGTGTGCTTCGATGCCGGTCGATGGTATGAAAACACTTGTTGATGTCTACTTCAGAAAACCAGCTAGAGGTACGCTCTCTTCTTGTCATGACAAGTTCTTGGTTTAACTCTTCTCTTCAAGGGCCAAAGGGGTATAATAGGTTGGCATGAGATCCTTTGGTGGGAATATAAATCAAAACTTCTAGAGCTAACAACACCGGCAACCTTTTTTCCCTCTTCAGGTCTATAATATAAGGATATTGCCAAGGCGTTATTTTGGTGAAACAGTGCAGGTGGACTTTCTATATCACTTGTCATCTCCAATATTTTCATGTAGTATCTCACCTTTAGCCCATGCAGCTGCATTTTTTGGAGATAATTATTACTCTTGGATTCCTCATGAGTATGACGACACAAATTGGATTCTACAACTGGTCACTTGTAGGGATGAAAATGGGCTGAGATTGACTACACTGACCTTGCATGATCTAGGCTCTAAAAGACGACAATTCGAGTTTGGCTCATTATTCATTAACATCCAAGCTTTTTTAGGCCATCTTACCTACTGCTTATATTAGCTTGAACATGTAGTTGAACCAGCTTAAGCCACTTGAAAAAGAATGTTTCCACCTACTAAAGTGCATGAGGCATCTATGTTACCTGGACTCGGGTACGGGTGTCGGGTATGGGTACATATCCAAGAGTCGGATCCTTCAAACTCATAATTGAAGGACACACAGACTCGGCTAAAAATGATCCAAATTTTGGATACGGATACGGAGATATGACTATTACAATAAATATATTTGAATATCGTTTCATAAAAAGACACATCATGTAATTAAATTTATATGTCTTCATAAAAGTCATGTAATTAAATTTGCATGGTTTAATAAAAATATATACTCTCTAATTAAATTTGCATGATTTCATAAAAAGACATTTGTAATAAAGTTTGCATGGTTTCATATATTTAAGCTTATAATTAAATTTGCATGGTTTCATAAAAAGACATGTAATTAAATTTGTAAGGTTTCATAACTTTACTACCAATATACTATATTCTACTTCACTACCACATTAAAAGAAACTATCTACTTCACTACCAGTCTTCCGATTGTCACCATGAAGGACCATGAAGGATCGGATACAGATTTTATACCAATACCCATGTCCTATCGGGTGGACACATGTACTTCTCCCTAAAGTGGAGAGTTTAGATAACATAGTGAGGCATCATCCCAATGTATAATCAGCATCATTCTCAATCATATATATGTCTTTTGTTTAGTCAAATCATCTATATGTCTTTAAATATTTACAAATAACCTATGTTGTCAATCCCGTATACATATCGTACAATATGATATGATATGAAAGGTTTTCGATACAGACCATATAGGTGTATCGGATGGGACAAAAACGTATGAGATACGTTTTTGTATCATCCAATACGATACAATACATTTTTTTACTTTTATTTCAATTTTTACCTTTTCTATTTTCTTTGTCTATTTATTGAGATTTCTTCTTCTTTGTTTTCAGATATTTTTATTTTCTTTTGGTGTTTCATTGACCATTGTTTCTATTATGGACTTTATGATATTTAGTGGATAAATTTATGCATCTTAATACTAAAACTTATGATGCCCCAAGCGGGTAGTAACTCTCACTCTAGGAGTAAGAAAAAAAAAGCTTGAATTAGGGAAAATCAAGCTTGTTAAGGTGGCACTAGGCAGCCACGTTCAAAATGTCTAGACGAGGGCCTCAAAGCTAAAATTGGTCGTGCCCACTCTATAGTAAGTCCAGAGAAGCTTGTGGTTTATGCCCAAATGTGTTGTGGTTTTCTTATAATTTGTATCATAAATGTATAAAAAAAAAAACTATAAGCATCACATGCAAATCTTATTGGGTATACTAAATACACAAGTATAAGAATTCAACATCAACTACATGAAGTTTTCAATCAAAAAACAAATACAAATAGTGTCACTATGAATAGAGAAAGACAGATAAAAGCAAAGGAAAAGCGACTGATAAAAAGAGGGAGGCTTGAGAGTGATTTAGATGGACATCGTGGTCAGAGATGGGGATGGAATTTGATGTTGTAGGGCAAAACCAAAAAAGGGAAGGAAGAGGGTGCCGTAGAAAATTTATTGTAACTCCTCTTTTAATATCTATTTTAAAATATCTAATAATATCTGTAGCTTTAAATTATTGGGCTTGAGTTAGATTCCATATACAAAAAATTGGTAGGGATCCTGTCACATTTAAATCAAGGCGGGTTGAAGCAGCAGATGGTGAGGCGAAAGAGGATCTAACACGCAAACGCCTAAGGCGATGAGACGAGAGCTTTTTAAAACCTTGGTAATAATTTATATTAATTTTTCAATGTATTTGTCAATGGAATTTTGTAACTTACAATATACAATATGATTGTGAAGTAAACTGATACACGATATGTATTCCGATATGATAGCATAGCAAATAACAATTTCAGTTCTAACTCTCACATCAAGAGAGTGCATAAAAGGAACACATTATCACTCATAGAACTAAAAAAGTCATTTGATACATGAGTTATAAAACTTCAAACATGAGTTTCCATTTCTAGATGTTTTTAGCACAAGAAATTTGGTATTACAATAACCTCATAAAAGTAAGAATGCCTATTATTAGCACTAAATTAATATAACTTTGCAAGAGCTTGAAAGTTTAAGGATTACAAAGCTAACGTCCATACACAGGATGATCGGATGCCTTAGATCCTGCTCTAATCAGGCAGTAGCTGACTCCACCCAATGTTGATGAAAATATTCCAACTAAAATTGCAAAAATAGGATGCCTTTCTCTGGCAGAGCCAGAAGTGCTCTTATCACCAGCCACAGTTGAATCTCCTACACAAATTAAGCATAGATTAAATACTTCAGATTTAAGAAACAAAAAGAAGAGAAGTCTAAGGAATTTATTTTCTGTGGAAACATGCTAGTTATTTAAATGAGAAACATCTAGAGGATGAGTTAAGGTATATATCATAATAGTTATTTCAATGAGAGAAGCATCTATGCATGTGAATTGAATCCCACTTATCGCATGCAAAACAAAATAAAAAGTTCCAAATAGTAAATACTACAACACCATAGGTTTATTGTCTTAATTACTTCATTGGACGGGATTTGGTTACAACACCATATAATTCATTGTTCATATCTTCAAGCAACAATCGTGAACACATGCAAATTCATTTGGGGAAAAAAAACATAAGAAGAATTTATGTATCATGTGATGGGCTAGAAAAGAATTTAGATGCAGCGGTAAAATAATAGGATTTGTGGTAGCAAATTGCATTCATCACCATTACACATTAAGGCAAAAAGTGAAAAGAAAAGGCATTCCCATAAAGAGTCTAGGTATTCATTCCATATGTTAACTTAAAAGTTTAGGACTTCGCTCCAGATAATTTTCCCTTTAAACCTCTTACATTTTTACCAACATGTCGGATTTTATTCTAAGATTGTGACCATATATGCACAGTGCACTAAGCAATTTATAATTTCAACTTCATATCTGACTACTACCCTTACTTGTACTCTTCTCATCTGTAATATTAAGAAACACAATGATTCTTCTCATCTGTAAGATCTAAGTATCAGCTATGATCTTTAACCTTCCATATATCATGATTTCTTCATTTCAAACAATAGGGAGCATACCTCTTCCAAAATAATTATATTTCCTCCTTATTTATTGAAAAATAATTGGAGCTGGCTTTCAAGGCATTAACTGCAGTCAACAATGTTATATGTTAATATTTGTTCTACACATCGGCCTGTTCACAGGTTTCCTCCACTTCTGCAATTTCTTCAACCACTTCTATATTGAGAAAAATCTAGAACTAATCAAAGTTCCTCACCAAATGAAAGATAACAATACCATATTGTATAATATAACCGAAATTTCCTCTCGCAGATCATTTGTTGAAAAACCATAACTGTATGGCAATGTTCCTTCCCATTATGGAGAAAAACCCAGAAAATTCCATTTTACATATCCCATCCATAATCCATCATACAGTAACAACAACAAAACCTTTATCCCATATTTTTGGGTTTGGTTGTTTGAATCATCTTCTTCCATTCGGCTCTCTTATGGGTCATGTCCTTTGTAACGCTAACGAGATACATATCATTCTTTAACACTTCAAACAATGTTAGTCTAGGCCTACCTCTACTCTTAGCGACTCCACTAACTACTACATTATCAGTCCTTTTTACGGGGGCATGTAGGGTTATTTGTTGCACATATCCAAACCACCTAAGTCGATTTTCTCTCATCTTGTCCTCAATTTGTGCCATAACATCTCATGGATACACTCATCTTTTATCCTATCTTTTAATGTATTGCCGCCACTAATCCATTTTAGCATTCTCATTTCAACTACACTAACTTTCTGGACATGTTATTTTTTATTACCCAACACTTTAATCCATAATGCATGGATGGTCTTATAGAAGTCTTGAATAATTTTTCTTTCAACTTCAGAGACTTTTTGCGATCATACAGTACTCCATATGCACTCATATATTTCAATCATCATATTTTAATTCTATACATGACATCATTCTCAATATCTCCATCTTGATGACTGATTGATCCTAAATACTAGAAGTTATCACGCTTACGTATCTCTTGGCCATCTATATGAATTTTTCTCTCATTTCATTCGTTCTACTAATCATAAATTTCTTATATTCCAAAGTCTCTCTCCACACTTCTATTTTAGCATATAACTCTTCTCTACTATCATCAACCAACATAATATCATCAACAAACACCATACACCATGTAACTTCCTCCTGGATATGCATAGTAATTTCATCCATAATTATCGCAAAAAGGTTTGGACTTTGCATTGATCCTCGATGTAAGTCAATGGTAATAGGGAATAGGTTACTATCTCCTCCAATAGTTCGCACGGTCATCGTAACTCTATCATATATATCCTTAATAATCTCAATATAACTACTAGAAACTTGTTTCTTTTTCAAAGTCCACCACATCCCTAGGATCTTGATCATAAGCTCTCTAAGCAATGAAAACCATATGTAAATATCTTTTTTCTCTCTAAACCCTTCCATCAAACTCCTTAGTAAGTAAATAGCTTCCATAGTAGATCTTTCTAGCATATAAAACCAAACTGATTCTCTGATATTCTAGTCATTTTTCTCAATCTTTGCCCAATCACTCTCTATCATAGTTTTATGGTACGACCCATAAGCTTAACTCATCGATAGTTATTACAACTTTGTATATCTTCCTTGTTCTTATATATGCGTTATTATAATCCATTCATTCGGCAACTTCTTAGTTCTTAGAATTTTGTTGAATAATTCAGTAAATTGCATCAATCCTTTATTTTCTAAACATTTCCAAACCTCAATAGGAATATCTTCAGATCCTAACTCTTTTCCATTTTTTATTTTTTAATGCATCCTTAACTTCAAAAATTCTAATTTTACGACAATAACAATACGACGCCTCTTGAGCTAACTTCAAATCCGAACTAAGCTTTTCTATATTGCTCTCATTAAATAACTTGTGAAAATAACAACTCCACCTCTCCATATCCCATCCATCATGCTTATGATAACTGGGTCCAACGTAGTACAAGAGGTAAAAAAACAAAAACAAATAGCACAGTATAGTGCATCATATATACAACTTATTCATTTTATCAGTTCAGACCATTTTAAGCTTAAAAAACTAAACCACCAATCAGAAGTAGCAATTCTCCTAGCATATCTGGACATGTTAGCAAAGGTTTTTGGAACATCTAGAGGATCTGTGCTAATTTTCCTCATGCACCATATACATAAATATTCTCATGGAGAATTTAGAGAAGTCTTACATAACAACACCATGAACTGAAAAATAGTACCAACATAATTAACTCATAAATGCATAAAATAGGATAAAGAAAGAAGTCTGGCTAATAAAATTTACAGATAACATAAAGGTATGAACTGTGAACACAAATGCAAGATAGCAATATATCATGTAATTCTTTCTATATATCATTCAATACATAAATTTCAACCATATCATAAAGACAATGCCTAGTTCTACGAATCCATACCTCTTGTTACAAGCGTAGGCTGGAAAATCAACCATAGACCAAGGAAACTACAAGCTAAACCTGATAGACAGATGGATTAGGCATCCATTATTCTCTATACAGTAAAAAATAATGAAGTTCTCCACTGAATGTGGTTTATAAGTTGCAAGCGCAAGATGCAGGAATGTGTAATTATTCATTAAGTGTAACAACTTACGACAACATATGGAAAACCGAAGTTCAGTAAGTGTAACGGAATAATAGAATTTTAAGAGAACCTTATAAACGATAAAACCTTAGTAAACGATATTAGTGACTGCAAATAGAGAAGCCAATAGAATCGACATAGAGCTACTACAATATTAGACAAAGATGAAAATATAGATGATGAACGGAAAAAAAAAACATAGAAGTGATGATATTGATGTTATTGGAAACCTTTTCGCTGAACTTATGGTTATACACATAAGAAGGATTTCGAAGAGCAAAGATATCACAATGTGCAGAAGGCAACTTTTTGTAAAGGTAACTATTCCTTCCGTAGAATAAATAAAATCTAGAAACTATAGTATAAAAATCAAACTCTAACTAAAAGAATAGAACTTCAAGTTATAAATAATTCGGCATTTGATGGAACTGACAAACTTCACATCAAATAGAGAGAGATTGTGAATCTTATGTATATTTGGTCTATTAATCTAAAGAAAGTGTTCTCTTGATCTTTAATACATCAATAGGGATGAAACATCTAATTAATCAGTTTAATGTCTGCTTTCAATGTGCCAAACATAATTACTTATGTGTCAAATTTTGGGCCTCATTCTTAATAACAAAGTTATACTTTATCCGATCAGTACTGCAGGTGTTTTTTAACATGACTTTCTGTTAATAGTTTATCATTTCCCCATAATTACTATTTTTATAATTCAGCTTCTTCCTTTTTTGAAATTCAAAAGGAGGTGAACAAAAGTTATAATATATTATTAAATATTACCATTAGCTTCTGTTGGATAGCATGCTCACTCATCATTATCATTACGATCATCAACAAAGCCTTCTCAAATCAAGTGGGGCCAGCTATAGAGCATGTGGAAACTCCTATAAAAGAATTGACAGTTTCTAGGACCAGCACCGACCTGACATCAATCTTCTGAGATTATTTGCGCAAGAGAGGGCCTAGCCATGAGACCTAGACGGCCAGTCGGTGGGTAGCCTTTTTGGACAAATGCTCATTGATGTAGGGAATTTGTTTTTCACACCAAAGTGAAGTTGGCATAGTGATACCTATATATAAACTTGATCTTTTAGACACAATCATCGTTATCATCATATTGATTTTTAAAAAAAAAGACTAATCAATTCGCTGGAGTGTGGATATGAAGAGATAACACATGATCCTGATTTATATTCAAGAGCATATGTTCTATGTTCTTTTAATGGACATGACACCCTAGACCAATAGATTCTCCGGTCAGGAGCAATCATAGAGTAGTTAAAGGAGACGCTAGGACTAGAGGTAGGCCAAAACAAACATGAATTGAAGTTTTAAAGAAGGATATGGTTTTTATTTGTGTTACAGAGGGGCATAACCCTAAGAGAACTGAATGGAAGGAAAGGATTCGGACAGCCGACCCAAAACCTTGGCATAAGGCTTTGTTTAGTTGTTCTTGTTGCACAATTCTTTCGAAACATGCTACTTCATGTCATCTATTGGTTAAGATTAGCAAAAACCTAATACAATATTGAACTTTTGTCAAATAGTGAACAAACTAATTTCTCATTACCACTCTCAACAGTAAACACCCCTTGCTGTAATTGCTTTGTGAGGAAATCTAGGTTTCAAAATTTTCCTATTAATCATAACAAAAAGTCAAGAGTCCAAGCACGTTTTATACATATTTCACATGCAAACAACTCTTACTTGCCGCCAAAGGGATATAACTTGGTAGGCGAGCCACTTGGTCAATTAAACCCAAACTTTGTTATCTTGCTTAAAGGCTTTCCAGAAGCAGGAGTTTAATTGTGTTCTCTGATTCTTTTAGCAGATTCTAAAACCAAAACATGAGGTTAGAAACAGGATTTTGCACAACATATATTCGTGTTTTTCATCAGAAAAGTTATTTCAAGAACAATTTAGTAGAACAATCTATCTAGATCCTAGGAACCAAACAAACCCAAGTTTCTATGTATGTCATTTACAGATATTGTATGACTGGAAATCAGGCATCAAATGACAAATTTGTGACATAATACCTGCACAATCATACCTCCAAAACTTGCCAGAGCCAATTTCTCCTGTAAAATGATCTTTGCTCCGATGGATGCCATAATGGGGGTTGCAAAATTTAATGTGACAGCTAATGACAATGGTAAGTTTTGGACACTGAAATAGAAGAAAGATTAAATTGATCATTAAATGCTCATTATTTTGTTTGCACAGAAAACAAGATGATTGCTATACAGACTTACCAGCTTCTTAAGATTGTGATCCAAGAAAAGCAAACATCTATATGTAAAAATGGCCAGCAAGAATGGAAATTCAGAGGAAAGGGCATAAGAAAGGGCAAGATACGCAATTACAGGAATGGGCAATCAGATAAAAGCATATGTGATGAATATTTGTAACTTTATTGATGTAGACAGAATCCAGCGATTTAGAGCATATATGGATGGTCCCATATATGACATAAATACATGACTGCCTAAAGTTGAAAATTTGATTGTTGGGTGTCATGACTATAAAATAACACATGAACCAACAGAATATAGATCTGTTTCACAATTGCAAATTTGAATTGTAAATATAAAGACAAAGAACATCTGTATCGTCAACATTGTCCAAAATGTTGCTCATCAAGTTGAGAGTTGAGACCAGCACTACCGATCTCAAGAAGCTTCCTTGTCAGTAAATATTCTCTGAGTTGCTGTCAGCCTAACTTCAGTCTCTAAGACATGGTGACCACGTTATTCATCAAGAGAATAGTGGACTCAAGGGAAGCATACAATATATATATATATATATATATATATATATATATATATATATATATATATATATATATATATGCAATTTGACATATACAATACCTACCTTTGTTGGCCACAGGATTGCTCATGTAAACAAGGAGTAATATGACATTATGTGACATAAGGAACTGAATTCATCTTTAGAACATTGTATCAGCTAAGGAATCACTTGATTTAGATAATAAAAAAATAAGAAGGGCATCCCCTTGCCACGAGGCTCCTGCTTACACAAGGCTCCTGCAGGGTCAGCGGAGGGTCAAGATGTGTGTCACTTGATTTAGATAGAAAAAAATAAGAAGGGCATCCCATTGCCACGAGGCTCCTGCTTACAGAGGGTCAGGGGAGGGTCATGTGTGTCACCTGGCGCAATGGTAAGGCTTGTTGCTTACTACTTTTTTTAAGCACGTATGGTGGGAAAGTAATTAAGTGAATAAGAGTAAAGGCAAGCATGATTTTAGTAATAGAGGGCGCTGACAGAATGAAAAGTTTTATTGTCAATCCACCAAATTTAAATAAAGTGCTCTTCCAAATGGTAACAGGAAACAACATCAATATTATCATAAAACATTAAAACTTCAACGACAATTCATGGGTTTGACAATTGGATTACTTACAGGCTCGGTCAAATTTGCAACAATCATGTCATTCTCTATTGCGTCAGTCAAGATTTTTCTTTTCTTTTTTCTTTTACCTATTAGGGAAACAAATAAAAATCTTACTGCACCTAACTGGCAAACTGTATTGTTTTTATGTACACCTGTCAAGAACATCCTATAGTTCTTTGAATTTATCCTTGATTTAGGGGTACAAAATCCCACTAATGTAGCCAGCCTCCAAAAGTAGTAGAGCAAGGTTATCACCTCTAAACCCCAGTGACCAAAAAAGAGCAAGTCAGACTCTACCCTTTACATTTCTTAAACTCGTAAAAGACTCCCTCACCACTGCATGGAAGTTTGAGTTCTAACGTAGAATTTTCGAAGTTTCTGAAGGATGACTGAATATGAAAATAGCTTGATGAAATTCACTTAACTAATGAAAAACTTAATTATCACATTAAATACTAACAAGGACACAAAGGAACCAATGATATAGGAATAAGGCATCGGATATTTCGAAGAATGGAAATGAAGTTAGTGATAAGAATTGTATCAGGTTAAAGATATACACAATCGCAGATTACATGTGGAGAGATGGGCACATTCAAGAATGATATATTTATAAATTAAGAAAGTGTATGCAATTTTCAGGATAATATGCAAAAAGCCAAAATGCTACCTAATAAGATTCAGCATGACATCTGTTAACTGTTGACTTAAAAAAAAGAGGCTAAAACCAAAACATTTGGACATACACATAAATAAAGAGGACAAAAATCATGTATATAACCCAACACGTTATGGAGTTGAAGATTTATAAATGCAATGACTGGACTTAATAAGCAAGAAATAATACATAATATTAAGAGAAGCATTTTTCATGTATAAAGGAACAAAAGGAAAACACACAACTAAGTCATCAAAAGTGGACTTTATATAAATCTTCAAACCAGAAAGTAAAAGCAGCATTACTGACCTATAAATGAAACTCAGCACTGAGATAAACCCAGTTAGAGATCTTAATAGTAGAAGGTTCCTTGTATGTGTTGGTATAAATAGTGGTTGCCCAATCTTTCGCAACCAGATAAATGACAAGAGCAAAATAATCGTACATCTTATACACAATATCTCGAACAAGGGAACTGAATGAACTGTCCATGAAAACAAATAAATAAGATAGTCAGTAGTAACAAGAAAAAGACTAATTTATTCAATTAAGAAAACAATGAGAAGACAATATTACAAATATATTTTCCAAAATATGCCTCTATAAGTTACATCAGCAGTTGCTCCAAATTCCAAATTTTCATATGTTGGTGCAAGTAATACACATTATAAATTTATAATACATGTAAAGCGTAAAAACAAAAAAATACACATGACCAAATTGGAGAAAGAAATTAAAGCCAAAGCTTGATAATGCCAAAAGTATGTGTGGATATGTTTAAAAAAAACCAACAAAAAATTGGGTTCTCTTTCAAAAGACCATCTAAAGGTTGTTAACAACATTACAAAGTAATTCAAGATTGTTGAATCAATATCCAGGTAACTGAGCAAGTAGGTTCTTTAAACTATACTGGACAGTATCTGTAATTTTGAACCTTGTAAATTCAGGCAGAAATAAAAGTTTTAATGATCTACACTATGATGGCAAAATAGCACCATGAGCATAATAAATAAAAATATTACATACAAGAGCTGCTAATTTAAAAGTCCTATGAACTTATTATTGAAATAAGTCCTTTCAACCTGGAAATACGAGCATCAAGAATTCCATGATCGTATAGATGGTGGAAGAGGAAGCCATGCATAGTAGACCAGAGTATCTAGATCCGCTCCAAGCCCACAAGATAATCTGATATAGAAAAGAAACTTCTGGTTCTCCCGTTCCTGATAATGGCTCCTACAAATATATGCATCGTAAATTGGTGATTCCTTTGGGTCTAGGTAAGCAAGTATAAAAAATTACTAAGCAACTTAGTGGCAGTAGGACCAGTAGGCACAGACATCAACATTATTACAAATTCACAATATGACTGGTAATATACATTTATAAGCATAAGGATTCTTGTACACTGGGGCTGTTTGGTTCACTGTAAGTAGGGTATTGATTTTGAAAACCTTGAAACTGAGGAGGGGATTTGCCAAATCCATTGTTTGGTTCATATGGAAAGTGGGAATGGATTTGAGTAATCATACCAAAATCATGTCCCACCTTGTCCCCCATCAGTTTCTTTGGTCCTTTTTTTAGAGGATGTAGGATGGGAGTTGTTTTTGTCCTTTTTTATGATTAATAATACTCAGTTAATTGATTATAATATTCCTAATAATTAATTAGTATTATGTTTGTAACTAAGTAATTAGGATACTTAATTAATAGTACCTAAGTATCATTGATTAATTAAGATAATTAATTGTTGTTACGTAATTAAAATACTTAACTAATAATTAAGAAAATAAACTAATAAACTTACTTTGTTCATATAATTTTAAATTCTTAGTAAATTACTTTGTTCATATTAATTTTAAAATCTTAATTAGTATAAAGTTGTTGGAGTAATTATTCAATATAAAAAACAAATAGTTAGTTAAATTTATAATATTAATATTTAATTGTCAATTTAGTTAGATAATTAATTACTATTTACTATCATAATGCACCCTCCCACTTTCTCACTTTCTTAGCTAACCAAACACATTTTGGGAGGAGAAGGAGAAAAAAAATGCATGGATTTCCGTACACTTTCAATAGAGTTGGATATGTTCGAAAGTGCAAGTTCCAAATCCTCACCCTCTTAGCAGTTACCAAACAACCCCAAAAAGTACTCCAACAAATACTAGAACACCAAAAAAGGTCATGTGTTTGTATCACTGTGTCCATTTGGTGTCCATGCAATAAATATCGTCAAACAAACGATGGGTATCATAGCTTGAGACAATTAAGCTAGTTTGAAGACTTAGATGGCCAAAAGGGACCAATGATTTCATCATAATACAATATGAAGAGCATTCCTTGTTTCAATGATTTATCTAACACTGCCAAACATAAGATTAAGAATACTCATGGAATCAGGAAATCAATTTGACTCCTGAACATATATACAACATTTGGTCTGTGTCAGCACGGTTTAATGTACTGTTGAATGCACGATTACTCCAAAAAGCAATGGCGTGCCCGTGTATGTGTTGTGTCCGTGTCCGTCTCCATGTCCCATAGTGTATACACGGACAACGGATGTGTACTGGACGATGACACAGAGGCTCCAAACTAAACAAGGACCACCACCTCACCCCACCCCACCCCCGACCCACACATACACACAACAAAACATGCTCTATGTCCGTGACCGTGTCCAGTGATGGAAACGCATACACTCCAGGAAACCAGTGCGGTCATGTCGACCGCGTATTGGACACGAGACACGTGAGCTTCCTCCAAATTACACTAAGGACACACGCTAAAATACGTGTCGTGTCCGCACTGTGGGATCGTGCAGTATTAGTGTACACCGTAATCGTTCTTGAAAGAGTTCCTATTTGCGCAATGGATCGAACATGTGGTGAGCATGATCGACGGAAAGCAATAAGTACCTTTAGAGATCTCCTGTTCGGACTGGAGACGGAGAAGATGGTCATCCTGGGAGGCTTCTTGGTCGGAACCTCCGCGAGGAGGGGAGAGATCTCGTCGTCGCACGCCGACACGTTAACCTCCACCACCGCCGATCCCCCTCCTCCACCACCACCACCGTCGCCGCCGGCGTCGACCGGAGCCATCTCCATCTCCGCCAAATCTCCTTCTTGAGAGGGGCAAATTGGAGAGAGAAATTTGTTTTTGATTGGAGAATGCCCAACAAATCGGAATTAAGAAATGGAGGAAGTCAGCTTCAGAATTTCTCCGGAAGCTTTTAAAAAAAAATGTAATTAACATAATATAGCGCACAAGTGGCACGCCTGCTTTGACTCAATATGTCCAGAATATTATTGGGCCCCAATTTGCAACCATAGGCCCAATCAGAAAAAAAAAAACTCACTCTTCGTTAACCTCCATGAGATCTATATGTTTTTTTTATCCGGCATGTAAAATAGTATATATATATATATATATATATATATATATATATATATATATATATATTTGAACTGAAACTTCCCTTTATGAACCTGAAACAGATACAAAGTCATTTACAGGGATACGATTGACATCACCAGCTAACAGCTGAGTAATACAAGCTAATGGTTCAGAGAAAAAGGAACAAATATTATAATGCAAAGCCTCTCTAGCTAATGAGTGAGCTACTAAATTAGAGCCATTTCTAGCAAAGGATACGACTTCAACACCACTCTCTTTAATATCCGAAATGAATGGTCTTAATATATCCTTCAGTTGCCATGGAATATGTGTATCATCCCCATTTAAAATCTTTACTGCAACTAGAGAATCCTTTTTCCTTCCAAATGTTTTTAGCCAGTTGAACACCCAGTTGGAAGGCAGTGAGTTCGGCTTGCAAACTCTGTTCAGTAAAGATCTGGATGGTAGAACAGTGTGTGAGTGCCCCGATAAAATCTTCCTTCTCGTCTCTAGCAGCTGCAGCAGCAGCCAAATGTGATGAAGAGTTTGCTCTATCAACATTGATTTTGACACATCCAATTCGGAGAGGTAGCCAATGATCAACTTTGGTGATGTCCATAGGAAGGCGTTGGATTGCCATCAGGTTGTCTGAGAAGTCATCTGAGTATTTGTGGTATAAGGTCATAGCATTAGCACTGATAGTAGACACTTTTGGAGCTATTTTCTTGAAGATATAGGCATATCGTGCTTTCCATAGAGCCCATAGGAAGTTACTCCAATTTGAAGGCCTCTATGATCTGATCATGTGTGAACCATGCTTCAACTTATCTGTTGCAACTCTTTGCATCGAGTCTTACCTAATTAGAATCTTATTAGTATTTTGGAGAGTATTTTTATTAAAATATTTTTATTTTCTAGCCGCTTGTGACCAATAATTGTGAACATTAATGAATATTATTTTGGTTATTTTTCTAAAAATGATCAAAATATTTCTATAACATACATATTTTAAGAGTATTAATAGTCATTTCGCATTCAATTGTTTTTTTCTCTATAAATAGATCTTATTTCATCTAAATTTAAAAAAAAAATTCTCTCTTCTAATACTTACAAGCAATCTCGTGTTATATTGGATGAAGTAAAAAAAATTATGCCATAAAAAATGAACAACTACCACAGCAACAGCAGGATCAACAACCTCAACCCGCACTGCAGTCCCAGGGGTTACAAGGATGTAAATACACGTTGAAACGTCAAGGGGTATAAAAAACTTAACTCGTGCAACCTCAGTGAACACAAAGCTACAGAGAAAAAATGAATCATAATTGGATGAGATCATTAACGGAGTGTATAATGAGCGCGATATCGAGATAATACATCCGCGTGCAACTCTTGTTGAATGCATACATTGTGAACAAATGAATCCAATGGAAACCTAAATGTGGTATAGAAAAAACTACGTAGGCAACTAAACATTTGTATATAGTATCTTGCATCTTCTTGAGAAGAAAAATATTTATATTTATTTATCATTAGTCACAACTATTATATTTCGTTTTCAATAAATGCTATTATTTATATATAGGAATTTTATATTTTTTATGCAACTTATATTTTTCGCTTTCAACCTCTCTGCGCTTTCAACCTCTCTGCAAGCTCTCATTGTGGTATTACAAAAAAAACTTGAAAAGAGGTTGAAAGCAGAAACTGAAACATAAGTCTTATCAACAAATATTTATATAACAAGAATAATATATATTAGAATTTTATCAATTAAAATATTGTTTTTTTTTTTTCTTTCGAATTTTTTTGTATAATGAAAGAGTCAAAATTCCACCCCAACCCACCAAGACCAATCTTGATTTGGGTTCAAGAACTTTGTGACTGGTCCAGACTCCTAGTCAGACTGGCCAGGCCCAGGCACGTTCAAATCCAATGAAAATTGGTCCTGATCTGACTTGGTCCGGTCTAATACACAACTTGAGCTAAATCCAATATCATATTTGCAAAATCATGCCCCCTATTAAATTTTTTTATTTTTTATTTTCAACTTAAATATTCTGAACTTCCACATTGTTTACAACTAAATGTTGCGGGGAAAAAAACACGCCCCCCCCCCCCCCCCCCCCCCCCCCCCTCTCTCTCTCTCTCTCTCTCTCTCTCTCTCTCTAAAAAATAAAACAAAAATTATTATATTTAAAAAAAATACTAGTACTATTATTTGTGTTGCTGTAGCTGTTGCTATTATTGTTGTTGCTGCTACTATTACTAATAATAATATAATCAGCCTTACAAATCTTTAAAAAAAAATACTGAGATGCAACTATTATAGCGACTAATTTTCTGGTTTTCCAGATACACTGGTAGTAGAAGATTATGACTGTTAGGGAGTTGGCTCTCCTATATATTGTGTGTGATTTGCACTTGTGCATACACAAAACAGTAAAGAGAAAAGATCGAACAAAGTCCAACGAGGTAACAACGAACGTTACAGAAGTTCTTCAGAACTTGTTGATTCTTGGAAACATATCTACGTAAAGGATCAAATGTCATTTTGAACAACGGTTAACTTCGCCACCCCGACAATTGAGTTCGTTCATCAGTTATTATTGTTGGATTGTATCTCATTTCCGGATGAGCGCTTAAACGGAGATGACAAAAAAATTGGTAATTTAGTCCCACATCGGGTAGGATGCGGGATCATGATGTGTAGATAATTAGAATTGGTTCAGGCCTTATATAAGAATTCTCTTTTAAGACATACGGTCCAGTCCAACATCACACCTCATGGACCAATTCCAGTTCGGGTCACGCCGCATTCCAACAAGTGATATCATAGCCTAAGGTTACGAGACTGGTTTGAACGACTCTAATTAGTTCGAGACAGATGGTGCTAAACGTTCATGCGTATAATCGGATGAGCATCAACTATACGAATCATGCGTATAATCGGATTATACGTACTTTTCTCAAGGTGGAGTAGAAGCATCAACTACATGAATTGACTTCAAAGGTGGACCTGACGGGTCCAAGTTGGAGCAAGACGTTGTGGTTGGCACACAATGGTGATGTGGATAAACGTGTCAGGTTTGGTTCTGTGGTCGAACAAACTGAGATGACAATATGTTGGATCTCCTGGGTGCTCGGCTAGCGGGAACGAGCAATGTTGCTTTGCTAGCGGGAACGAACAAAGGTAATATGGGTGTGTTAAGGTTGTTCGGTTAGCAGAAACGAGTTAAGGTAGAGATTGTTGGATTGTAGCTCATTTTCGGATGAGCGCTTAAAGGAAAATGATAATGAAGTTGGTAATTTAGTCTCACATCGAATAGAAGGTGGAATTATGACGTTTAGATAATTGAAATTGGTTCAGACTTTATATGAGAATTCTTCTTTAAAATATATTGGACCTAGTCCAATATCACATTTCATGAACCAACTTCAATTCGATTCACACCACCCTTCCAACAATTATTGCATACATATTTTTATTCTATGAGCACTTTTTTTTTTTTGTTGTTGTTGCAAGACCGTTGGTTTTGCTTATGCACGTCTCTAGAAATTACTTCTTGTCATTGCCATTTCTATGGTCTACTGCTGTCAAATAACAATAAACTTTGTATCATTGTTGGGAATATTTTTCAGTTGAAAGTTGAAAGTTTGGTGTTTTTCGTGATGTTACCAAATCCCAATTAGTGTGGCATATTTCTTCGAGCATTTTTTTGTACTGTTTGGAAGTGTTTCATTACTGGATATTGATTCTGATATTTATTTTTATTTTATAGGTGAACATACTTGACTAGATATAAACATTTGGCATGAAGTAATTTCTTTTAGACTAAGTGATGAGAGACAATTTTTATGAACTATTGAAAAGTGTGGAGCTAGAATTGCACACATGAACTTTATATATTGTTGAGAAAGAAAGTTTCTTAGATCTTGAGATGAATTATAATAATCCTGCCCCTTTGTCCAATTTATTGTTAACTAAAAAGAATACTTAGATCCCGGATCATTTAATGAAGAAAAGAAGGTTAATAGAGATGCTGCTTCTTTTTCTTCTTTTTACTTCTTTTTTCTTCAAAATTGAGTGATTTAGTCCCGATCATCAACCAAAATGGTTTTAATTTGGACATGGGAGAATCTTGAAGAGTTCCACAGAGGACATGATACGTTCGGGATCCAACTTAATGTTCAAATATATCACTTAACTGCTGCTGCTACTATCTGCTGCTGCTGCTACTAGCTCACTCACTCACTCACTCACCTTATCACTCACTCACTCAAACACACATCCACATATATATATATATATATATATATATATATATATATATATATATATATATATATATATATATATATACACTTACATATATATATATATAAGTGTATATATATATATATCTATATGTAAGTGTATATATATATATATATATAAGTGTATATATATATATATATATATATATATATATATATATATATATATATACACACACTTACATATAGATATATATACACTTATATATCTATATATATATATATATATATATATATATAAACACACACAACCACACTCAAACACACACACAACCACCAACACCTATACGCATACTCACCCACACACATATAAATACATATATATATATATATATATATATATATATATATATATATATATATATATAAACTCGAAAACTCTAATACACACTCCCCAAGGCTAAATCAACCCGCGTACAAGTCCGAAACCTAGAAACCAAATCGAAATGGCCATTTGGTCATTTCGACGAACACGTGGAGTGCGGTTTGCGATACCTCGCGAAACGCACGCCAAATCTAATCGGAATCGACCCAAAATTTACCCACGAGTTTTAATCGATGTATAGAACCTCACAAAAATGCTAACTCTCCGATTCTAAGTCCGTGACAAAATTCCACATGCACGTGGAACCCACGTCGAAGGAAAAACTCTCAAATCGTCTGAAACGTCCAAAACTCCGCGATACGACCTCACGTGTCCGAACGGGGACACGTACCTACCCTCAAGACACCCAAGCACGTCTACCTAGGTCCGTCTAAACTAGGACAACCCCCAAAATGGGCCAATCTTGGATTTCACCCGAAATTGACACAAAATTTTAATATTAATTTTAATATTAATGTTAATTTTAGTTTTATAATTTGTTATGTCGGTTACTATATTAACCGTCACATCAGTTGCCACATAAAGAGTAATAATTTGAATGAATGAATATTATTATTTTGTAAGAAAAACACTTATTAGCTTCCTAAGTAAAATAATTTGGGAAATCCAATACATACTTTGATATTTTTACTACGATTGTGAGGACAAGGTATAGGTGAATTGGAACAAAACCCTTGCCATAAACAAAATTGTGATCGTACTCGAGTCAAGTTCGTCCTGAGGTAAGTCGGACACTATTTGGGACTTGAACAACCCTCCTCTACTCAGCGTGATCCCATCAAAGCCGGGGTCACGGATGACCGTCCGGACCGGCTCACAATAAAAATAAAAAAAATTCAAGATTAGGACCACAATCCAACGGTTCTAGAGTCTAGAGAACACTTCTTTTATCAACTTGTCACTCAAATTCCATAAGCTCCTAGGTCTAGGTATTGTTCATGGGCTATGTTATGACTACAACCAAATGCCTACAACCCTCTTACAACCGTCACGTGGCGCCCACGTGGCTGTCATTCATTGGAGGAGGGGGGAGAGAGGGACCCGATGGTTGTCCGGGTGGCCGCTACGTGGCAGGAATATCATGTAACATCCGTTCATTGAAGAGAGAGGTGGGACCGGATGTGACCCACATAGCTGGGGGAGAGAGGGATGTAAGCATTTGGTAGTAAACTTAGCATTATTGATTGTTCATATGATATAAAATCTGATATGCTTTTACTTATTCTCATTTGGATCATTTCCTCAATCACATCACATCACACGATCGACGACCCGGCCCTTGCTGGTGAAACCCTTTCTTATGTGTGCACGCATCGATCCTACTTGACGCACTTGTGATCGTGGCAGGCAGTTCGTTACGGTTTCGCTTTCCTTTTCCTGTGTGTTTAGTTTTTAGGGTTTCTGACTTTCTCTACAGTTTAGTACGTACTCTTAGAGGAAATCAACAACGTACTACTTGGTAGTTTACTAAGGCTTCTGATAAGGGCACTGCACATTTTACTCGGGGGTAGCCCATTAGAAATTTACAAAAAATTATAAGTTTGCCATCCTAAAAGTTACTTGGGGCTAGTCCAAATTGTTATAATCAGGACTGTCAAAATTTTGACAGTCCTACCACTTGGAAGGACTGTCAAAATTTTGACAGTCCTACAAATAATGAGGACTGTCAAAATTTTGACAGTCCTAATTTTAACCCACAGAAAATTTTATATAAAATTAGGACTGTCAGGATTTTGACAGTCCCACAAAAAATGAGGACTGTCAAAATTTTGACAGTCCTCATTTTGGGGCTAGCCCAAATTGTTATAATCAGGACTGTAAAAATTTTGACAGTCCTACCACTTGGAAGGACTGTCAAAATTTTGACAGTCCTACAAATTATTAGGACTGTCATAATTTTGACAGTCCAACAAGCTATGTGGACTGTCAAAATTTCGACAGTCCTAATTTTAACCCACTGAAAAATTTATATAAAACTAGGACTGTCATGATTTTGACAGTCCCACAAACAATGAGGACTGTCAAAATTTTGACGGTCCTCATTTTAATTGTCAGAATTTTTTTTTAAATTTATTTCTATTTAGTTAGTTTTGGATTTTGATTTTTTTTATTTAGTTTAACATCCAAAATAAAATATGTTATCATTGAACCCAAAAAAAAAAAAATCTACCGTACGAATATTACGTCTGCCGTCGATCAGATTTCAAACGGTCATAACTATTTGTTTTTAAATCTTTTTTCGTCACACAATAGGTCGATTTGTATGTTTTCGACGAGAGTAACACAATTCGTGTAGAGAGAATTTTCATCCGAAGTAAGACGTACATATTACAGGCAAAAATATAAAATAAAAAAAACTTTAAAGTATCATAACTTTTGACTGGGAGATCGAAACAAGCTCCAGTTTGAGCCAAAATGACCGTATGAAAAAGTACTTCGGGATAAACCGTTTCACCGTTTGACGGACTTTTTAAATTTTTAGAATCGCAAAAAAACGATGTTTCGACCTCCAAATTTTACTTTTGGTTAAAAAAAATTTTTTTTTTACAAAATATTTAATATACCAATAATAAATTTACTATTTTAAATAACAGAATACTTTAACAAATTTTAAGGATAGAAATTTTAAGGATATTTTGAAATTGGCCCCCCCAACAATTAACAAAAATAAATTAACAGAAAAAAAAATTTAGGACTGTCAAAATTTTGACAGTCCTACCAATGGGAAGGACTGTCAAAATTTTGACAGTCCTAAAAATTCAACATATATTTTTAGGACTGTCAAAATTTTGACAGTCCTACCAATTGGAAGGACTGTCAAAAGTTTGACAGTCCTAAAAATATATGTTGAATTTTTAGAACTGTCAAAATTTTGACAGTACTTCCAATTGGTAGGACTGTCAAAATTTTGACAGTCCTAAAAATCAACATATATGTCAAATTTTGACAGTTCTTTTATTTTTTTATTTTCTTTTTTGGTTTTGACGGCGACGACGACGGGAGGCGCGGCGACGGGAGGCTGCGGTGGAGGACGGAGGAGGACGGCGGGAGGGGGGAGGGCTCCGGTGGGGTGGGGAGGATTTGGAAGTGTTTGGGAAGAAGGATTTCAAAGTGGGCTAGTATGAGTAAACTAATGGACTAGTGTGAGTAAATTTTGCACATTAATGAACTAGCCCCAATCCTGGGCTAGCCCCAAGTAAAAGTTGCAGTGCCCTTATAATTAGCCTTTACTAAGAACACACAATTTGATAGTTTAGTGTCATGGGCGAATTTTATTTCTTGACAAATTAAAATTTTGAACTAGCTAGCAAGCTACTTGATACATGTCTTTCTATTGGATACAGATGCTACGTCAGCCAGCAGCATGATGCGATGGTACCTAGCTACTTAATTGTATCGAAAGAATTTTTCCACTGAGGCCATTCAAGAACTAAGTCCCTATTCCCTAATCCAAATTTCCCATCATCTTCACAATGACAAGAAGAACATTGATTTTATTAATCCACTAGTAGAATTAATATTGGGATTTAATATGATATTGAGAATTCACTAGGCAGCAGGGAACCCATTGCGAAGAAAATATACATATATAATGTCCTCTTGCATTTGCGTTTCTCATCACTTCTCCCTTTGTCATGGCTTCTGATTTACGGCGTTTCTCGTTCTCTCTTGCCTTGTTCCTCCTGTCAGCTCTTGTGGTGACGAGTACGTGCGCACGTACAGTCGACGGACGAAAAAAGATCGGAAGCGATCATATGATCAGTGTCGAGTCTTTATCTCCAGGAGAAGAGTGTACTGTTACGTCCCAAGGTTTGGTTGGTTCGATCCTTCTCGTTTGATAGTTTACTCATATACGTATACTCAAAGTTGATCATCTTTTTGCTTGTTTTCCAAAAAAATATGGTCCCATAGCTTGAGACACCAGTTTAAGTTATCAGAGATAATACAATAACATAATTAGCTAGCGCAGAATATAACTATACAAATAACAACGTCAAAATATTATGCTAACAAAAACTGCTAAAGGGACACCGAAATTTGATCAGGAACGTTTTCATGACCAGTTCGACTATTGGTTCTATTCTCGTTGAACCTTCAAATTATGAGCAAATGTCTTTTCCTGTTTAATGTCGAGTTCGATTCTCAAAATTTGGTACCAAGTTATTTCTTTCTCCTTCGAAATTGTTTAACTCATTTCCTTAATAAATTAATATATAATAGTATATGTTTTGTACGAATTTTAATTGTCTATTAATTTATTTTTCTATTTGAAAATAGCAAAAGAGGAATAGACTATTTTGTTGTAATTATTCTAATATTTATTAAAACTAATTAGTAAGACTAAAAAATAACATGCATAATTATTCTAAATTTATTACTATATTAATATTATTATGTTATTATATATATTATTTTATAACTCCATGTGAGATCCTTTTTAGGAAGACCAAAAGACTAACTATTGTAATTGTCTAACTGCTCCTATTAATTTTAATAAATAATTTTAATTAGTAGACATATACAAATGATTTATTTGGAAGAAAATAAAGTTCCAACGAAGCTGAACTTTTTCATAGTATAGATTATAGATTTTTCATAAAGTTGTATGTAGAGCATCATAGTTCTATTTAATTGAACAAAAGACATAAAGTTTGGACAAATTCTAAACTCAGTCCCAATACGATCTTTAGAATGGCATAATTTTTTTTTTTAAAGAACGTAAATTATATATATATATATATATATATATATATATATATATATATATATATATATATATTAAAAAAAATTTGAAGAGGTAATTGTGTTACAGACTCCTGGTTCGAAGGCCTAAAAACTCGGTCCAAAGGTCCCACACATCTCGGTCCGTAGGTCCGCACCTGCACTGCACTTAAACTGCACCTGCGCTGCACCCATTACTAACTCACCATTTAATTTTCCCAAAAAAAAATTAAATAACGTCCAGAAGGCTCAAATCCGCAACCTCCTGGGTAATATGCATCAGTCTTAACCACTAGACTAGACGTCATATATATAAAATCTAGAATAGAGACTAAATGCTAAAAAAATTAGTGACTAATTTTTAGTGATGAATTTAGACTTTTAGTGATGAAATTGAACTTTTATTGACGATTTTTTGTTTAAATTTTTTATATTCTCGAAAACACTGTTCTCCAGGAAAAAAAATTCCAAAATTTACGTCTTTTATCTTTTAAAAGGACATGAATTGTATATATAAAAAAAAACACCATTCTAAAGGGTGTGTTGGGGTGCGTTTAAAATGTGTCTGAACTTTTTGCCTTATATGCAATTAAAAAGAATTACCCTACATACAATTTTCTGTAGATTTTTTTTACTATTATACAGTAATATAGATGTTGTTGCCGTTGTTTGTTAAATTAGGAAATAGGGGGGGGGGGTTTATACTTGGGTATGTATACTGACCCGTTAATTCTTCTGTCTTCTGGGATCAGATGCAGGTCGCCGGCCGCCCGGTTTGAAAGTCGTCAGTCGCCATAGACCGTGCTCCCCAAATAGGCAGAATATTAGCCTTACACAAATCTTAAACCAAGACAGGATTCGTGTCAATTGGATCCGCAGCAAAATCACGGGCAAGTCCCAACAAGCAGCACCACCCATATTGTTGGCCGGAGCAGAAATCCCAGCAAACACAGGGGACTCATTCAGCTTCGACGGTGCCTATGTTGTAACCGTCGGGTTCGGTACCCCGAGCCTGCAACAGACCGTAATGTTCGACACCGGCAGCGACGTCACCTGGATCCAATGCCAACCTTGTCCTAAGCATTGCTACCAACAAAAGGAACAAATGTTTGACCCGAAAAAATCCTCTACCTACGCCACCATCTCCTGCTCTTCTCCCTACTGCAGCTCAACGGAACTGTCCTTGTATAATTGTACCACTTCAGGGGATACTTGTATTTATGGTGTCCAGTACCTAGACGGGTTCTTCACTGTAGGATACTATAGTACCGACACCCTCGCCATAACATCCACCGACACGATACAAAATTTCAGGTTCGGGTGCGGCAAGAATCAGGGGGGCAAGGGCCCCAGCGGGCAGATTGCGGGGCTCATGGGGCTGGGACGCGCTCCGTCGTCGATAGTTCTGCAGACCGAGTCGACGTACGGTGGGGTCTTCTCCTACTGCCTCCCGCCAACTTCGAGCTCTACCGGCTACCTAGCCTTCGGCAGCCGCTCGGTACCCAGCTCCAACGTGCAGTACACGCCCATGTTAAGTCGTCCCGGCGGCGCTTCGTCGTTTTACTTCCTCCAACTGATCTCGATCACCGTCGCCGGGACAAAACTCGCAATACCCCCAACCGTGTTCTTGAATGCCGGAACCTTGATCGACTCCGGGACGACCATCACGCACTTGCCTCCGACCGCCTATTCCGAGCTCCGAACTGCGTTCACGGCACAAATGACGAAGTACAAGATGTCCAAAGGAGTCGACGGACTCGATGCTTGCTACGACTTTACGGGACTCTCCACTGTGTCGTTGCCATCCGTGGTGCTGGAGTTTGAAGGGGTATCGGTGGATCTGGATCCGAACGGCATACTATTTGAGGACTGCCTCGCGTTTTCACCCAATGGCGCCGACGTCCACGTCGGCATCATTGGCAACGTGATCCAGAAGACCATAAGTGTGGTCTATGATGTTCCAAATCTACAGATCGGGTTTGGGATCAAAGGTTGCTAGTCGGTCTTCTTGATCAAAGCACTGCAAAGATGACTCAGACTGTTCCAAATTTTTTTTCTAAATTTTTCACTTAAAATTTACTCAGGACTAGTTTAAAAATATATTTATGACTGTCAAAATTTTGAAAGTACTTCCAATAGTTTGGACTATCAAAATTTTGACAGTCCTAAATAATATATATAATTCAATGGACTGTCGAAATTTTGACAGTCCAACATATTGAAAGGACTGTCAAAATTTTGACAGTCCTAAATAAATTTTTGACTAGTCCGAATAAAATTTAAAGTGAAAAATTTAAAGAGAAAAAATTTGGACCAGTCTGAATGTATTTTGTAGTGACTTTATCATCAGCCTTTGTAAAGAACATTATTTGCATTTGGACTACTTCCCTATCTATTCCGTATGTTGATTGTAAGTCTTACATGTTATTGTGATGTAAAATAAAACCAAATGTCCAAGGCTATCAACTTTGGCATGTCCCAAGTGAATTGTGATCATATTTTGAAAGGTAGAGTATGGAAAATGATATGCGGCCCGCGGTCATTGCCCGTAGGCCGTGACCGCATGCTACATGGTACGACTCTATTGTCATCCCTATTTGCTTGAATCGTCATCGAAATCTACACCAATGAGACGCTACCACTTAGCTGAACGGTTACAAACCGCGAACAATGTAACAACGTCCGTAAAATATAGTCAAAGAGTTGACTGTTAGAAAAATATAATTTTCGTCAAAAGTAAAAAATTTTGTACATTATAGAAATAATGTAAGATGTATCATAAATATGGATAAATAAAGTTAAGGATAAATCAAATTTTTTTTAAATTAAAACTTAGAATAGTTTTTACTGTTCTACACATTGATCTCCTACATTATGAATCAAGAATCTAGAAATTGGAATGGACCTTACTAATGATGCTCTAAGAGGCAACACCGGAAGAAGACCCAAACAGTGGCATGTTGTATCATGTATCCGATTAGCTCTTCGAAGGCCTGCTTGGCATTCCGGCCAATGGCAACGACACCGATGTTGGCATCATATAATGTAAAAAAAAAAATTTTAATTTTAAAATAAAAATAAATTAAAAAAAGTGCTACCAAAAAAGATTGAACCATGAACCTCTTATACGTAAGTCTAACATAATAATCATGACAAATTAACTATTTTGTGCTAAAAAATATCTTTGGTACGTATTAGTTCTATTTTCGATACATAATTATGCGTGTATATATATATATATAATGTGTGTGTCTAAATTAAATATTTTTTGGGTTTTTATAAGTCGTGGGTGTTGGACGGTCGTCCTGGTTGGCCTGGACTAGAGTCAACCCTAACCAGTATTCAAAATAAAATTACAAATAAATTGAAAAAAATTGATGAATAAAATGTAAATGGTTTATAGGCAAATATATAATGATCTTGGAAGAAAAAAAAAATTCAAAAATAACATGTTGCTATCCCATGACCGACCATGAGAGTACTTGAAAATTTTGGTAATTTCTATCATTTTTGCAACAAATAAAGTTCCCACATCAGCTTTGACATCCAAGAGGCGTTGTCAATAATCATCCAATACTAGAAATCAAGACTTCTCATGTAGCTCACACCACAGACCTAACTGTTAGGCCACCCCCAAGTGTCCCTTTTTCAGTTCTGAGTAAAATAAACTTAAGTACAAGAGTAAAAACTAAAACAAGTCAATTAGATGTAGAAGAAAAATCCAAAGTTGAGGGATAAAGATGCACACTTAGCAAGTGTGCAGTAACAATTATGCTACGTCTTCTAAAAAAAAAATTAAATGATGTCATCTTTCATTATTTGACATCTGACATAACAGTTGATATATCAAATTTTAACTAAAAAAAATAATTATCCAAATTTTTTTAATGTTAATATTAATGTTAATTTTAATATTAATATTAATTTTAATATTAATTTGAATGTTAAGTTTTGTTATGTCAACTATCATATCAGCAGTCATACATCACATAATGGAAGATACTATTAACTAAATTTTTTTGGAGACAAATAACATTTTTGGTGTAGTAAAGCTTTGTTTCGGTAACTATCATTTTGACACGGGTGGAATTCTACCCATCGTCTTCTCTCTAAAAAAACACACTTATTATTTACTAAGTAAACTAATTAGGGAAGTTCAATACATACTCTGATATTTAAAATACTACCATTTTACTCAAATTCCAAATACTAATATTCCTAGGTCACTACAAAAATATTGTTAAAGAGCAATGAATTTTAGCGACAGACAATATTCTGTCGCTGAATTAGCGACGGATTTTCGACAAAATTATGACTAATTTATTTATGTAAATAAATTATATTATTTTTCGTGACGACCCTCAAACCCATCCTCCTCCCTACGTCAGCGACGACCCCCTCTCCTCCTGTCAGCGGCGACCCCCTCCCACAGCCCTCCTCGTCCTCTCCTCTTGTCAGCGGCTTTGTCCTCTCCTCCTGTCGGCGACTGCCAATACTCTCCTCATCCTCTCCGGTCCCCCCTCTCTGGTCCCCCAAACCCATCGACTGCGACGACAGGTAATGTCCTAAACTTTTCTTCTCAATAATTCTCATTTTCGATAATCGTTTTGTTCAAATTGTGCATATGATGTTTGTGTTCAAATTTACATAACATTTGGATTTAGGATATGGACACGAACACTGTCACAGTTAGGAGTGAGCATTATTCGACTTTGGACCGAAAATTGAACCGAATGAATCGTATATTTAGTTACTAAAAACGTTCGTGTGTGTGTGTGTGTATATATATATATATATATATATATATATATATATATATATATATATATATATATATATATATATACTATAATTTAGTTATATATATAGGTTTTGAAATTGAATGAAATAGTAATCACTCTTGGCGATCGATTAGTTAATTTACATGTGATAGAAAAGTTTATTTTTTTACTTGCTTTTACAACCTTCTATGGTGTTATGTTACATAGGTACTCATAGTATACACTAGTCCAATGTTAAAGTATCTGTATCGAAATCGGTATCAGACTATTACTATGAGTATCGGGATCAGTGATATTGATAAAATTGGCTCACAGTTTTCGTCGAAATTTCGTCGCTAATCCGTCCCTAAATGTAGCGACGAAAATAATATGTCACTAATCTGTCACTGACATTACGTCACTATGTCCATCGACGACGAAATTGTGACAGCGACACTTAAATTACTAACGCCACAATCCTGTCGCTAAATTCAAATAGCGACGGAAATAGATATTTTAGCGACGAAAAATTCCGTCGCTAAAACTCTGTATTTTTATAGTAGATACTGTTCATACGAAAGTCAACATAAAATCTGATATGCTTTTACTTAGTCAGTCTCGTTTCGATCATTCCCTGAATCACACTTACGACCGGACCACGACCCGGCCCTTGCTTATGTATGCATGCATGCGTCCTGCTTAGACCCACTTGTGCATTCGTGGCAGTTCGTTACGGTTTCGCTTTCCTGTGTGTTTATTTTTTAGGGTTTCCGGCTTTCTTTACAGTTTAGTCTTAAAGTAGAACAACGTACTTGCGACTTGGTAGTGTAAATGTTAATTTAAGGTCGATATTTCATGGCACCCAATGACTAAGAAGACATTATTTGATAGTTCAGTGTCATGGACGATTTTTATTTCGTGACAAATTAAAACTTTGAACTAGCTACTTGTTGCTTGTCTAATTCTATTGGGTACTACGTACGTCAGCCAGCAGCATGATGCCACGTCCGTTCCTACTTGAATGAATCGGAAGATTTTTTCCCCGATCGGCGGCCAAAGTCCAGCACTAAATCCCTAATCCAAATTTCCCATCACCTTCACAATGACAAGAAGCACATTTATTTTATTCCACTAGTAGAATTAAAATTTGGATTTAATATGATCGATCATGAGAATAATTCACTAGGCAGGCAGGAACCCATTGCGAAGAAAATCTATATATATATAATGTCCTCCTGCATTTGCGTTTCTCTTCATTTCAGGCTAGGTAGCAGACTCGTTCCCTTTGTCATGGCTTCTGATCCGCGACGTTTCTCGTTCTCTTTAGCCTTGTTCCTCCTGTCAACTCTTGTCGTGACGACGAGTACGTGCGCACGTACAGTCGACAGACTAACAAAGATCGGAAGCGATCATATGATCAGTGTCGAGTCTTTATCTCCAGGAGAAGAGTGTACTGTTACGTCCCAAGGTTTGGTTGGTTCGATCCTTCTCGTTTGGTAATTTACTCATTTACGTACGCTTACTGTTGATGATCATTTTCCATGTTTTCCAAGAAAGGTGCCATAGCTTGACCACCACTTTACGTCAGCCAGCGGATACAGGATTATAATAAGAAAGTTAGGAGACGACGTCTATAATTTTTTTTAATATAATAATATTATATTATATTAAATAGTATAATTTTATATAATAAAATACTATATTTCATAATTGTTCGATCTCTACGAATTTTTATATTTTTAAAATGTTTAACTAAAACATCATTTATAATACTACTAATTAATTTTTTTTTCTATGAAACATACAAGACAATTATTTAAAAACTAACCACAATTTTTCTCTACGAAGTTTCATACTTTGAAAGCGTTTCACTACAACATATTTTGTAATACCACTAAACAACATCATTTTTAATATGAATTTCTAAAAAAAAAATCATTAGAGATCAGTCCCCTAGCTAATACGGTATATGTGGTCAGCCAGTGTACGATGAGCTATTTATAATAGTAACTTAAAAAAATATTTTATAATAACGACTTATAAAACCAATTTAAAATAATAACTTATAAGAATATTTTGGAAACAAAAACTTTCACTTTGAAGTCTAATTTTTCTTATTATATAGTAGTATAGACTACTATATACGCATGTGTGTTGTACGAATTGACGAATATATTTCATACTACTTGAAAAGTACAAATAATAGTAGTATAGTTTATTAAGAAGACTAAAAGATAGTTGATGTATTGTTCTAATATTTATTCAGACTACTTAGTAAGACTAAAAGACAACATGCATACTTATTCGAAAATTATTAATATATTATAATATATATATATATATATATATATATATATAATATATATATATATATATATATATATAATTCTATGCAAGATATTTAGGAAGACAAAAATAATAAACTTTTGTAATTATCGAGCTGTCTCTATTGACTTTAATGAATAATTTTAATTATTAAACATATACGCAAGAGTATATTTGCGGAAAAAAAATCTACAAAATCTTTTCCATTATATAGTTATAGATTTTCTTGTTAGAGCATCCACAGTAGGAGTAGTTTCAAGTGCTATATTTTGACTTTTGTCAAATTTTATAGCACTTGAGGGCTACAATGGACTCTTGTCCACACTTGAAAAATGGTAGAAAGCCAAGAGACACTCTAAATTTGGAGAGTCCCGTAGCTGGTCTATAGTAATCGATGGGCCCACCAAAATAACCTGTCATTTATTTTTCTCCCCTTCCGCTCTCTCTCTTCTCTTCTATTTTTTTTACAGAGAAAATTTTTCAGACCCTTTTTTCTTCTTCTTCTTCTCCACATATTATTTCCTTCCCCACCCCCTTCTTCTTCTTCTTCTTCTTCACATATTTAGTTTGTGATTTTTTTTTTTCTCATTTTGTTTGATTTGTTTAACGAAAATGAGAAAAATTATCCATACAAAATTTCAAGAAATGAGATAAAAAAATTCAAACAAAAATGAGAGAAAAAAAATTACCAGACATCTTTGTCGTCAGTATTGGTTAATGGTTCTGAAGGAAAATTAGAAAAAGCTTTAATAGTTATGAAGGGAATGAAAATGAGGGAAAATATGGAGGAAAAAGGAAACGAAAATGAAGAGGAAAAATAGGGAGAGAAAAGAGGGAGGAAAAGGGAGAAGTTAATTTGGAGTGTCTATTTTAGAGTGTACCATTGTGTACAAATATCAAGGTGACATTCCAAAAATAGTTTGGAGTATGATTTGGTGTATGGTTTGGAGTGTCTCCACTGGAGATGCTCTTATATTGTAGTATAGATGTTGTTGCTGTTGTTTGTTAGACAAATAGATTACGAAAGAGGGGGGTTGTGCTTGGGTGTGTATACTGACCCATTAGTTCTTCTGTCTTCTGTGATTTCTATTTCGCAGATGCGGGTCGCCGGCCCGGTTTGAAAGTCGTGAGTCGCCATGGACCATGCTCCCCAAATAGGCAGAATATAACCCTTGTGCAGATCCTAAACCAAGACCGGATTCGTGTAAATTGGATCCGCAGCAAAATCGCAGGCAAGTCCCAACAAGTAGCAATACCCAATTTGTTGGCCGCTGCAGAAATCCCAGCAAAAGCAGGGGACTCATTCAGCGCCGGCGGTGAATATGTTGTAACCGTCGGGTTCGGTACCCCGAGCCTAAAACAGACCGTAATGTTCGACATCAGCAGCGACGTCACCTGGGTCCAATGCCAACCTTGTCCCACGTATTGCTACAAACAACAAGAACAAATGTTTGACCCGAAAAAATCCTCTACCTACACCACCATGTCCTGCTCTTCTCCCTACTGCAGCTCCACGGAACTGCCCATACATAATTGTACCACTTCAGGGGATACTTGCGTTTATGGTGTCGTGTACCAAGACGTCTCCTTCTCCGTAGGATACTATAGTACCGACTCCCTCGCCATAACATCCACCGACACGATACAAAATTTCAGGTTCGGCTGCGGCAAGTATCAGGAGCGCACGGGCAAAGTCACCAACGGGCAACTTGCGGGGCTTATGGGGCTTGGACGCAAGCCGTCGTCGATAGTTATGCAGACCGAGTCGACGTACGGTGGGGTCTTCTCCTACTGCCTCCCGCCAACTTCGAGCTCTACCGGCTATCTGGCCTTCGGCAGCGGCTCGGTGCCCAGCTCCAACGTGCAGTACACGCCCATGTTAAGTCCTCCCGGCGGCGCTTCCTCGCTTTACTTCCTCCTACTGATCTCGATCAGCGTCGGCGGGACGAAACTCGCCATAGCCCCGACCGTGTTCTCCAAAGCCGGGGCCGTGATCGACCTCGTGTCGACCATCACGTACTTGCCTCCAACCGCCTATTCCGAGCTCCGAACCGCGTTCACGGCACAGATGACGCAGTACAAGATGTCCAAAGGAGTCGATGGACTCGATGCTTGCTACGACTTTACAGGAGTCTCCACTGTGTCGTTGCCACACGTGGTGCTGGAGTTTGATGGGGTATCAGTGGATCTGGATCCGAGCGGCATACTATATGAGAGCTGCCTCGCATTTTCCCCCAATGGCAACGACGCCGACTTCGGCGTCATTGGCGGCGTGGTCCAGAAGACGTTCAATGTGGTCTATGATGTTCCGAATCTGAAGATCGGGTTTGGGGTCAAAGGTTGCTAGCCGTTTTGTAAAGAACATTTACATTCGACTTAGCTAGCTACTTCTCTATTTATTCCGTATGTTGTCGGTCGTAAGCGTCTAATATGTTATATATATATATATATATATATATATATATATATATATATATATATATATATTTTGCTGTACAATAAAAGCGAATGTCCAGGGCTGTCAACTTTGGCATGTCGCGGGTGAATGTGATTTTATTGTGAAATGTAAAAATAATAGAGCAGATCGAAACTTTTATAGATCGGAAATGATATATTGACCGCGGAGATGGTCGCGGATTGGCGGCCAACGTGCTCTTCTTTTCCAGTCATCCAAATCTTACTCTCCCGTTTATATGGGATCCACTTTCGCAAAATCTGGACTCCATTTTTAATAAAGGCCCGACGCGTGGTTGCAGGCTGGGCCGCGTGTGGATAACCTAGTATTGCGTGTCAGACTCATGCTGCCACACCAAGTGGTTTAGAGGTACATGAGATGCAAGTTTCGAATAAAAAGGTGATTTTTGTCGTTGATCTATTTTAATACGATGTTTTAAACATTAGGCTTCAGTGGATGAAACTGGTTTTATGCATTTATATGTTCACAGTCTTGCATAGTACAAATGTCCTGTACAAATACATAATACCATGTACTTACTAAATGCTTATCAACTTTTGTCCTCTTTTTTCACCATTCTTTTGTTGGTCTAGTTTATTCTCCATCAGAGGGGTCTTTAAGAAACCTACAAATAGAAAACTTCACATAAAAAGTTGAGATGTTTTGCTAGTGTAATAGCATTCTGCTTACAGGAACCACCTAATATTTAGGAGATTCAAACTGAGATGCTAGGATGACCTCAGTTTTTGAGACCGCTGTTGTTATTTTTGTTTTTAGACTATTAAAGATAGTCTCATATTGATGTACCACTAAGTAGATATTTTAATATAATATTTTGTTTGTGTTAAAATGTACATATGAAATATGGTGGGACATGGGTCCTGGTGTTTTATTAGGATAAAAAATAATTAAATTCTCTATGTAAGTTTTTAAGCTTTTTGTCATGTTCTTTGAATTTATTCCATAGGAGCTACTCAGACTCGAATTCGAATCCGAGCAGAACTTAGCACCATAACTACGTGCAGGAAGAAAAATGAAACTAAAGAAGCGAGCTATAATGAAAGTAACATCATTCATCGTACGACCAAACAATTCAACCATACAATAACATAACTTGTTACTTGTCATAAACAAAAATTGAACTTATAAGCATAAACTTAAACTTGTAATCATAAACTTGCTTTATAAACTTGTCTTGTAACATAAACTTGTATATAAACTTGTCTTGTAACTACCGCAACAAGCGTAAACTCCAGCCACTACCGGCACTACTACACCTGCTACTCCACTAGTTGCTCCCACAGGAGCAAATCTATTTCCAGTCCTTCTTGTGAAAAATGGAGTATATGCTCGCCGTCCTGGATTTGCAGACCCCCCTACTCTACCAAAGCGGCTAGCCAATATCTCTCGTCCCTAGCTATGGGCCGATGGAGTGATGTAAGCATTTATTTGTTAATTCACACATTTATTTTTTATTTTTTATTTTTTATTCTAATTGTATATTGTCTACTTATTTCAGATTTTTTCCGATCAAGGCTGGGAATAATCTGGGGGAGATCATGCGGGGCTACTTTGATGGCCCTTATATCAACTTTAGTGACATCCCGCTCGATCGAGGATTCGCTTGGCTGGAGAAGCTAGGGGTATGTATATAAATTTTATTTATAATAATATATAATTTTTTTGATTACAATAATACAAAATATTTGTCTAATTTGCAGAGGTTTTACTGGTGGCCGGATCAAAGAGATTATGATATCCGGAAGTGCTACAAGACCGTCGCCAGCAAGAGGTTGAGAGAGATGATCAATGACCAGAAGGCGCTGGCGTTACTTGGACCAGATCATCGCAAGGAGTGAATGAAGGCGGAGTACTGGGTGTAGATGAAGATGAAAATGGACACCCCGACCTATAAGGCCAAGTGCGAGAAGGCGAGGGCTGTGTAAACCCCCTCAATATTTTTTTAGGTAGACTGGGTATGGTGAGAATTTTGGTTTAGCTTCAGGTTGTTTAAGGATTAGAAATTATGGTTTATATAGACGGTTCTTTAATTTACACTCTTTGTGCACCTTACTATTGCTATAATTATTTGGAGCACAATAATAGCTTTTACCTTCCAACAAATTTTGCACTCTTGACCTGACAAGCCAACCTAGGCACTGGACATTTCTGTCACTCACAAACTGTCACGCCCCAGTCCCAAAATGTCGAGGGACTGGACACGTGGCAATGGCCAGCAGCACGCACCGATGGATAACCCAATTTAATGGAGCCATCAGGGCGTACTTAAGCTGTAAATAAGGTCTACTACACAAGTCACACTAATCTCATCCATAAAGATAAAAAAATAACTGCATAATCAAATGGAAATAATATAGCAACATCAACACAGCAAGTCAGTCGGAGAAACAATCCGACTTAAGTCTGAAATAACTGGCTCTATAGGCCAGGAACAAAAGATGTAAACATGAAATAAAAACTGAGTACTGGAACAAGCATTCAGGAGAAGTCCTCGGCAGTCACCTCGTCTTCAGTGTTCGGTTCAGCTCCAGCAATAGCTTCAGCTCCTGTCCCGTATATCTCGGGATACTGCTCCTCAGCTAAACCTGGGGACATAATCCATTCCAGGTCCTCAGTGGACATAGCAAGGCACAGATAATACAAGCCAAAATGAATAAGCAGTGCAATAAATAATGAATCAGTAGGGTAAACTAAGTAACTAACCATCTATGTGATATGCAAATGAGAGCAACACTAGTACTCAGGCTGAGACCGCTACAAGCTCTGTGTCGGGGAGCCGGTAGCAGTAATAACACGTAAAGGGTCTAGCTCTGCTGGAGAGTCTACAACCTCACAATAATAGTAGATATATATATAGAACAGCCTGTAGCCTGTGTGTCTCTCCCCACCCAATGTAATCACGCAAGCCATGACCATAACGTCTCATGTCCATGTCAGCGGGATTATAACTAATGCAACAAGTCATACTGTCTATAAATAAATAACTCTGTCAAGTCCTGTATCCTATTCAGAATCCCCACGAATAACTCAGGAAGATTCTGTCCATGATAGTGTCAAGTGTCCTGGGTTGTAGGGTACTTGATAGGTCAAGTACAAAGTAAGGGGGTCGTAATCCATCTCTAAATGACGAACCCAACACCGCGCACGGCGTCAGTACCCGACTAAGATCGGGCACTAGGTACGTCGTATGTTTCCTAGGTTTAAGCAGTTTAAATCAGTTTATATGAAATTGCACAAGAAATCTAGCAGAGTATTTTTACAGAAAATAAGAAAATAATGACTGCAAGTTTGGCAAGGTGCACTTGCCTGAGGTTAGGATTCCACTTAGGTCCTGGTTTCGGAAATTTCCAGAGATGTCTCCGTAAGCTGAAATAAACAGTACCATCACGCTCAGAAGGTGTCAAACAGCTAGGATCGCCTGTCCTTGGGTCCAATTTGAAGACAAGGGCAGAAACGATAATTTCGGGCCAAAACGGGGTCCACCGGTGGGCCCGCTTGCACCGAAAAACGCGTCAGGGTCAAAGGTCTCCAAATTCACCAAACTTAGTGTCAACAGGTCAGGAACGCTGATACGAACCCAACGGAACTTTCAGATTTGAATTCCGATGAGCCGATCACGAAATCGCCCGTCGAGCGGGGCCTGTGGGGCCCACGACACGCGATTTCGTCAACGTTCTCAGAATCGAACCAAACTTGACCCACAGGACCAGCGTATCGCTACGAGTCCGATGGCGCAAGTTTCGTCTCGATCCGACGTGTGTGCACGAAGTTAGGGCAAATTGCAGAAAAGGCGGATACGGGGCGATGTCCGCGGATACGCGTTGATTCCGGGGCGCACGCACACCCGAATCAGCTTCCGTGAAATCCCACACGTCCGTATCGACGAGGCACACGTATCTGTGAAGACCGCGTGCGACCAAGTCGTCCCGTTTGGCGGGACGTACTCAGTTCCGGGGTGAAACCGGGCCTGGGTTTTTCCTGTTTTTGGATCGCGGTGTGCGATCACCACAGGACGCGATGTCCCGAACAGTTTATCCGGACACCGAGAGGGTCATACAGGCTTCGCGTAGAAATTTACGGAATCGAAATCGGGGTTACGAGCAGGAAGTTATGAGTACCTGAAGGGACCCGAAAAACCGGGGTTTTGAACTGTGTCCGACACGCGAGTTCGTGTCCGAATCCTGTGTCGGAGCCGTGTCCGCGTGTCCGCGTGTCCTGCTGGCTGGGGGATCACCGGAGAAGGCCGGACTCGGCGGGGCGAGCTGCGGCCGGGCGGGGGATCGTCGACCGGGCGGTGGCTGCGACTCCGGCGGAGGGGAGAACAGCAGCCGCGGGGAGAGAGGAGGAGAGGTTCTGGCCGGCGTCGGGGAGGGTGCTCGCTGGGGCGGCTCACAGGGGACGGCGGGTTTCAGAGGAGGCCGGAGGGTCGCAGGGGGTCGGGGTCGCCGGACGGGGATCGCCGGACGGGGTAGAGTTAGGGTTAGGGCTCGGGTTTTTGGGGGGAAAAGGAGGGCGGAGGAGAGGCTTTAAATAGGGGACTGGGGAGGGCGAGGCCGGGGCGTCGTGGCCGAGGGATCCGGGGGGTGGCGGTCGTGGCCGACGGATTCGCGGCGGGCGGCGGGTTTCTCGGGTCGTGGGGTCGATCGTGGGAGCGGGTGGGGGTGACGCGGGTCCCGGGTCGGCGCGGATCCGGACGGAGAGGACCCGCCCGACCCGCTAGGTGAGGCTTGGGCTGGGCTGGGTTTAACGGACTCGGCCCACTGGGCCGGACCGGGCCGGGCCCAAAAATAAAATAAATAATAACAGTAATAGAAATAATAATAATAATATTAATATTAATTAATTAATTAATTTAGGAAAATAGTTTTTAGGCTTTTAAAAATAGGTCTGATGCCCAATAAAATCCCAGAAAATTACCCTAAGTCCGGTTTTCTATTTTACACCATAAAATCATATTTTCATTACATTTTAATGTTGTTTATTGGCAATTAAAAATTATAAACTCACTACATGTCCTATGTAAATTGCATATTAAATCCATAAATTGATTTTAAAAATCTGAAAAAATTTAGGGTGTTTACAATCTACCCCCCTTAAGAGGATTGCGTCCTCGCAATCGAAGGGTAAACTATAAAGGCAAGATTTACAGAATTAAAATGCTTAGGTTACCTGATTCTACAAATAAGTGCGGATAACGCTGCCGCATAACATCTTCTCGCTCCCAGGTCGATTCGCCTGGAGAGTGCTGCTTCCAAGCTACTCGAACCAGCCTGATTGTCTGCCCACGCAGTGTCTTCTCGCTGGTGTCGAGTATACCCACTGGCTGCTCTTCGTATCTCAGGCTAGGTCCCACCGAGATCTCAGAATGATCAACTATATGACCTGGGTCCGTCACATATCTCCTCAATTGTGAGACGTGGAATACGTCATGCACTCCCTCTAAGGATGGAGGTAATGCAAGACGGTAAGCCACCTCACCAATGCGCTCCAAGATATCAAATGGCCCAATATACCTTGGGCTTAACTTGCCTCTGCTGTCGAATCTGATAGTACCTCTAGTGGGCGAGATCCTCAAAAATACATGCTCTCCTTCCTTGAACTCCAGGGGTCGTCTGTGTGCATCGGCCCAGTGCTTCTGTCTATCCTGGGCTGCACGGAGATGGTTCTGAATCTGTTTTACTTTCTCCACTGTCTCCGTTACCAACTCTGGACCCAGTATTTGACGTTCGCCAACGTCACTCCAGCATATCGGCGATCTGCACTTCCTTCCGTACAACGCCTCGAAAGGTGCCATCTGAATGCTTGCCTGATAGCTGTTGTTGTAGGAGAACTCCACTAAATGTAGATGATCTTCCCAAGATCCTCCAAAGTCCAGTATACAGGATCGCAACATATCTTCCAGGATCTGAATTGTGCGCTCTGACTGGCCATCTGTCTGAGGATGATAGGCAGTACTGAATTTGAGCCTGGTGCCGAGACTCTCTTGCATGCTTTGCCAGAAGTGAGATGTAAATCTTGAGTCTCGATCTGATACGATACTAACCGGCACTCCCTGTAATTTTACGATCTGACGCATATACATGTCGGCTAGTACTTCTGTGGATTGTCCGACTCTGAACGGCAAGAAGTGAGCCGACTTAGTGAGCCGATCCACGATGACCCATACTGCATCCTTACCACTAGGGCTTCTTGGAAACCCAGTGACAAAGTCCATGGTAATATGCTCCCACTTCCATTCAGGGATGGGAAGTGGCTGCAACGTACCTGCAGTCCTCTGGTGCTCGGCCTTCACCTGCTGGCAGACTAAGCATTTCGCCACAAAGCGGGCAATCTTCCTTTTCATTCCATGCCACCAGTAATATTGTCTCAAGTCCCGGTACATCTTGGCTCCTCCCGGATGAACCGAGTATATGGAGCTATGGGCTTCTGTCATCAATTCCTGCCTTAATTCTCCATTTGGAACACATAGGCGATTTCCGCACCTTAATGTTCCGTCCTCGTGGATGCGAAGTCCCGTCTGCAAGCCTGCTTCTGTTCTTTCTCTCAGCCTTCGGAATCTGGCATCATTAGGCAAAGCTTCTTTGATTCTCTCCACTAGCGATGACTTCACTTCGAGGTTAGCCAGCAACCCATTTTGTCCAGGTAGAACAACCTCTATCTGAAGATCTTGCAAGTCTTGTAATAACTGAGGCTGCTCTGTTAAGAAATAAGCCGAGGGTTTTCTGCTGAGGGCGTCGGCTACAACATTTGCTTTCCCCGGGTGGTACTGCAGATCGATGTCAAAGTCCACCATCAACTCAAGCCAACGCCTTTGCCTCATGTTGAGCTCCTTCTGTGTATAAACATACTTCAAGCTCTTATGATCAGTGAATATCTCGACCTTTTCTCCATACAGATAATGTCTCCAGATCTTTAATGCAAAAATCACTGCAGCTAGCTCCAGGTCGTGCGTTGGGTAGTTCTTCTCGTGGACCTTCAGCTGTCTCGATGCATAAGCGATAACCTTGCCATGTTGCATCAAGACACAACCTAGTCCACTACCGGACGCATCACTATATACAACAAAACCTCCTGACCCCGAGGGAAGAGTCAAGACTGGTGCTGTTGTTAGACGCCTCTTCAATTCTTCAAAGGCATTCTGGCATTCTTCCGTCCATATGAACTCCTGATCCTTCCGTGTCAGCTTAGTCATCGGCTCTGCGATTCTTGAAAAATTTTCTACGAACCGCCGGTAATACCCAGCAAGTCCAAGAAAACTTCTCACTTCCGCAACAGAGGTAGGGGTAGGCCAGGTTTCTATAGCAGTGACTTTCTCTGGGTCCACAGACAGTCCTTCACCCGAGATAATATGCCCTAAGAATGGCACCTTGTCCATACAGAACTCACATTTGCTGAGTTTGGCATACAGCTTCTCCCTTCTCAAGGTTTCTAGCACAATTCTAAGGTGTTCCTCGTGCTCTTCGTGGTTCTTGGAGTAGATTAGGATATCATCAATGAATACCACCACGAACTTATCCAAGTACTGATGGAAGACCCCGTTCATCAAACTCATAAATACAGCAGGTGCGTTGGTTAAACCAAACGGCATAACTAGGAACTCATAATGCCCATACTTAGTTCTGAAGGCCGTCTTTGGGATATCTTCTTTCTTCACCCTAATCTGATGATAACCGGATCTAAGGTCAATCTTGGAGAATACCGTAGCACCACTCAACTGGTCAAACAAATCATCAATGCGTGGTAATGGGTACCGGTTCTTAATAGTTACAGCATTAAGGGCTCTGTAATTAATGCACAGCCGTACAGATCCGTCTTTCTTGGGTACAAAAAGTATAGGTGCTCCCCATGGTGAAACACTGGGCCGGATAAATCCCTTCTCCAGAAGGTCGTCAACTTGTGTTTTCAGCTCCACTAACTCCTTAGGTGCTAGCCGATATACCGATGAGGTGATAGGTTCGGCTCCTGGAGTTAGGTCTATTGTGAATTCTATCTCCCGATCAGGTGGTAAACCTGGAAGGTCGTCGGGAAATACATCCACAAATTCCGTTATGACTCTTGGGTAACTTGAATCTTCTTCTACAGTCAATACCCTAAGAGTTGGCTGGACCCCTTGTTCTACAGCTCCTCTAAGAAATTCAAACTCAGGAAGGCTAGGGGGTCTAAATATCACTTTTCCAAGCCGGCAATCCAGTGTCGCATGGTACTGACTTAACCAGTCCATACCAAGTACAACATCATAATCAGGCATAGAAAAGATCAGAAATTGGGCTCGCATCTCTCGGCCACAGACTACTACCGAACATGATCTACAAGTATCACTAACCGGGATAATTCCACCTCCCGTTAGTATTCTCTTCATCTTCGAGAGAGGTGCGGTAGCTATTCTATGTGTGGCTACGAAGCTAGCAGCAATAAATGAATGCGAAGCTCCAGAATCAAATAATGCTACAACAGGAATTGAAGCTACTAATATGGTACCTGCTATCACTTCGCCTGCAGTAGCTTCCTCAGTGACTGCTAGTGCATATGCCTGACCTCGTCCCTGAGCGGGACCCCTTTGCTGACGAGCTTGTTGGAACAATGCTGCTTGAGGTGGTAGAGGTGGCCTGGCTCCTCCAGGCCCTGTCTGTGTCGCTCCCCCAGCTGGAAGAGCTACAGGTGGAGCTGGTCGATTCGGAACTCCCTCTCGACGTTCCGAGCAGTCCTTGGAGAAGTGTTGTCCAGATCCGCAAACCAGGCAGAGCCCCAGCTTGCGTCGACATTCCTTTTCAATATGTCCTACCTTGCTGCAGTAGTGGCAAGTAGGCAGGTTCTTAGTTGCTGCTCTTGGAGGCGGGCTCTTCTGGGGACGTTTAGCAGATTCCCCTGGTGATGACTTGGACGGTGCTGAGGAGAAGGGACGTTTCAGGCTTGATTCCCTCCGAGTAACGCGCTCCAGCCGACGTGCTGCAGCTAGGACGTCGGTGTAAGAGGTGGGCGCGACCGATCCGATTAACTTCTGAAGCTCGAATCTGAGCCCATCAAAGAACTTCTCCGCCTTCTCCTCTTCGGTAGGAATTAGCGAAGGGGCGAAGCGGCTCAGGCGAATGAATTCGGCGTTATATTCCTCCACCGTCATGTTGCCCTGGATCAGGCGGTTGAATCTGTCTCGGAGTTCTGACCGAGCCACAGCAGGGATGTACATTTCCTGGAAGAGTCTGGAGAACTCCTCCCAGGTAACCTGATCATGTCCGAGCCTTCTTTCTTCGGACAGCCACCAATGATGCGTGTTGTCCGTCAGTTGCATCCGGACGGCAATCATCCATTTGTCCCTTGGTAGTTCAGCGGCCTCCAACTGATGCTGCGTGTTTGTAAGCCATTCATGCACTTCAGTTGGTCCTTCCTTGCCCGAGAAGGTACGGGGCTTGAGTTGACGGAAATCAGTAATAGATCCCGTCGCTGGCCGCCTATTTGGTGCATGCTCCAATGCTGCGACCAGGCTGTTCCTTAGGTTCTCGGCCTCTCGGCGTTGGGTCTCCTGTTGAATCTGTTGTTGTGCCTGCATCATGGCGTAGAACATCTGGAACATTTGCTGGCCGTCCATTGCCTGTCCTGGGGGAAAGACAGGCATCGTTGGAGGGAACTGGGGAGGAGGCGAGATGTCATCACGCCTGAACCTGGAACTTGGCTGGCCAGTTTGATTGCTCTGAGAGGATTGTCCTCTAGTATCTGGCGTCGTTCCAGCCTCGCAGGTAAGCCCTGCTTCAGTCGGGGTACCCAAGGGGGTCTCGTCACCACTTCTGGGATCCATTACTCTGCATCAAAAGAAAACAATGAGAACGCACAGAGGAATCAAACAGGATACAATTCAAGCAATTAAATTGAGTTCGACATAGAGTTCAAAAACGATTAAATATATGGATGAGATCCTATAACCTATCTTATTGCAGGCCTGTTCGGTCCCTAAGTTGAAACCGAACAATTTAGTTTGGACTTGCATGGGCCACCACAAAAACCATGTCACGCCCCAGTCCCAAAATGTCGAGGGACTGGACACGTGGCAATGGCCAGCAGCACGCACCGATGGATAACCCAATTTAATGGAGCCATCAGGGCGTACTTAAGCTGTAAATAAGGTCTACTACACAAGTCACACTAATCTCATCCATAAAGATAAAGAAATAACTGCATAATCAAATGGAAATAATGTAGCAACATCAACACAGCAAGTCAGTCGGAGAAACAATCCGACTTAAGTCTGAAATAACTGGCTCTATAGGCCAGGAACAAAAGATGTAAACATGAAATAAAAACTGAGTACTGGAACAAGCATTCAGGAGAAGTCCTCGGCAGTCACCTCGTCTTCAGTGTTCGGTTCAGCTCCAGCAATAGCTTCAGCTCCTGTCCCGTATATCTCGGGATACTGCTCCTCAGCAAAACCTGGGGACATAATCCATTCCAGGTCCTCAGTGGACATAGCAAGGCACAGATAATACAAGCCAAAATGAATAAGCAGTGCAATAAATAATGAATCAGCAGGGTAAACTAAGTAACTAACCATCTATGTGATATGCAAATGAGAGCAACACTAGTACTCAGGCTGAGACCGCTACAAGCTCTGTGTCGGGGAGCCGGTAGCAGTAATAACACGTAAAGGGTCTAGCTCTGCTGGAGAGTCTACAACCTCACAATATTAGTAGATATATATATAGAACAGCCTGTAGCCTGTGTGTCTCTCCCCACCCAATGTAATCACGCAAGCCATGACCATAACGTCTCATGTCCATGTCAGCGGGATTATAACTAATGCAACAAGTCATACTGTCTATAAATAAATAACTCTGTCAAGTCCTGTATCCTATTCAGAATCCCCACGAATAACTCAGGAAGATTCTGTCCATGATAGTGTCAAGTGTCCTGGGTTGTAGGGTACTTGATAGGTCAAGTACAAAGTAAGGGGGTCGTAATCCATCTCTAAATGACGAACCCAACACCGCGCACGGCGTCAGTACCCGACTAAGATCGGGCACTAGGTACGTCGTATGTTTCCTAGGTTTAAGCAGTTTAAATCAGTTTATATGAAATTGCACAAGAAATCCAGCAGAGTATTTTTACAGAAAATAAGAAAATAATGACTGCAAGTTTGGCAAGGTGCACTTGCTTGAGGTTAGGATTCCACTTAGGTCCTGGTTTCGGAAATTTCCAGAGATGTCTCCGTAAGCTGAAATAAACAGTACCATCATGCTCAGAAGGTGTCAAACAGCTAGGATCGCCTGTCCTTGGGTCCAATTTGGAGACAAGGGCAGAAACGATAATTTCGGGCCAAAACGGGGTCCACCGGTGGGCCCGCTTGCACCGAAAAACGCGTCAGGGTCAAAGGTCTCCAAATTCACCAAACTTAGTGTCAACAGGTCAGGAACGCTGATACGAACCCAACGGAACTTTCAGATTTGAATTCCGATGAGCCGATCACGAAATCGCCCGTCGAGCGGGGCCTGTGGGGCCCACGACACGCGATTTCGTCAACGTTCTCAGAATCGAACCAAACTTGACCCACAGGACCAGCGTATCGCTACGAGTCCGATGGCGCAAGTTTCGTCTCGATCCGACGTGTGTGCACGAAGTTAGGGCAAATTGTAGAAAAGGCGGATACGGGGCGATGTCCGCGGATACGCGTTGATTTCGGGGTGCACGCACACCCGAATCAGCTTCCGCGAAATCCCACACGTCCGTATCGACGAGGCACACGTATCTGTGAAGACCGCGCGTGACCAAGTCGTCCCGTTTGGCGGGGCTTACTCAGTTCCGGGGTGAAACCGGGCCTGGATTTTTCCTGTTTTTGGATCGCGGTGTGCGATCACCACATGACGCGATGTCCCGAACAGTTTGTCCGGACACCGAGAGGGTCATACAGGCTTCGCGTAGAAATTTACGGAATCGAAATCGGGGTTACGAGCAGGAAGTTATGAGTACCTGAAGGGACCCGAAAAACCAGGGTTTTGAACTGTGTCCGACACGCGAGTTCGTGTCCGAATCCTGTGTCGGAGCCGTGTCCGCGTGTCCTGCTGGCTGGGGGATCACCGGAGAAGGCCGGACTCGGCGGGGCGAGCTGCGGCCGGGCGGGGGATCGTCGACCGGGCGGTGGCTGCGACTCCGGCGGAAGGGAGAACAGCAGCCGCGGGGAGAGAGGAGGAGAGGTTCTGGCCGGCGTCGGGGAGGGTGCTCGCTGGGGCGGCTCACGGGGGACGGCGGGTTTCAGAGGAGGCCGGAGGGTCGCAGGGGGTCGGGGTCGCCGGACGGGGATCGCCGGACGGGGTAGAGTTAGGGTTAGGGCTCGGGTTTTTGGGGGGAAAAGGAGGGCGGAGGAGAGGCTTTAAATAGGGGACTGGGGAGGGCGAGGCCGGGGCGTCGTGGCCGAGGGATCCGGGGGGGTGGCGGTCGTGGCCGACGGATTCGCGGCGGGCGGCGGGTTTCTCGGGTCATGGGGTCGATCGTGGGAGCGGGTGGGGGTGACGCGAGTCCCGGGTCGGCGCGGATCCGGACGGAGAGGACCCGCCCGACCCGCTAGGTGAGGCTTGGGCTGGGCTGGGTTTAACGGGCTCGGCCCACTGGGCCGGGCCGGGCCCAAAAATAAAATAAATAATAACAGTAATAGAAATAATAATAATAATATTAATATTAATTAATTAATTAATTTAGGAAAATAGTTTTTAGGCTTTTAAAAATAGGTCTGATGCCCAATAAAATCCCAGAAAATTACCCTAAGTCCGGTTTTCTATTTTACACCATAAAATCATATTTTCATTACATTTTAATGTTGTTTATTGGCAATTAAAAATTATAAACTCACTACATGTCCTATGTAAATTGCATATTAAATCCATAAATTGATTTTAAAAATCTGAAAAAATTTAGGGTGTTTACACAAACATACTCTCTTGTGCTCTATTTTAATTGCACAACTTTATAGTCACAAAAATCAATTCTTTAATCATATGTCTTGTACCGAAGTTGTTGCCATCAATTTTGGACGATATGGACGTTATATACTATGCAGATTTCCCGTTCTTCAGAGCGGTATGACGTTATTATATACATTGCACCCTTGTATTGGGGGACATATGTGGCATATACTAGCCAGTTGTCACGATTGGTGAATTACGTCAGTATATGTCTAGCCTATACTTTCCATACACTCAAAGTAGTCCTCAAGTTGCATTTCACTTAGACGGTTAGGCGACCCATTGGATGTTTATATTTCAGTACTTTATTGGCATGTTTATATGTATCTTGTTACGTCCCTCTGAGGACCTGGTCCCTTTCTAGATATGGACGAGCAGGAGTATCCACAAGAGTACGGACCTGGACCTGACTCTACTTACCTGACCGATGAGGTGTTACCCTCAGAGTAGCTGTGATTTATTTTTACTGTTAGAGATTTTGTTGCTACTTCAGTATAGTCGTTTTGTAGTGGATTTGTTTCCACCCGACTATCAGACTTGATACTCATCTTGGATATTCAGTTATTATTCAGCTCTTTATTCCTACTTATTATTTGTGCTGTGGATGAGATATAGATTGTGTGTGACTTGTTTTGACAGTATATTACCACTGGTGGATTGAATATTCATATATAGCGTACGTGTGTATATGATTTCCATATATTGGAGTTCGTATACATACGGCTGGGCGTGTTACGTATTCCTAGTCCTACGTATTTTGGGACTGGGGCGTGACATGACAGACTTAGATCCTGTCGTTTGGGGACCAGATAGAGCTCATCAGGGCAGTCATTTCGGCTAGTACTTTATACTGGCTCCAGGGACCACCTTTTCTTTTGTTGTGACTTTGTTTGGGAGATCTGGAATAAACTTTGTAGATGCTTTGGACTTCCGGCTACGCATAATATGGACCTATTGTCAGTTTTGAATGAGGTCAGAACTCAAAAAGACAAAGTACCAGGAACATATATACGACTACGAATGATTTTAAGTACGGTGGTGTGACATGTGTGGAGGGAACGAAACCAACATATCTTTGAGGGACTGGCTACCAGTATTATTATTGTACAAAGACAAATACAAGCTGATATAGATATCCTAAACCCAAGATAAATTTATTTTGTGTCTTGGTTGAGATGATAGTATTATAATATCTTATTTTGATTTTCAATAATATATATATATATATATATATATACTACCACGTCAGCTAGCAGCATGATGCCATGGTACCTACTTGTATCTGAAGAATTTTTCCTCGGCGGCCAAATTGGAAAACGATGTCCCTAATCCAAATTTCCCATCATCTTCACAATGACAAGAAACATATTAATTTTATTCCACTAGTAGAATTAATATTGGGATTTAATATGATATTGAGAATTCACTAGGCAGCAGGAACCCATTGCTAAGAAAAAATATATATATATATATATATAATGTCCTCTTGCATTTGTGTTTCTCATCACTTCTAGCTAGCTAGCTAGCTAGCAGACTCGATCGATCCCTTTGTCATGGCTTCTGATTCGCGACGTTTCTCGTTCTCTTTTGCCTTGTTCCTCCAGTCAGCTCTTGTCCTGACGAGTACGTGCGCACGTACAGTCCATGATGAACGTAGAAAGATCGCGAGCGATCATATGATCAGTGTCGAGTCTTTATCCCCAAGAGAAGAGTGCACTGTTACGTCCCAAGGTTTGGTTGGTTCGATCCTTCTCGTTTGATAGCTAGTTTACTTATTTACGTACACTTACAGTTAGATCATCCTTTTTGCTTGGTTTTTGCAAGAGAGGTGTCATAGCTTGACCACCAGTTTACGTTATCAGAGAATACAAAAAGGATAATTAGCGCATAATATAACTATACAAATAGCAACGACAAAATACTATGCTAACAAAAATACTAAGAGGACACCAAAATCTGATCACACATATTTTGATGACCAATTCGACAAATGGTTCTATCCTCGTTGAACCTTTAGACCTTGCACAATATGTCTTTTACCCTCTTTTTTTTGACAGATTTGGTTTTCAAAATTTTGGTACCAAGTTCTCTTTCTCCATCGAAATTGTTTAAGTCATTTCCTTATTGAATTGATATATACTAGTGTATAAAAACAAAAAACCTAGAGGAACTCAGGAGTTCCTAATTTTTGAACTTCATCAAGTACATTTTGATGACCGGTTCCACAATTTGTTCATTCTTCGTTTATCCTTCAAACTTTGAACAAATGTCTTTTTCCGTTTAATGATGGGTTCGGTTCGCAAAACTTTGGTATCAAGTTATTTCTTTCTCTTCCAAATTGTTTAACTCATTTTCTTAATGGATTAATATATATTTTATGTGTGTATTAATTAACTTTTTTCTATATTTAGAAAGAGTAAAAGGCACAAATATATATATATATATATATATATATATATATATATATATATATATATATAGAGAGAGAGAGAGAGAGAATTAAAAGATTTCCTTTCGGAGTTCCGCCGAAACCCCGTCCCCCTGCAACATCGGATCGGTGGGTCCGCATGGGGCCACTCGTGGGGCCCCCGTGATCCAACGGTTGTGAGCGACGAGGCTCCCGCGGGACTCCGGATCCGCTCCAATATATAAAGAAATGTTCAAGAACCATTCGGGTAATATGAAACCACCCTATGTTACATGGATTAATTTTAGATTGTATGGTTGAGATTAAAAGATGTAGACCTGACCATTTTTTTAATCTCAACAACTCAATCTCAATCCGACCCATTAACATAGGGTGGTTTCATAATATGAAACCAATCGGGTGGTTCTATAGCACTCATATATATATATATATATATATATATATATATATATATAAATTTAGGTAAAGAAATATTTAGAAGAAGACAAAATTATGAATAAACCAACTTTTACTATTATATGGTATTAGTGTATATATATATATGCATGTATGTTGCACGAACGAACGTATTTTATACTATTTGAAAAAACAAATAATAGTACTATATATTATTATATTATTTTATATTACTATTAGGAAGACTAAAAGACAGTTGTTGTAATTATTGTAATATTTATTAAGACTATTTAGTAAGACTAAAAGACAACATGCATAAATATATTATTATGGGTTATTTATATTAACGTCTCATATGTTTTATTTTATTGCACGAAGCTCCCTTATATTGAAAATAATTACACTAATATACTCTATATTTTTTGACTATTACACGGGACCTACCCAATGTTTTATGCTTTGTATAAAGGGCCATTACACTAACCACTTTTAAAATATAAAACATAGGAGATGTTAAGATTAAATAGGTTTAGAATTAGATTCCTTCTATTATGATTCAGTAGATTATATTCATTTTCCTATTTGTATTCATATTCCTATCTCCTATATGGACATGGATCCGTTCTCTCTCTATATATATATTCATATTTGTACGACTTTTTATATCATCTATTATTAAAATTAATATTATTGATTCGTTTCATGGTATCAGAACATAGGAATTTTTCAATCCTAAGACCTTTTAGTTTTTATTTTTATTTTTCAGCTAATCAATATTGTTGATTATCTCTAGAAGTTTTAGTAAGCAGACTCATCGTCATCCAAGAACGCACAAGTCAACACCAATCCGTGTATATATTTTCAAAAGAATTATTTACACTAACATGTTCTATATTTTATGTTTTTTGTACGGATCTTTCTCATTTTGAAAATAATTATACATACCTCATTTATTTTATGTTTTAAGGATGACTAAGTTAATAAACATAAATTATATGGAAGATTAGTGCAGAAGTATAGATAAATCGGGCCGGTGACCCGAATGTTGTTGTTGTTGTTTGTTGTTTGTTAGATTAGGAAATAGGGGAGGTTGTGCTTGGGTATGTATACTGACCCATTAATTCTTCTGTCTTCTGTGATTTCTATTTCGCAGATGCGGGTCGCTGGGCCGGTTTGAAAGTCGTGAGTCGCCATGGACCGTGCTCCCCCAATAGGCAGAATATAACCCTTGTGCAGATCCTAAACCAAGACCGGATTCGTGTAAATTGGATCCGCAGCAAAATCGCAGGCAAGTCCCAACAAGTAGCAATACCCAATTTGTTGGCCGCTGCAGAAATCCCAGCAAGCGCAGGGGACTCATTCAGCGCCGGCGGTGCCTATGTTGTAACCGTCGGGTTCGGTACCCCAAGCCTAAAACAGACCGTAATGTTCGACACCGGCAGCGACGTCACCTGGGTCCAATGCCAACCTTGTCCTAAGTATTGCTACCAACAACAAGAACAACTATTCGACCCAAAAAAATCCTCTACCTACACCACCATCTCCTGCTCTTCTCCCTACTGCAGCTCCACGGAACTGTCCTCGTACAATTGTACCGCTTCTGGGGATACTTGCGTTTATGGTGTCCAGTACGAAGACGGCTCCTTCACCGTAGGATACTATAGTACCGACGCCCTCGCCATAACATCCACCGACACGATACAAAATTTCAGGTTCGGCTGCGGCAAGTATCAGGGGAGCACGAGCAACGTCACCAACGGGCAGCTTGCGGGGCTCATGGGGCTGGGACGCGCTCCGTCGTCGATAGTTCTGCAGACCGAGTCGACGTACGGTGGGGTCTTCTCCTACTGCCTCCCGCCAACTTCGAGCTCTACCGGCTACCTGGCCTTCGGCAGCGGCTCGGTACCCAGCTCCAACGTGCAGTACACGCCCATGTTAAGTCGTCCCGGCGGCGCTTCGTCGTTTTACTTCCTCCAACTGATCTCGATCACCGTCGCCGGGACGAAACTTGCCGTACCCCCAACCGTGTTCTCGACTGTCGGAACCTTGATCGACTCCGGGACTACCATCACGCACTTGCCTCCGGCCGCCTATTCCGTGCTCCGAACCGCGTTCACGGCACAAATGACGCAGTACAAGATGTCCAACGGAGTCGACGGACTCGATGCTTGCTACGACTTTACGGGACTCTCCACTGTGTCGGTGCCATCCGTGGTGCTGGAGTTTGAAGGGGTATCGGTGGATCTGGATCCGAGCGGCATACTATATGAGAGCTGCCTCGCATTTCAACCCAACGGCAACGACACCGACTTTGGCATCATTGGCAACGTGATCCAGAGGACGTTCAATGTGGCCTATGATGTTCCGAATCTAAAGATCGGATTTGGGGTCAAAGGTTGCTAGCCGTTTTGTAAAGAACGTGATTTACATTCGACTAGCTAGCTACTTCTCTATCTATTCCGTACGTGTGTTGTCGGTCGTAAGAGTCTAACATGTTATATATTTATTTTTCTTTCCGGTGTTTAAAAATGCCAACAAATTGAAAGAAAAATTGATTACTTAAAGGTGGAAAAATGAATCCTTGATTAGATGGAGGAAACCACTTTCTCCCCTAATTTTTTTCCATTGAGAATCAATTTTCTTTCCTTTTTAATTCCTTTGGCTCCAAAACATAAGAAAGTAATTACTTTTCATTTTCAATTCCATGATTCCGCAAGTCAAATCATACCTCATATGAACTTTCCTTCCCACTTCTTATCTATGTTTCATTTGTTTGCTGTAGAAGTAATCCTACATTTGTTTGTGGTGTAAAAGTGTTGTGGAAAATAAAAGTGAATAAGAGTACTACAAGCGACGTTAGTTGGTTTTTTCTTCTTCATGGAAATTAAGATCTACTATAAAAGCCATTTTAGCTTACGAATAATTAGATTAATTAAAAAAAATAAGTGATCTTTATTGATTTACAAAATAACTTGTAATCATAGTTCCTAGTAAAAAAAAAATAAAAAAAAAAATGTAATTGACTTTGAAGAAGAACAGTAAAATTATATTCACTTTACCCTGACTAATCCCAGTATGAATATCTAAAACCACTCCTCCCTTTTTTCATTTGCCAGAAATGACTTTTAGGTGCCAAATTTAATGTTGAGAGCACCTAAAATGAACTCTAGAAATACTCAAAATAAAATTACAAATAAGTTACATCCAAATATAAATTAGATAAGTTAATTAAAAATCTTGATACCATATAATGTTTTAAGATATGATACCATATAATGTTTTAAGATACGCAAGTAATCAAAATAAAATTACAAATAAACTGGAAGAGATTGAAGTAATTGATGAATAAATTGCATGAGGATCATAGGCAAATATATAATGTTCTTAGAAGAATTTTTTTTTTTCAAATAATCACATGTTGCTACTATCATGAGAATACTTAAAATTTTTGGTAATTTATAAAAAAATTGTAACAAAAAGAATTTAAATAAAGTTTTGTCAATATTCAAGTTATATTTGTAAAAATATTTAATATATATAGACCAATATATATTGAACTTTGAATTTTTTTTGAGAAACGAGAGAGGATTTGTCACGCCCCAGTCCCAAAATACACGGAACCAGGCCACGTGGCAATAGCCAGCTGACACGTCTCCGAGGATATCCCAATTTAATGGATCCACGAAGAGTGCTACGCTGTCCTAAAATACTAACATGTCCAATATCAGTCAATAACAGGTAATCTAATCTCATCCACAATATAAAGAGCAAGAAGTACTAAATAAACTGCTGGAAGATAAACACCAATCTGAAATATCATAGTACAAACCAAGATGTCTGGTGGGAACAAACCCACTGCTATGACGAAATAAAGTACTGAAATGAGATATAAAAGATAATGACTAGGGCATCGGCTCTAGATAATGATGCACCCAATCTAGGCTGAAGGCCTACCAACTGGTCACGGGAACTCTGACGGCTGCACCTCTAACTCCTCAGCTGTAGCAAATCTCGTCTCCTGTCCGGAGCCGTATACTGTGGGGTAGAAAGCCTCGTCCAAATCTGGAAAGGTACCAGGTCCTCAGAGGAACGTAACAAGATACATAGAAGCATGCCATATATAAATACTGAATAAGATAAATGCAATAAAGTGTGTGCTAGCCATCTAAGTGAATGCAATCACTACCAGAAAAAGTCAAATTAGCGACGTCTAAAAACGTCGCTAAATAACCAAAAATCGTCGCTAATTAGGTTTAGCGACGTAATTAGCGACGTTTTAAAGAAGTCGGAAAATACCAAGTCGCTAATACAAAAAACGTCGCTAAACGTCGCTATGCCGACGTTTTTTAGCGACTTTAATGTGTCGCTAAATTTAGCGACGTTTTGCGACGCCAAGTCACTAAAAAGCGACGTTTAGAAAAGTCGCTAAACGTCGCTGATTAGCGACATCTATCGCGACGTTACACCGACGTCTTTAATGACCTGGCTATACTGCCATGTCAGCAATTGGCGACGTTTAGCGACGTCATTAGCGACGTTATTAGCGACGTTTTACGGCGTCGCTAATTAGCGACGTAATTAGCGACGTAATTTAACGTCGCTAAACGTCGCTAATAACGTCGCTAATTTTTAAAAAAAATTAAAAAAAATTCCCAGAATCAAACATTGTGATTCCCTGCAGTTTTACATCATCTTCATCATACACACCAACATGATTCAATCTAGTTAACTATATTATCCAATTAAATTAAAGACCACAAGAAGTATCAATCCAATTAAATGTGGATAACTATATAATCCAATTAAATTAACTAAAAAATTAATGACCACAAGAAGCATCATACATCATGTCTATTGTTGAAGTACCAATAATTCATAAATAATAATAATAATAACTAGACTACTACGGATCTGCAGGAGGCTGACCAGCGGCGCGCTTCAAGGATAACAACTCCTCATACTCGTCCCGTGGAATCGACACCGATGTCGATGGAGAAGGCAGTGACGTCGGTGGCGGCCGTGCCCGCTCCAAATCTGCGAGTCGCTGGTTGTAAGAATCCAGGATAGATAACAACCTCGTACTGCTATCACCCATTGAATCCTGCATCCTCGTCAGGTTCTCGCCCATCGATAGCTGTGACGCATGCATCCTCGTCAGCTTCTCGCCCATCGATAGCTGTGACGCCTGCAGCTCCATGATGTTGCGATCATTGGAGGCTCTAATATCATTTGTCAATTCTCGTAGCTCCGTCATGCTGCGGTCGAGCATATCCAATCGTGCGATAAGCATCGGATCGTCCGCCTGCGGCTGGGACCGGGACTGGTCCTCCATACTTCGCAGCAAGTCGTCACGGAGAGACGCAATCTGACGGTCAACGGCCTCCTGGACGGCCTCCTGGACTCTGGCCGACGACTGCGAGGGCTGCGACTGCGAGGGGTGTGTGGAATGCACAGCTGTCGGGGAGGCCCTAGATGACTGCGTCGCAACCAGGGCGCCATAGGAGCCCGTACCGTAGTACGTACCCCTCTGGAGACCACCAGCTGCGGTCACCCACAGGTCGTCCGCCGACGGAGATGGACCGGGCTGCGACGAAGCACCAGCCTCTCCAGGTGTAGGTGCACTAGCAGTCGCCCGCTCACGAAGCCTAAGATACTCGGCCTAGAAAAGGTTTGGAAACTCAATAATTGCCTAAGTTATATTAAAATAAACACAAAGTAAAGTAATACTTATATAGGTCTGTGAGGCCCTCTCATCAATGAGATTTCCGTCCTTGCGATGGGTGGCCAAGAAGACGGTCACCATGTTCGCATCCTCACCCCTCTGTACCTGTTAAAAATATATTTTTTATTACTAAACTTAAATATTTATTCCAAGTACCATTTTATGGTACTTATATTAAAATAATATATTTTAAAAGAAAAAACATACCAAACGACGGAAATATTCCGTCATCGGAATCGAGCCACCACACCACTTGGCAGCATTCTGCCTAGCCGCCTTGGCCTTCTTAGACCTTTCCTTGTAGCTCGGATCGTCGAATCTAGCCCTCATCGCAGTCCACTGCTCAGGCGTGATCCAACCTTGGATCGGTTTTCCAGCACGATCACGAGCCTTCTGGTCATCCAGAGCATCTCGGATAAGCTTGGCGGCAACGGTAGGAAAGAGCCGCTCGATCAACTCGGCCCGGTGCGGAGGATAAAAATACGTTTGCTACAATAAATAATTCATTAAGTTAGCATCACGAATATGCATAAATTAGAGGATTTATTTAATATACTTTTACCTGGAAGTGCGCAAACCAGAACGCCTTCCTCTCCTCCGGAGCCTCCGAATAGTTGATCCAAGGGCCACCGTAGTTGTTTCTCAGAAATTGGCCCAGGCGTCTCTGAACCGACGATGGACGATATCTATACAGAAATAATAATTTAGATTACTGAAAAAGTCAATATACGATGAATAAAGAGAAACACAAATATATATTAAACCATCTAATTGACTTACTTTGTACCGTCGGCCCAAATCTCTGTCCTCGTCTCCTCCGGTGGTGCGCATGGAGGATCTTGCTGATGCTGGGACAACGTCGGCACGACCTCCTCTACATGCTCATCTGTCTCCATGCTTCCGTCAGCAGGAGGAACGCTGGACGAGGGAGTACTATCACGCCTGGAACTACTCGTCCCAGGAGTGATGCCACGCAACGTCGTCGCAGTCGGAGATGTGGCTGATCGATATACTGGAGTACTGGGCGACGATGATCCGGAATCAACAGTAGGCAGTACCGGAGTGGCACTCTGTCTACCTCGGGACCTGCCGAATCCTCCGCGTCGTCCTGTCATATCTGATAACAACATATGATGAATATAGAGAAACACAAATATATACTACATTCTACAGTCGGAATGTGATACATATCTCAAAGTATTATACAGTCAAAATATAATACATATATTCGTTAATGTCAACATCTACTTCTACATGCAATATTTATAGTCCAAATATAGTTACATTCTACATGGAATATTTTATATTTTCAATCATCTTCAGAAAATTCATCTTGTTCGCCTTCCTCGTCCTGCTCTTCCTCTTCCTCGTCTTCACTTTCATCTACTTCGTCGTCCTCTCCGGATAATTCTACATCTTCTACATTATTACTCGTGTAATGAGTAACTTCCGTTGAGTCCACATCTACAATATTTGTTACAAGAGGTAGATCGTCCTCCTGATAAGCTATTTCGTCAATGTCAAAGATATTTCTAGCTTTAGTCTTGCATACTGCCCACCAATCCGACCTCGCTGTCCCCCGTCTAGGATAAGTTGCGAAGTACACGAGCTGAGCCTGACTTGATAGGACAAATGGTTCGTAGCCTTGATATCTACGCTTGTAGTTTATATCCACAAGGCCATGCTTGTCAATTTTCCAACCTTGATCTTGAATCGGATCGAACCATTCACACCTGAATAGCACGATATTAGCAGGTTCTGGGCCATAATTATATGTCAACTCCACAATCTCTCGTAAGATGCCAAAAAAATCATTGCCCGGATTGACGTCTTTGTAGTTTGAAGATTTGATACACAAACCACTGTTTTTCGTGGAATCAAGATCCAGAAAGCTGTCTCTAATAGGAGCATTTGTTGACTTGAACCTGAACCCATTCACACAGAAACTTGGCCATATTTTTACGGCAGTAATTGGTCCCTTGGCTAGAGTCCTAATAGATTCAGTCTCAGGTGATATTAGACGATCGACCTAAATACCAAAGTAGCGATAGTAAGTTATTTGTTTTGCAAGTGCAGAAATAAAAAGTAATTACCAAGCATCTTACATATGCGCTCAACCAAGAAGGAAAATGGCATCTCATATCTTGTTCTACTTCTTCGTCTGTTATGTAGGGCCTAACCGACCTCAACTCATCATTATATGTGCTGAAAAACAATGAAGCAACTGCTGATTAGTAGCATAATAGTATCTTATACTATTACATTGAGATGATGTAAACGTGGACGTTAATTACTTACCCCTCTAGCTTCTCCACTTCATCCTCGTCGCAATTGAGTAATATATACAATTGAGCAGCCCTTAGCTCATCGTCATTCAAATATCTCTTCTTCATTTTTCCCGAGGGCTTTCCGGATGCATTGAATACTTTGAGTATTGCATCATTAGATTCCTGATATGCGTCATCGTTTCTGGGAGCTTTCGTCCTATTAGTAGCAACATGCGGATTGAAATACGTCGAGCAAAAGTTTGTAATCTCCTCGAGAACATAAGCTTCACAAATAGAGCCTTCAACCCGTGCCTTATTTTTCACCTTTCTCTTTAGGTGATTCAGATGGCGCTCGAAGGGGTACATCCACCGATAACCGACAGGACCGCCAACACGTGCCTCATAGGAAAGATGAATTGGCAAATGCTCCATAGAGTCGAAGAATCCAGGAGGAAACACCTTCTCGAGCTTACATAGTGTTACCGCAATGTCCCTCTCTAGCTTTTCTAGACGATCGACGAGCAACTTAGTACAACAAAGATCTCTGAAGAATATGCTCAGCTCTGTCAATGGGTCCCAAACGACCTGCGGTAAGAATTCCCGAAATACAATCGGAATTAACCTCTCCATGAATACGTGACAATCGTGGCTCTTCATACCTACTAGTTTGTTCTCCTTGAGGTCGACGCATCTTTTCAAGTTCGACACGTACCCGTCTGGAAACTTTAGACCCTGAATCCACCTACAAAGTCTACCTTTATCCTCTTTATCCAGTGAGAAAACTGACTTAGGTTGCTTTAACTTTCCATTCCCCTCCTCTATCAAATGCAATGCAGGACGTCTACATATGTCTTCTAAGTCCAACCTCACCTTCGGATTATCTTTCGTCTTCCCCTTTACATCCATTACAGTATTAATTATGTTATCAAACACATTCTTCTCGATATGCATGACATCAAGGTTATGTCTGATCAGATTGGTGCTCCAATATGGCAGATCCCAGAATATACTCCTCTTCGTCCAGTTATGGGTGCGACCAAATCCGTCACACTTGTACCCCTTAGCAGGCTCTTGGATAGCACTTGGTAAATCTTTTACCTCTTCCCATATCGTGCATCCGGGCCACCTTGGCGGTGGATTGGCCTTCTCCACAACTCCCGCACGAAAAGCATTCCGATTCCTCCGGTACGGATGATCGTTCGGCAAAAATTGTCGATGACAATCGAAGAAGCACGGTTTGCCTCCGTGTTTCAAACGGAAAGCCTGAGAACGGTCCATGCAATACGAACATGAGAGACGACCATGGGTGCTCCATCCCGATAACATTCCATAGGCCGGAAAGTCGTTGATGGTCCACATAAGTGCTGCCCTCATCTGAAAATTCTGCTTTCTAGAAACATCGTACGTGTTGGCACCGACTTCCCACAGCTGATTCAACTCATCTATCAAAGGCTGTAAATACACATCGATGTTCCTCTTCGGATTGTTCGGACCCGGGATAATAACGGTTAGGAACATATACGGAGTCTTCATGCACATCCAAGGCGGTAGATTGTACGGAGTGACGATCACAGGCCAACACGAATACTGGGAGCCCGAAAGTCCGATTGGGGTAAAACCGTCAGAGCAGAGCCCCAATCTGACATTACGCGCTTCCTCGGCAAAATATGGATACTCTCGATCAAAGTGCTTCCATGCTTCTCCATCGGATGGATGATCCAATACTCCTTCGATCTGTTTTCGCCTGTGCCAACTCATGTTTTCTGCAGTCTCCTTAACCATGAACAACCGCTGCAACCGCGGCGTCAAAGGCAAGTAGTGCATCGAATCGGTAGGCTTCCTTGCACCGACAGACTTTCCTCTAACAGTGGCCTTGTAGCGATCAGCACCACAGAATCTGCACGCATCTTCATCCTTGTCGTCTTTGTAGTACAACATGCACCCGTTGCGACATGCATCGATTTTCTCGTATCCCATCCAAAGTGATCTCACCATCCTCTTAGATCGATAGAAGTCTTTAGGCAATTTTGCACCCTCGGGCAAGATCTCTATAATCAAATCGAGCAGTCGATTATAGCATTCTTGCGACATGTTAAAATCGGACTTGATGCTCAATAATCTTGTAACCACCTCCAACGGTGAATGATCCTCACAACCAGGATATAGTGGAGTCCTTGCATTCTCAAGCAACTCCATAAACTTTGCAGCATCGGCATTCGGTGCCTCCTCAGCTGCATCATAATTGTCGGGATTGAAACTAGGTCCCGCCGCATCATAATTGTCAGAATTGAAACAAGGCCCCGCAGCATCATAAACCATGTTCACCAACCCGTCGTCGTAAGCATCGTGGTCTTGGACATCCATATACGGCTCCACATAGGGCTCCGACTCCGATGCTAGAGATACAAGTTCTCCGTGCGCGGTCCACTGATAGTAATTCGGCGTAAAGCCCTTCGAGTATAAATGATATGTAACTTCCACTTCAGGATGATATTTCCTGTTGCGACATCTCACACACGGACACTTAATTTTGGTACCGTCCATGTATTGAGGGAACGCCTTTGCGAACTGCAGGAACTGCTGTACACCCTCAATGAATTCATCCCGCACACCGCACATGTCATCAGGATGACGGTTGTACATCCACGAACGATGACGCAGATAGTAATTCATATCCATTTCTAGAAACTTCTGCAAAATTGACATAAGCTATCATATAAATCATTACATGCAAAATTAACCGTACTATAAAAATCATAACTGATATAATACATATTTTCATTTATCAAAACTGCAGCTGCCCCCAACCCCATAGTACTATGAACTGCACTATAAGTGTGCAGTCAACACTACAAATAGTGTGTCATACTATAGAACTGCAGCTGCCCCCAACCACACTCCTAGGTCAGTGTCCGTTATGGGAAAAGCAGTCATGGCATTGCACTAAGGCACCTGGTGCTTGAACAATTTTTGCATCAAAAGTTTCCCAAGTACACGGGCTATTGCTCTATGAAAATATGCCATAGCTAGGAGTAGAGCTGTCGAGTGGGCCGGGCCTCTCAGGCCCATGCACTATAACGGGTCAGACCGGACCTAAGGGTAAAAATCTAAGTCCAGTTCGACACGTGACCCACGGCACAGTGAGTTTCAGACTGGACCGAGCCGGACCGGATCGGACTTGGGATTCCGTGAACCCTACAAGGACTTCAAAGTAGAGATTGAAGAACAACTAACATTTTATTTTTAAATTATGAAGTGTAGGGTTGAATGTGCATAGGAGATGGTTGGGAGCGCATTTGTTTCCGGGAGAAACAACACAGATGGTATGCTCTCTCGGATGAACTTCTCTACTTTGGGATATGTAAACATAGCACAAAAAAATAACACACTGCAAGTTCTTGCTTCATATTTGTCTTGGAGATTCACAATCCATTTGTTTCAATCTATATACAAGAACTTGGCAGATTGTATGCATACCAAATCCCATAGATTGGCGTAGGACTATGTAATACATGGATGTGTATAATACATCAGATAGTATAAACCAGGTTGTCGATCAGGCTAGCAAGCAGCAGCGTGTCGGGCCGGGCCGAGCTGTGCCTTGGGTCGGAACGAGCCTGGGCTTCGGGGCCGGACCTCTCTTATGGGCCGAGATATGAGGTCCGACACGTCCCTATATATTGGGTCGGGCCGGGCCGAGCCCACGATAATTCGGACAGGGTTTTGCGGGCCGGATTCGTGCCGGGCTGGTCATCCCGGTCCAATTGTCAGGTCTAGCTAGGGGTGGGCGTTCGGGTTATTCGGTTTCAACACCGAAATAATAAAAATCGAATAAGTAAAAATTTTAAAAACCCAAAGCTGAAATAAATTATCTATAACCGAAACAGAACCGAATTGATAATCAATTTATTTTATTTGATAATCAAAGCTAGTAAGCAGTGCTCACTGCTGCTGTTACCTCTCTCGTAGACTTGGGCCAGTCGGCCCTAACCCTAACCCTAACCCCATGTCAACAAACCTAACCCTAACCCTAACCCTAGGTCCTCATCAGTGTCTGTGTCAGTGTGTGTGTGTGCCGTGTCTGTGTCTGTGTCAGTGTCTGTGTGTGTAGTGTTTGTGTCAATGTCACATGTGTCCTGTGAGAGAGAGAGAGAGAGAGAGAGAGAGAGAGAGTAGGGTTTACCGGAATAGGGTGGAGAGCCGGTCGACGGAGCGCGGGGGAGGGGGGGGAGTTTTTCTCTTTTCGAATTTTTAGCAGATGGGGAAAAATGAAACCGAGCCCTAATTAACCAAATTTTAGCGACGTTTAGCGACGTCCAAGTAAAACGTCGCTAACTTAAATTTTAGCGACGTCATTGACGTCGCTAAACACGTTGCTAAAATATTTTTAATAAAAAGGTCGCTATATACGTCGCTAAACGTCGCTAAATTAGACATATTAGCGACGTTTAGCGACCTTTATTTAACTTATAGCGACTTAACTTTTAAAATCTTAATAAAAGTCGCTAAATGTCGCTAAATGTCGTCATTTAGCGACGTCTAGCGACGTTTTTATAAGGAGTCGCTAATTATATATTATTAGCGACGTTTCTTTTGACGTCGCTAAAATACGTCGCTAATAGCGCTTTTTCTAGTAGTGAATGTGAGAACAACTGTGAGTATATGGGAAGGTGTAGGCTAGACATATGCTGACATAATTCACCAGTCGTGGCAACCGGCTAGTATATGCCACACATGCCCCCTATAACACGGCCGCATGAATACAATAACGTCCGACATTCTATAGAGTGTGGTATCTGCAATGTCATCAAGTAACGGCCAACACTCTACAGAACGTGGTATCAGTAATATATAAATACGTTCGTATCACTCCGTCGAGTGCGGTATCAGTGTAAAGGAGTGGGGTGTCCCATATGCCTACCAGTCGTCCTCCCCTCCCAATGTAGATATACCCGTCAAATAATCGACGCGCATATCCCTTATCTAAATGCCAAGTCTCTATACTTAGATAGTCCTAGATTGCTTACTAACCGTGATGCACGGCGATAGCTAGTCGATCACGCAAACTCGCATCCCAATATGAGATTTGTCACTACGACTACGTGTAAAAGTGTCAGGTCTTGGAAGATATCAGAGTATCCTCCCATAGGGTGAGTCTGCTAATGACTAAGTCAATGTATACTAATCTTCGACGTATCCGTCGAATGCACCCGAGACAATCTCGGACCCGCACAATTGTATAAAGCAAAACAACAAGCATACAATACAGCATTTGCATAATTTAAATTAGACAGCAAAATATAGCAAGGTATCTTGTCTGAGTCTTCAAGAGATGAATGCCAAAAGTCTGCTCTAGTAGCGTCTCCTGGCTGATCCAAAGACCCTAGACAAACAATATAACACAATAATACAGGCATCAGGTACTACGCATTATCTACATACGGTTAATACGCTATTCTTGAATACTGTCGCGAGTTCACTGTTGCTCGAGTACAGCATAACATGCGCACTTAGCTAGGGTGTACACGTGTTCTGTCTTCGGTTAACAGGAGTCTCGAGGCAATATTTATCTAGTTACGGGTCGTCCATGATTCTTGTTATGTGCGGACATGTCTCTATTCTCCATGTTTGTACATACTAGGATTTATATACGGGGGTTTCTACCGAATTACCTGTCCTTGGTAACTGGTCGTTGGTTTAGAATAATTAGTTATTAATTTAATATCTAACTAACTCATTTCCATGCATAAAATATTAATTAGTTTTATGAGTTATTAATACACTTCCATATCGACACGACGACACGAAGGAGAATACTAGGACACAAGAGAGACGGGTTCCACGAACGAGTACCTGATCAACGGAGCGAGGGGGTACGCTCGCTGGTCGGCTGTTCCCTTCGACGAGGGTGGCTCCGGTAGCGTGGACGGATCCGTCTAGCGGGTGGTGGGGCAGTTGGGATCGGGGCAGTGCTCCGGTCGGGAGCAGTCGGCGCTGGGGCAGTGCTCCGGTCGGGAGCAGTCGGGGCTGGGCAGTGCTTCGGTCGGGAAGCAGTCGGGGTTGGGGTGTGCACCGGTCGGGAGCAATCGGGGTTGGGGTGTGCACCGGTCGGGAGCAGTCGGGGTAGGGGTGTCCGGCCGGTTGGGGAGCTCGGTTTGGATGGGGAGGTCTGCTAGGGTTTTGTAGGGGATGATGAATAGTGGTTTTATTAGGGTTTTGTATGAGGGGGTTTGTATTTATAGTTGGTGATGGAGATTATGGGCTGGCCTTGCGTGTGGGCCTGTCGTTCCTTGTTGGGGGCTGGTCCACGTAGCAGTGTGCAAGGTGGGCTTGGTCGGGTTTGTTTGAGGTGAAGTTGTCCTCAATTATAATTAAATTAAATAAATGCAAGGCGCTCTCTCAAGAACTGCGGCGTAGTTAAGGTGAGATGCAAATGCGAGGTGCATTAAGACGTATATTAGACGCACATTAATCCTAATTAATGCCAAACAAATCCTAGCTTCTCGATTTAATTCTAATAAATCTTGAATTGGTCGAGGGGGTTTACAGGATTTGTGCGCAAAGGGTGCTGCCCCAGGACTGGCCATCAGGCCTGTCGCACTAATCAACATGATGTCCAAGAAGTGTTGTCAATAACCAACCAAAACTATAAATCAAGACCTCTCTATGTAACGAACACCAGAGCTAACTGATGGGCCACGCCAAGTGTTCCTTTTGAGTTCTGAGTAAAGTACAAGAAGAAAAAACTAAAACAAATCAATTAGATGTACAAGAAAAATCTAAAGTTAAGGGATAATGATGCACACTTAGCTAGTGTGTAGTAAAAATTTGTTTCAAGAGAAGGGCGGCATTGGAATAAGTCTAGCAAGACTTCAGATTTGGACAACCCTTCTCTATAGGTATAACTTTTTTACCGCGGACCAAAATTGAGGACCAAAAGCGTGGTCCACGTAGCATCGTCCATTTTCTAATTACCGATCGACACAAAATCCAACTTAAAGCTATTGAGATGAAGGACTACAAATATTAGTTCCGGCTAAAATAATCCAATCCCGGGCCGAGCCTCTCGGGAGGACTTCTACCCATTGTTTTCTCTCTCCAAAACAACACTTAATTATTAGTTACATTTTATTTTTATTTTTGCTATGAAACTAATTTCATATAATAAGAACCAGGTACACAGTTGATATTGGCCATTTCATTGAATATATGGACCATTGTACAACGAGGAAGTTCAATGAACTCCTTAACAGATTCATGAGCTTCCAAATTGAGAAAATAAGATGCTAGAGAGTGTGCGACAATATTAGATTGCCTGGGACTGTAGTGAAAGGAGAGATTACAATTCCTCCTTAAAACAAGCACGTCCCTCTTCAATAATGTGTCTGATCCGCCATGGAATGGAGCGTCAAGTTCTTTGTGCAGTATCGAATCAAAGAGAACCTTGCAGTCGCCTTCAATGGGTTAGATTGATATTATGAAATCTTTGCAAAGTTCCATCGCCAATCCTTCCGCTTCCAAAGGGCTGCCTCCCGATTTGTACGAAGCTATAGCTCCCTTTTCAGTGGCTGCTCCTGACATTAAGTCATCTTGAAATGCTCCATCGAAATTAACCCTGAAGCAATCTGGAAGAGGTGGAGTCTATCTTGCTTCCGACTTTTACCAACCCATGATGATATCTCTGAAGCATCATCAGATTTTTTACCAAGTCTATCTTGCTTCATTTTGAGCAAGCGCTCTTCGAGCTCGGACGTTGACACTGGCCCAGATGGCTTCTAGTCGTGATCCTTGGAACCTTTGTCTTCGACTTGCTCTGCCTTCTTTGCAACAATCCCACTGACTAAAGTATCTAGCTTTGCTCTCCAGTCCTTGTCGCCTTTTAATCTTTGTTGCACCTTCTCTTCATGGATCTGCACTTTTTCCTCATGAAGCATGGCCATGAGCAGTGTTGGTTCATCGTCTTCTATCTTCTTGGCTAGGTGAGCCCTTTAGAACGACATTCAGAGGCGAAGTGCCCATAACTTTGACAATTGTAGCACTGTACCTTGGTCTTGTCGAACCTTCTTCCACGGTGATTGAGAGCCGTCCCTTGGTCGCCATTGCTTCGTCCAGCGGTCCCGTGCTCATCATTACTTCGTCCATGACTTCGGCCACGCCCGCGACCATGACCACGGCCTCGAGTGCCGTTACCATGTCACCACTCACCAGCAGATCCTACGCCTGATGCTTTTGTATCTCGCGCCTTCCACTCGGCTCTAGACAACAGGACTTGCTCCTCACCGTTGTCACCAGTACCGCGCAACCGTTCCTCGTGTGTCTTTATACGGCCGATGAGCTCCTCTACGGTCTTCGTTTTGAGGTCACAGAATTGTTCGGTCGTTGATACGATCTGAATAAACTTCGATGGCACTACCCGAAGAAATTTTTTCACGACATAGGTCTCGTCTACCTTGTCGCCCAATGCACGGATCTTGTTGACCATAGTTGTCAACTTCATGGCAAAGTCGTCAATCGTTTCTGCTTCCTTCATGCGGAGAGTCTCAAACTCATTCTTTAGAGTCTGGACCTTTGCCTCCCGGACGCGCTCGGCGCCCATGTGCATTGTTTGTAACATTTTTCACGCCTCTTTAGCCGTCTCCTTTTCGCCCAGTAGAAGCAGCGTCTCCTCCGGGATCGCTTGATAGATGGCAGAAATGGCCATCTTATCTTTCCTTGCTTCAACCGTCACATTCGGGTCGATAGGTGCAATGGCGTCCCATACTCCTTGGGCTTGCATATACACCTTCATCTTGATCGCCCATGCTCTATAGTTGCTCTTCGTGAGCATTGGATATTGGAATGTGATCTTCGACGACTCCATAGCTTCTCTGTTCCTCAACCCGAGCTCTGATACCTTGAATGAAATGGTAGCTATATATAGTTGAACATTTGATGTAAAGAGATAGATAGACTAAATAAAAGATATATCAAAGTTGTTTCAACAAACAAAACAACTTATCAATCTAAGCAAACTAACAATCTTAACCAACTAACAAGATTATCAAACTAACAAGATTATCACCAACAACCGTCAGTAGAGAGCGGTCCTTGTCTGAAGAAAGCTGCATTTCTTGATTTTCATATGCTCCACATGAGGTAAAAGCAGTCTGATATATGTTCATAGTTCGCCTCCTCTAGAATCCCTGGAATGAAGTTATTGACCGTCAAGGTGCGACCAATGTTTCCATATACTGGATCCAAATGTTGCCATGCTGCACCTGCATGAAAACAATGTAATAGGAGATGATCTATAGTTTCGGAATTTACCTTACAGATGGAACATAAAGGATTGAAGCTCAGTATCCGTTTGTGGATATTTTCTGCTGTGGCGATATTATTATTAAGCACTCTCCATATGAATAAAGGAACCCTTGGGCATAAATGATTCAGCCTCCAAAGCTTTTTCCAGTCTTTGAATAACCCTGTAAACTGACTTAGTTGTAAGGGTACCATCAGTGGTATCTCTCCAAATCAGTTTGTCAGTTTGGCAAGAAGAGTTAAGGGGTATTTGCAATATAGCAACAGCTTCTTGAATAGGGAATAGATAATGAATCAAATCCTGTTTCCAACTGCAAGTGATAGGGTCTATGAGGTCACTAACCCGAGTAGCAATCCAATCCAATCCGCATTATGGTTACCAAACACTCTGAAGTGTGGTAATGTAAGAACCCATGGGTCATGCCATATTTTGATGCCAACAGACCAATTAGTGTTGTTCGACAGCACTTGTCTACAATTAAGGATACTCGACCAGATAAATGAATTAGTAGGGAGTTGTCGGACAGTCTAAAATTCACTCTTGGGAAGCTTAACCCATTCAGAGTTTGGATTGCTGAGAAATCTCCAGGTTAGCTTGGTTACAAGAGCTTTATTCATGACTCGAGATCTCTAATGCCTAATCCTCCACGAAAGTTCGGCTTAGTTAGAGCCGCCCAGGCTGTAAAGTGGATCCCTTTAGAATTTTCTGAACCTCCCCACCAGAAATTTATTTGGTGACGAGTGAGGAGATTAGTGACTTTTATAGGAACAAGGTAGGAGGAAAAAATAGTAAATTGGCATAGAGGATAGAGCCGACTTGAGAAGTGTCTTTCTCCCAGCTTGAGACAAGCATTTGCTCTTCCAACCTAATAGTTTAGATTCAGTAGAGGATATTAGTCTTTTATAAGGGGAGCTGTGTTTCTTAGGAAGGAGTAGGAAGTGGCCAAGATACTTATCATTAGAATTCATGCTCTTAACATTAAGGATATCCATAAATACTTGACCCATGTAACTGTCAAGGCATTTGGAAAATAAAATGGAGGATTTAGCAAAATTTATTTTTTCCCCAGACCATGATTCAAAAGCAGTAAGGATGGACTTGATTTGAAGAATATTCTGAATAGTGCAACGCCCAAATAGTAGCAGGTCGTCCGCAAAAAATAAATGAGAGTACGAAGAGCGATTGCGGTTAAGTTTGATACCCTCGTATAACCCACTCCTTACCATAGTAGTGATATATTTAGAGAGGATTTCAGTACACATTATGAAAATGGATGGAGATAAAGGGCAGCCCTGTCGTAATCCACGGAAAGGAGTGAAAATATGTGTAGGTGAACCATTGATAAGGATAGCGAAGGACACTCTTTTGATACATTGCATGATGAGAGTGAGATTTCCCTATAATTCATAGCCATGTAAGTAAACTAATTTGGGAAGTTCAATACATACTTTGATATTTAGACTACGATTGTGATGACAGGGTTTAGATGATGCTCATCGCCCAAGAATCAGAATTGTGACTGCTCTAGATCTCTATTCAACACTTGGTTATTTTATCAGCTTTTGTTAACTTAAGTCTAGCGTGCACTCAAATACCAAAAACTCCTTGGTATTGTTCATACGAAAGTCAAGATAAAATCTTATGTGCTTTTACTGAGTCAGTCTCGTTTGGATAATTTTCAGTCACACGTACGACTGGACTGTAGAAGTATGAAAAAATCATACATGTCGCATAAAGGTCATGCCTCCTCAACAAGTCGCAGAGAAGTCACATGCGGCCTGAACAATCAAGCCGCAGAGAAGCCACATGCGAGCTGAACAGTCAAGCCACAGAAGAGCCACATGCGGCCTGATCAATCAAATCGCAAAAAAATCGCATAGTATACTATATGCGGCCTGAACGACCACAGAGCAGGGAGGCCGCATAAGGACCCCCTAACACAGATTATGATGTCTGTCAGAAGCTCTGATACATCATTCATCACTCTGAGATGCTTCGAGACTCGTGAAGACGACGGCTCAGAAAAAGACAACAAGTCACATCAGTGCATTAATTGCTTCGACAAACGTGCCATACCACATGCTCCCTCGTATGAGACTACGTCCTATACGGCCTCGCCAACATGCGGCTAGAGTGTCCATCCGACCAAAGCCAAACAAGAGCACGTATGCGGTTACAAGATCCATGCGGCCTCGCCACCATGCGGCCAGAGTGTCCATTCGACCAAGGCCCAAATGAGATTACGTATGAGGCTACAAGACCCATACGGCATCGCCAATATGCGGCCAGAGCGTCCAGACGACCAAAAGCCAAACGATAGCTCGTATGCGACCGCGACAATATGCGGCCAAGTTGCTATGCGGCCTCCAGCTCACAAGATCTTCCCGTTACAATTGTAGAGATTTTCGTATAGTTGGTGCTGACTACGTGTCCAGCTGACCAAGTCACGCCCACAACGGGTAGATAACAACCTCGAGATCTCTTCAACAACATATCTCAACCATGACCACGTGGCAATCTGCCCATGGCATGCGGCGACATTTGCAACCGTATTCTATTGAAGGAGCCTTATGCGGCCACCAAACAGAGACATATGCGGCACCCATAGCCCATCAGCACGATGGCTATAAATAAGAGCAACTTGAACGTTCTAAGGGCTGACTTTTTTTTCTTTTGCTTCAGAGAGAAAGCATACCACTCCCAGCGAATACAGAGAGAGAGCATACCGAGATGAGCAAAGAGAGAACGTAAGCTTCCTCACCCTGCATCAAATCGTCCATGGAGTAAAGGAGACGTCATAGCACTCCTTGTCCATCACCACACCCTAGATCAAAAAAATATTGTACTTAGATTGTCCGTCCAGGACCTCCTTGTACTTTCTTTCGTTTGTTGATTAAATCAAGCTATTCTAGAACTTTCGAATTTAATGTCGAACAAGATGACGACTCTGTTGGGGACGTCTTTATCTAATGATGAGAAAGCTATGGCGCGATCCAACGCAGCCAAGTTTGGGTCCACTCAAAGGATTCTGGTGGTCCGCTTCGACCAACAGGCTTTCTAGGACATGCTCTCCAGGGACAGCACGAGTCCTTCTCTGAGGCAAGCAAAGCACAAAAAGACCCGCAAGACGCATGTAGCAAAGGCCACTTCACTTCACCCAACTACGGAGCAGGCGATCCCCTTCTCTCTTTATGCCGCAGGGACTGCACATCATGCGTCCACTGCTCATGCGGCAGCCTCTTCCAACCAGAAGGGTGCTCACCACTTGAAGACCAGCACGATGTGGTAGCAAAGGCCACCGCGCCTCATCCAACTGCGGAGCTTGTGCTCCTCGCCTCTCTCCCTGTTGCAGAAGGCGCTCGCCAGGGTCCGTCTTTATCCTATGATGGAAAGCTGTATAAGACCGACCCGGGCGTCCATCCCTCAGCGGCAAATGGACAGGGTCCATCTCGAAAGTCTTCCACTGATAATCTGGGGAATGTTCTTGCACGAACCCTAGATCAGGAAACAAAAAATAACACCCACGCACCCATGCCCTCGGTCTACCCGTGCTTACGAAAAGGATGCAAAGGTGAGTCAGCCCTCGCCTGACTTGCGCAATGTGATCAATCACAAGCGTAAGGCGAGTGAGGCAGCTCTGACATGTGAAGTGTCCTCCCCAGGACATCACTGTGACAAAATTATCATCAACTACTGCTGCAACAAAGTGGTAGTGTAAACTCCCTCGACCAATTTAGGATTTAAGTAATTTAGATTGAGGGACTAGGATATAATTGGATGCAAGTATTATTAATGTACAACAATTTTATGGCTTAATACACCTCACCGTTGCTTATATGTTTGGGACGTTACACTAGTAGTTACCCTCAAACTAATTAAATACACATTTTCTAGACCTGCCAGGCTACCCATCTGACCATTGTGTAACTTTTAGATACTCATTATTGTGTCTCATCTTAGCTACACAATTATTCGTTAAAAGAACGCCTAGCGCAATATATATATTTAATTAAATTAAATTTGAGGTCAATTTTACCCTAAACAGGACCTAACCAAACCCACGTGCACCCTCTCATGTGGACCAGCCCCACCCCAATGAGCCCTGGCCGGCCCAAGCCTCAAGGTTAGCCCATATAATTCCCTCCTATATAAATACACACTTGTTCCTAATGAAACCCTAAAACTTAATACCTAGCAACCCTAGCCGAGCTTTCCCCCTTCAAACCCGAGCAACCCTATCCCTTCTCCGACTTCACAAACACCCCACCACCACCTCAGGCCGCCACCCCCACTGCCACGACCGCCGCCTGCACCCCACCTAACCACCGGACCCCTCCCCTCAGGCCACCATCGACCTCCCATCTAAACTCGACCTCCTATCAAAACCCGACTGCCCCGGCCACGGTCACCACCTCCAGCACCCCCGACCACCACTGTCAGGCGGAGCACCACCTTCCCCACGACCTGACAACCATCTCTGCCCTGCCCTCAGCCCAGCAACCGTCGCTGCCAAGGCTGCTGCTACCGCGACTGCACCTACTCAGTTGCTGCTGTAGCGCCCCGTTCTCCCGGTGCGGAGAGCGCGGCTAAGAAACACAAGACGGTATCGTTCGATCGGGATAGATTGAATTAAGAACTCGTCCTCGTTATGGATTTGTTTCTTCGGAATCGATTCCCATATTCAGTGGACTGCGCCCCAAGGATCGGCTTAGCGGCAGAGTCAGGAGGGACCTCTCCGCTGCTATCTTTTATTGCCTCGGTTTTCGATGTCGCTTGTTGCTTTCGTGCTTTGAGTTGGTTTTGGGATTTGCTTGTTTTCCTTGAACGGTTTTGATGGTTTTCATTATTTTTGTTCATTGACTTGCACTTCTATTTCGAGATTGGAAAGAGAGGAAGAAGTATTAATCGAGCTGTTCGTGTGCAGGTGAACGAGCAGTAGGCGGCTTGCGAGCGGAGTCGTGAAGCACCTCTTTCCTTCTTCTTTCCAAAATCTAAGTGAGTGGCTACCAACCCGATTAGCTAGTCCTGCTTCCAAGCTTCACAGCTAATCAATCTGCACTCTTCCTTGCCCCGATCAAACGATACCAAGTAATAATAAAAAGAAACCAAGATAAAAGAAAATAGACTTGGTTTATATGCTTGTCAATAATTTCATGAACGGATACTTAACTGCATGCTTGTTCGTTTGGGAATGGATCATGAATTGCTTGTCTTGTACAAACGCTTGTCTTGTACTCTTGTTGCCTCAACTACAGATTGTTACTTGTATATTGTTCGATCATGGACAACTTGTGCACAGGGTAACGGTCTTGCGGACGATGCTGGGGCACAGGCATCGATCCGGTCCGGGCGAGACCTATTGTTTAGTCTCTTGTTCTTGGCGGAATGGCTTGCAATGCCCCTTGTACTTTCGTTGCACGCCATTCTCGTCAAAGACTATCGTCCATTATGGCAACCAAGCCAGTGATCATCTTGTATATTTAAACCTGTTGTAAACTAACTTGTGTCTTCGTGGCAGGGAAGGCATGGTAAGTATTGTGCAGGTAATTCAGACGGTCAGGTAAAAATCCACCGAACGGTGGCACGTTCATTTCAGTAAATTCAATATGCTGCTTACTTGTAAATGAACTAAGGCAAGATAGAAACCCACAAAATATGCATGCTTCACTAAATAACGTGTTGATTGGTATAGTCAGGCTAGCTCGCCTTCACCAGCATGTTTCGATATGCTGACCCTCGTTGAAACAGGTTCTCCGCACCAAGGCGAACCGAGCGAGGAGCCGAAGTCGTCTACCCGATCCAGTCCAGCTGTTAGCGCATCTTCACCGTGCCTCGAAGCCTTTTGAAGTCCGAAGCTGCAACTCTTCATACACAAATGCAGCTCCGTGGCAAAGCGATCCTCCAGCCTGGAGGTCTTTATCATTTTGACTTTATAAAGGGATGTAATGTACAGGACTGCTATCTCATTTTGAGTCATCTCTTTTGTAAGCCGTTCGGCATATTAGCTAACTCGTTCAAGAGTTTGTAATAGATGTTTATTATCAATAAAGAGAACTTTTTTATGTTTCAAATCTGTGTTTCAATTTATCTGCGTACTCTGAATATGTGCTCGCTATGCAAATTATTAAAGCTTTGTGCGGGCGCAACCCCAGGCCCGCATGGCGGTCACGATTCGGGGGACGCCTCAAGTGATTCTACGGAATTGGGTCGTGACATAGTGGTATCAGAGCACAGATTCAAAGTTCCTTAGACTTCGTGTTGGAAAAGTTCCTTTAACGATCAAATTCCTGTACGAACTCTTGAACTCGCTAGGCCAAAATGAGATACGTTCATGCAATAAGTCCATAATACATTATGATCCTAATGTAATTTACCTTCTTTTGAAGGAATGGCTCCAGCGCAATCTGCAGCGCAAACCCCGGACGAAACGCAAGGCCAAGAAAGTAGTTCGGATACTTCGAGAAGTTCAAAGAGCCAGCGAGCCGTGCCAAGCATCGATCCCGTCCAACGAATATTGCAGATGTTTGAGGCAAACCAACAAAGGGACGAGGCTCGCTATGAACGGGCCGAGAAGCGGGCGGAAGAGAGTCAGCTCAAGTTTCAAGGCAATATAGAAGCACGATTCTCAGTCCAACAGAAGCAGGTAGATACCCTGCAGCAGATCGTTCAGACTTTGGCATCCAACCAGTCCGTGGCAACGCCAGCGACTCCGGTGGAACAGCCCGTGCTTGAAGTAGAGACGCCGTAAATACCAAGGACGAGGGACGTGACTGCCTTCGACTTTGGCCACTTCAAGAAAGTCTACAACACCCCATTCAACGGGACTGAGGACCCAGTCGTAGCTCTAGATTGGTTGGCCGAACTTGAAGATCACTTCGCTCTGCTAGAGGTCCCCGAAGAGAAGCGCGTCGCCTGCGCGCAACTACAGCTCCGCCTCAACGCACACGATTGGTGGGACGTGCATCGACGATCTCTCCAATTTGATCACGGAGAGGAGGCGATCTCGTGGACGACTTTTCGTGCCACGTTCGAAGAGGAGTTTGTACCCCCTCCAGTACAACGTCAGATGGAAAACGAGTTCGTGCAGCTGCGGCAAGGCAGCATGACAGTTAAGGAGTACGCCGCCGAATTCAACCGACTCTCCAAATTTGCTAGGGCATATTTACCTGATGTAGCGAGTCGAGCTAGAAGGTTTGAAGGTAGTCTACGCCTTGTCATCCATTCGCACGTAGCCTTTCATCAGTATCGTACAATGCGTGAAGTCATGAATCACGCCCTATCTCTCGAACCACTCTATCCTCACGTTTTTATCGGCGCTGTGCATACATCCAGTCACAAACGCCAAAGCGACGAGAGAGAAAACAACGCTACAAAGCATCACAATAACGGTGGAAAGCAGAAAGCAAACAAGCCTTGTAGTTTCTGCAAAAAGACGGGGCATGCAATCGATAAATGTCGCCTGAAACTTGGTTTATGCCTAGCCTGTGGCGGTTCAGACCATTCTATTCATGATTGTTCCTTGAGTCATGATCGCCGTCCCGAACGCAATAATCCCTAACGGTAGGTCCTATTCTTAAGTTTCGGGACGAAACTTCCAATTGGTTGGGTAGGATGTAGCGCCCCGTTCTCCCGGTGCGGAGAGCGCGGCTAAGAAACACAAGACGGTATCGTTCGATCGGGATAGATTGAATTAAGAACTCGTCCTCGTTATGGATTTGTTTCTTCGGAATCGATTCCCATATTCAGTGGACTGCGCCCCAAGGATCGGCTTAGCGGCAGAGTCAGGAGGGACCTCTCCGCTGCTATCTTTTATTGCCTCGGTTTTCGATGTCGCTTGTTGCTTTCGTGCTTTGAGTTGGTTTTGGGATTTGCTTGTTTTCCTTGAACGGTTTCGATAGTTTTCATTGTTTTCGTTCATTGACTTGCAATTCTATTCCGAGATTGGAAAGAGAGGAAGAAGTATTAATCGAGCTGTTCGTGTGCAGGTGAACGAGCAGTAGGCGGCTTACGAGCGAAGTCGTGAAGAGCCTCTTTCCTTCTTCTTTCCAAAATCTAAGTGAGTGGCTACCAACCCGATTAGCTAGTCCTGCTTCCAAGCTTCACAGCTAATCAATCTGCACTCTTCCTTGCCCCGATCAAACGATACCAAGTAATAATAAAAAGAAACCAAGATAAAAGAAAATAGACTTGGTTTATATGCTTGTCAATAATTTCATGAACGGATACTTAACTGCATGCTTGTTCGTTTGGGAATGGATCATGAATTGCTTGTCTTGTACAAACGCTTGTCTTGTACTCTTGTTGCCTCAACTACAGATTGTTACTTGTATATTGTTCGATCATGGACAACTTGTGCACAGGGTAACGGTCTTGCGGACGATGCTGGGGCACTGGCATCGATCCGGTCCGGGCGAGACCTATTGTTTAGTCTCTTATTCTTGGCAGAATGGCTTGCAATGCCCCTTGTACTTTCGTTGCACGCCATTCTCGTCAAAGACTATCGTCCATTATGGCAACCAAGCCAATGATCATCTTGTATATTTAAACCTGTTGCAAACTAACTTGTGTCTTCGTGGCAGGGAAGGCATGGTAAGTATTGTGCAGGTAATTCAGACGGTCAGGTAAAAATCTACCGAACGGTGGCACGTTCATTTCAGTAAATTCAATATGCTGCTTACTTGTAAATGAACTAAGGCAAGATAGAAACCCATAAAATATGCATGCTTCACTAAACAACGTGTTGATTGGTATAGTCAGGCTAGCTCGCCTTCACCAGCATGTTTCGATATGCTGACCCTCGTTGAAACAGGTTCTCCGCACCAAGGCGAACCGAGCGAGGAGTCGAAGTCGTCTACCCGATCCAGTCCAGCTGTTAGCGCATCTTCACCGCGCCTCGAAGCCTTTTGAAGTCCGAAGCTGCAACTCTTCATACACAAATGCAGCTCCGTGGCAAAGCGATCCTCCAGCCTGGAGGTCTTTATCATTTTGAGTTTATAAAGGGATGTAATGTACAGGACTGCTATCTTATTTTGAGTCATCTCTTTTGTAAGCCGTTCGGCATATTAGCTAACTCGTTCAAGAGTTCGTAATAGATGTTCATTATCAATAAAGAGAACTTTTCTATGTTTCAAATCTGTGTTTCAATTTATCTGCGTACTCTGTCACGCCCCAGTCCCAAAATACCGAGAGACTGGAGATGCGTGGCAATGGCCAGCAGCACGCACCGATGGATAACCCAATTTAATGGAGCCATCAGGGCGTACTTAAGCTGTAAATAAGGTCTACTACACAAGTCACACTAATCTCATCCATGAAGATAAAGAAATAAACTGCATAATCAAATGGAAATAAGTAGCAACATCATCACAGCAAGTCAGTCGGAGCAACAATCCGACTTAAGTCTGAAATAAACTGGCTCTATAGGCCAGGAACAAAAGATGTAAACATGAAATAAATACTGAGTACTGGAACAAGCACTCAGGAGAAGTCCTCGGCAGTCACCTCATCTTCAGTGTTCGGTTCAGCTCCAGCAATAGCTTCAGCTCCTGTCCCGTATATCTCGGGGTACTGCTCCTCAGCTAAACCTGGGGACATAATCCATTCCAGGTCCTCAGTGGACATAGCAAGGCACAAATAATACAAGCCAAAATGAATAAGCAGTGCAATAAATAATGAACAGCAGGGTAAACTAAGTAACTAACCATCTATGTGATATGCAAATGAGAGCAACACTAGTACTCAGGCTGAGACCGCTACAAGCTCTGTGTCGGGGAGCCGGTAGCAGTAATAACACGTAAAGGGTCTAGCTCTGCTGGAGAGTCTACAACCTCACAATAATAGTAGATATATATATATATATATAGACAGCCTGTAGCCTGTGTGTCTCTCCCCACCCCATGTAATCACGCAAGCCATGACCATAACGTCTCATGTCCATGTCAGCGGGATTATAACTAATGCAACAAGTCATACTGTCTATAAATAAATAACTCTGTCAAGTCCTGTATCCTATTCAGAATCCCCACGAATAACTCGGGAAGATTCTGTCCATGATAGTGTCAAGTGTCCTGGGTTGTAGAGTACTTGAGAGGTCAAGTACAAAATAAGGGGGTCGTAAATCCATCTCTAAATGACGAACCCAACACCGCGTACGGTGTCAGTACCCGACTATGATCGGGCTCTCGGTACGTCGTATGTTTTCTAGGTTTAAGCAGTTTAAATCAGTTTATATGAAATTGCACAAGAAATCCAGCAGAGTATTTTTACAGAAAATATAAAAATAATGACTGCAAGTTTGGCAAGGTGCACTTGCCTGAGATTAGGATTCCACTTAGGTCCTGGTTTCAGAAATTCCCAGAGATGTCTCCGAAAGCAGAAATAAACAGTACCATCACGCTCAGAAGGTGTCAAACAGCTAGGAACGCCTGTCCTTGAGTCCAATTTGGAGACAAAGGCAAAAACGACAATTTTGGGCCAAAACGGGGTCCACCGGTGGGCCCGCTTTGCACCGAAAAATGTGTCAGGGTCAATGGTCTCCAAATTCACCAAACTTAGTGTCAACAGGTCAGGAACGCTGATACGAACCCAACGGAACTTTCAGATTTGAATTCCGATGAGCCGATCACGAAATCGCCCGTCGAGCGGGGCCTGTGGGGCCCACGACACGTGATTTCGTCAACGTTCTCAAAATCGGACCAAACTTGACCCACAGGACCAGCGTATCGATACGAGTCCGATGGCGCAAGTTTCGTCTCGATCCGACGTGTGTGCACGAAGTTAGGATGAATTGCAGAAAAGGCGGATACGGAGCGATGTCCGCGGATACGCGTCGATTCCGGTGTGCACGCACACCCGAATCAGCTTCCGTGAAATCCCACACGTCCGTATCAACGAGGCGCACGTATCTGTGAAGACCGCACGCGACCAAGTCGTCCCGTTTGGCAGGGCGTACTCAGTTCCGGGGTGAAACAGGGCCTGGGTTTTTCCTGTTTTTGGATCGCGGTGTGCGATCACCACAGGACGCGATATCCCGAACAGTTTGTCCGGACACCGAGAGGGTCATACAGGCTTCACAACGCAATTTGCGGAAACGAAAACAGAGCTACGAGCAAAAAGATACACGCACCTGAAGGGGACCGAGAAATCGGGGTTTTCTGTGTCCGTATCGTGTCCTGGACACGTGTCCTCGGCTAGGGTTCCCTGTGTCTGGTGCTGTGTCCGCGTGTCCGGGGCTCTGGGGGTCTGGCCGTCGGTCGGCGAGGTCGGGCCGGGGCTGCGGCGGCTCAGGCGAGGGGCGGCGACGCACCGGAGCGGCGGGGGTCGACGGCGCAGGGCTCGGGCGGCTCTCGAACGGCGGGGAGGAGTTGGACTCGGGGTCGGCTCCGCCTGAGGAGGAGGAGGAAGGGGAGAGGAGGTCTGGACGGTGGCTCACGGCTGGAGGAGGTGGCGCAGGAGGCTGATGGCAGCGGCTAGGGGAGGACGGCGGTCGCCGGAGCAGGGTGGAGTTAGGGTTAGGGCTCGGGTTGTAGGGGGAAAGGAGGCGGAGGCGAGGGGATTTATAGGAGGCTGGCCGGGCGGTCGTGGACGGGAGAATCGGAGGGGGACGTCGTGGGGAGGTTCTCCCGCCACGTCGCCGGAGAACGCGGCGGGCGGTGGGTTTCACGGGGTCGTGGGGGACTGGGGACTGGGGTGACCGGGGTCCGGGTCGGGTCGGGCGGCGGGCTCCGGGTGAGCGGACCCGCCCGACCCGTTAAGGGTGAGGCTGGGCTGAGATTCATGGGCTCGGCCCACTGGGCCGGGCCGGGCCCAAGGCAGAAAAATAAATAAAAATAGGAATAATGATAATATAATATAAATTAATTAATTAATTTATTTTGAAAATAGTTTTTAGGCTTTTAAAATTAGGTCCGAGGTCCAATAAAATCCCAAAATATTACCCTAAGTCCGGTTTTCTATTTTACACCATAAAATTATATTTTCATTACATTTTAATGTTGTTTATTGACAATTAAAAATTACAAACTCACTACAGGGCCTATGTAAATTCCTGAAAAATGCATTTTAAATCCCAAAAATTGATTTTAAAAATCTGAAAAAATTTAGGGTGTTTACAATCTGCCCCCCTTAAGAGGATTGCGTCCTCGCAATCGAAGGATAAACTGTACAGACAAGATTTACAGAATTAAAATGCTTAGGTTACCTGATTCTGCAAATAAATGCGGATAACGCTGCCGCATAACATCTTCTCGCTCCCAGGTCGATTCGCCTGGAGAGTGTTGTTTCCAAGCTACTCGAACTAGCCTGATAGTCTGCCCTCGCAGTGTCTTCTCGCTGGTGTCGAGTATACCCACTGGCTGCTCTTCGTATCTCAGGCTAGGTCCCACTGAAATCTCAGAATGATCAACTATATGGCTTGGGTCCGTCACATACCTCCTCAATTGTGAGACGTGGAATACGTCATGCACTCCCTCTAAGGATGGAGGTAATGCAAGACGGTAAGCCACCTCACCAATGCGCTCCAGGATATCAAATGGCCCAATGTACCTTGGGCTTAACTTGCCTCTGCTGCCGAATCTGATAGTACCTCTAGTGGGCGAGATCCTCAAAAATACATGCTCTCCCTCCTTGAACTCCAGGGGTCGTCTGTGTGCATCGGCCCAGTGCTTCTGTCTATCCTGGGCTGCACGGAGATGGTTCTAAATCTGTTTTACTTTCTCCACTGTCTCTGTTACCAACTCTGGACCCAGTATTTGACGTTCGCCAACGTCGCTCCAGCATATTGGAGATCTGCACTTCCTTCCGTACAACGCCTCGAAAGGTGCCATCTGAATGCTTGCCTGATAGCTATTGTTGTAGGAGAACTCCACTAAATGCAGATGATCTTCCCAAGATCCTCCAAAGTCCAGTATACAGGATCGCAACATATCTTCCAGGATCTGAATTGTGCACTCTGACTGTCCGTCTGTCTGAGGATGATAGGCAGTACTGAATTTGAGCCTGGTGCCGAAACTCTCTTGCATGCTTCGCCAGAAGTGAGATGTAAATCTTGAGTCTCGATCTGATACGATACTAACCGGCACTCCATGTAATTTTACGATCTGACACATATACATGTCGGCTAGTACTTCCGTGGATTGTCTGACTCTGAACGGCAAGAAGTGAGCCGACTTAGTGAGCCGGTCCACGATGACCCATACTGCATCCTTTCCACTAGGGCTTCTTGGAAATCCAGTGACGAAGTCCATGGTAATATGCTCCCACTTCCATTCAGGGATGGGAAGTGGCTGCAACATACCTGCAGTCCTTTGGTGCTCGGCCTTCACCTGTTGGCAGACTAAGCATTTTGCCACGAAGCGGGCGATTTCTCTTTTCATCCCATGCCACCAGTAATATTGTCTTAAGTCCCGGTACATCTTGGTTCCTCCTAGATGAATCGAGTATATGGAGCTATGGGCTTCTGTCATCAACTCCTGCCTTAATTCTCCATTTGGAACACATAGGCGATTTCCGCACCTTAATATTCCGTCCTCGTGGATGCGAAGTCCCGTCTGCAAGCCTGCTTCTGTTCTTTCTCTCAGCCTTCGGAATCTGGCATCATTAGGCAAAGCTTCCTTGATTCTCTCCACCAGCGATGACTTCACTTCGAGGTTAGCCAGCAAACCATTTTGTCCAGGTAAAATAACCTCTATCTAGAGCTCTTGTAGATCCTTCAATAGCTCGGGCTGCTCCGTCAAGAAATAAGCCGAGGGTTTTCTGCTGAGGGCGTCGGCTACAACATTTGCTTTCCCCGGGTGGTACTGCAGATCGATGTCAAAGTCCACCATCAACTCAAGCCAACGCCTTTGCCTCATATTGAGCTCCTTCTGTGTATAAACATACTTCAAGCTCTTATGATCAGTGAATATCTCGACCTTTTCTCCATACAGATAATGTCTCCAGATCTTCAATGCAAAAATAACTGCAGCTAGCTCCAGGTCGTGCGTTGGGTAGTTCTTCTCGTGGACCTTCAGCTGCCTCGATGCATAAGCGATAACCTTGCCATGTTGCATCAAGACACAACCTAGTCCACTACCGGACGCATCACTATATACAACAAAACCTTCTGACCCTGAGGGAAGAGTCAAGATTGGTGCTGTTGTTAGACGCCTCTTCAATTCTTCAAAGGCATGCTGGCATTCTTTCGTCCATATGAACTCCTGATCCTTCCGTGTCAGCTTAGTCATCGGCTCTGCGATTCTTGAAAAATTTTCTACGAACCGCCGGTAATACCCAGCAAGTCCAAGAAAACTTCTCACTTCCGCAACAGAGGTAGGGGTAGGCCAGGTTTCTATAGCAGTGACTTTCTCTGGGTCCACAGACAGTCCTTCACCCGAGATAATATGCCCTAAGAATGGCACCTTGTCCATACAGAACTCACATTTGCTGAGTTTGGCATACAGCTTCTCCCTTCTCAAGATTTCTAGCACAATTCTAAGGTGTTTCTCGTGCTCTTCGTGGTTCTTAGAGTAGACTAGGATATCATCAATGAACACCACCACGAACTTATCCAAGTACTGATAGAAGACTCCGTTCATCAGACTCATAAATACGGCGGGTGCGTTGGTTAAACCAAACGGCATAACTAGGAACTCATAATGCCCATACTTAGTTCTGAAGGCCGTCTTTGGGATATCTTCCTTCTTCACCCTAATCTGGTGATAACCGGATCTAAGGTCAATCTTTGAGAATACCTTAGCACCACTCAACTGGTCAAACAAATCATCAATGCGTGGTAATGGGTACCGGTTCTTAATAGTTACAGCATTAAGGGCTCTGTAATCAATGCACAGCCGTACAGATCCGTCCTTCTTGGGTACAAAAAGTATAGGTGCTCCCCATGGTGAAACACTGGGCCGGATAAATCCTTTCTCCAGAAGGTCGTCAACTTGTGTTTTCAGCTCCACTAACTCCTTAGGTGCTAGCCGATATACCGATGAGGTGATAGGTTCGGCTCCTGGAGTTAGGTCTATTGTAAATTCTATCTCCCGATCAGGTGGTAAACCTGGAAGGTCGTCGGGAAATACATCCACAAATTCCGTTATGACTCTTGGGTAACTTGAATCTTCTTCTACAGTCAATACCCTAAGAGTTGGCTGGACCCCTTGTTCTACAGCTCCTCGTAGAAATTCAAACTCAGGAAGGCTAGGGGGTCTAAATATCACTTTTCCAAGCCGGCAATCCAGTGTCGCATGGTACTGACTTAACCAGTCCATACCAAGTACAACATCGTAATCAGGCATAGAAAAGATCAGAAATTGGGCTCGCATCTCTCGGCCACAGACTACTACCGAACATGATCTACAAGTATCACTAACCGGGATAATTCCACCTCCCGTTAGTATTCTCTTCATCTTCGAGAGAGGTGCGGTAGCTATTCTATGTGTGGCTACGAAGCTAGCAGCAATAAATGAATGCGAAGCTCCAGAATCAAATAATGCTACAGCAGGAATTGAAGCTACTAATATGGTACCTGCTATCACTTCGCCTGCAGTAGCTTCCTCAGTGACTGCTAGTGCATATGCCTGACCTCGTCCCTGAGCGGGACCCCTTTGCTGACGAGCTTGTTGGAACAGTGCTGCCTGAGGTGGTAGAGGTGGCCTGGCTCCTCCAGGCCCTGTCTGAGTTGCTCCCCCAGCTGGAAGAGCTGCAGGTGGAGCTGGTCGAATCGGAACTCCCTCCCGACGTTCCGAGCAGTCCTTGGAGAAGTGTTGTCCAGATCCGCAAACCAGGCAGAGTCCCAGCTTGCGTCGACATTCCTTTTCAATATGTCCTACCTTGCTGCAGTAGTGGCAAGTAGGCAGGTTCTTAGTTGCTGCTCTTGGAGGCGGACTCTTCTGGGGACGTTTAGCAGATTCTCCTGGTGATGACTTGGACGGTGCTGAGGAGAAGGGATGTTTCAGGCTTGATTCCCTCCGAGTAACGCGCTCCAGCCGACGTGCTGCAGCTAGGACGTCGGTGTAAGAGGTGGGCGCGACCGATCCGATTAACTTCTGAAGTTCAAACCTGAGCCCATCAAAGAACTTCTCCGCCTTCTCTTCTTCGGTAGGAATTAGAGAAGGGGCGAAGCGGCTCAGGCGAATGAATTCGGCGTTATATTCCTCCACCGTCATGTTGCCCTGGATCAGGCGGTTGAATCTGTCTCGGAGTTCTGACCGAGCCACAGCAGGGATGTACATTTCCTGGAAGAGTCTGGAGAACTCCTCCCAGGTAACCTGATCATGTCCGAGCCTTCTTTCTTCGGACAGCCACCAATGATGCGCGTTGTCCGTCAGTTGCATCCTGACGGCAGTCATCCATTTGTCCCTTGGTAGTTCAGCGGCCTCCAACTGATGCTGTGTGTTTGTAAGCCATTCATGCACTTCAGTTGGTCCTTCCTTGCCCGAGAAGGTACGGGGCTTGAGTTGACGGAAATCCGTAATAGATCCCGTCGTGGGCCGCCTATTTGGTGGATTTGCATGCTCCAATGCTGCGACCAGGCTGTTCCTTAGGTTCTCGGCCTCTCGGCATTGGGTCTCCTGTTGAATCTGTTGTTGGGCCTGCATCATGGCGTAGAACATCTGGAACATTTGCTGGCCGTCCATTGCCTGTCCTGGGGGAAAGATAGGCATCGTTGGAGGGAACTGGGGAGGAGGCGGGATGTCATCACGCCTGAACCTGGAACTTGGCTGGCCAGTTTGATTGCTCTGAGAGGATTGTCCTCTAGTATCTGGCGTCGTTCCAGCCTCGCAGGTAAACCGTGCTTCAGTCGGTGTACCCAAGGGGGTCTCGTCACCACGTCTGGGATCCATAACTCTGCATCAAAAGAAAACAATGAGAACGCACAGAGGAATCAAAACAGGATGCAGTTCAAGCAAATTGATTTCGACATAGAGTTCAAAAACGATTAAATATATGGATGAGATCCTATAACCTATCTTATTGCAGGCCTGTTCGGTCCCTAAGTTGAAACCGAACAATTTAGTTTGGACCTGCATGGGCCACCACAAAAACCATGTCACGCCCCAGTCCCAAAATGCCGAGGGACTGGAGATGCGTGGCAATGGCCAGCAGCACGCACCGATGGATAACCCAATTTAATGGAGCCATCAGGGCGTACTTAAGCTGTAAATAAGGTCTACTACACAAGTCACACTAATCTCATCCATGAAGATAAAAAAATAAACTGCATAATCAAATGGAAATAAGTAGCAACATCATCACAGCAAGTCAGTCGGAGCAACAATCCGACTTAAGTCTGAAATAAACTGGCTCTATAGGCCAGGAACAAAAGATGTAAACATGAAATAAATACTGAGTACTGGAACAAGCACTCAGGAGAAGTCCTCGGCAGTCACCTCGTCTTCAGTGTTCGGTTCAGCTCCAGCAATAGCTTCAGCTCCTGTCCCGTATATCTCGGGGTACTGCTCCTCAGCTAAACCTGGGGACATAATCCATTCCAGGTCCTCAGTGGACATAGCAAGGCACAAATAATACAAGCCAAAATGAATAAGCAGTGCAATAAATAATGAACAGCAGGGTAAACTAAGTAACTAACCATCTATGTGATATGCAAATGAGAGCAACACTAGTACTCAGGCTGAGACCGCTACAAGCTCTGTGTCGGGGAGCCGGTAGCAGTAATAACACGTAAAGGGTCTAGCTCTGCTGGAGAGTCTACAACCTCACAATAATAGTAGATATATATATATATAGACAGCCTGTAGCCTGTGTGTCTCTCCCCACCCCATGTAATCACGCAAGCCATGACCATAACGTCTCATGTCCATGTCAGCGGGATTATAACTAATGCAACAAGTCATACTGTCTATAAATAAATAACTCTGTCAAGTCCTGTATCCTATTCAGAATCCCCACGAATAACTCGGGAAGATTCTGTCCATGATAGTGTCAAGTGTCCTGGGTTGTAGAGTACTTGAGAGGTCAAGTACAAAATAAGGGGGTCGTAAATCCATCTCTAAATGACGAACCCAACACCGCGTACGGTGTCAGTACCCGACTATGATCGGGCTCTAGGTACGTCGTATGTTTTCTAGGTTTAAGCAGTTTAAATCAGTTTATATGAAATTGCACAAGAAATCCAGCAGAGTATTTTTACAGAAAATATGAAAATAATGACTGCAAGTTTGGCAAGGTGCACTTGCCTGAGGTTAGGATTCCACTTAGGTCCTGGATTCGGAAATTCCCAGAGATATCTCCGAAAGCTGAAATAAACAGTACCATCACACTCAAAAGGTGTTAAACAGCTAGGAACGCCTGTCCTTGAGTCCAATTTGGAGACAAGGGCAAAAACGGCAATTTCGGGCCAAAACGGGGTCCACCGGTGGGCCCGCTTTGCACCGAAAAACGTGTCAGGGTCAATGGTCTCCAAATTCACCAAACTTAGTGTCAACAGGTCAGGAACGCTGATACGAACCCAACGGAACTTTCAGATTTGAATTCCGATGAGCCGATCACGAAATCGCCCGTCGAGCGGGGCCTGTGGGGCCCATGACACGCGATTTCGTCAACGTTCTCAGAATCGGACCAAACTTGACCCACAGGACCAGCGTATCGATACGAGTCCGATGGCGCAAGTTTCGTCTCGATCCGACGTGTGTGCACGAAGTTAGGGTGAATTGCAGAAAAGGCGGATACGGAGCGATGTCCGCGGATACGCGTCGATTCCGGTGTGCACGTACACCCGAATCAGCTTTCGCGAAATCCCACACGTCCGTATCAACGAGGCGCACGTATCTGTGAAGACCGCACGCGACCAAGTCGTCCCGTTTGGCGGGGCGTACTCAGTTCCGGGGTGAAACAGGGCCTGGGTTTTTCCTGTTTTTGGATCGCGGTGTGCGATCACCACAGGACGCGATGTCCCGAACAGTTTGTCCGGACACCGAGAGGGTCATACAGGCTTCACAACGCAATTTGCAGAAACAAAAATAGAGCTACGAGCAAAAAGATACACGCACCTGAAGGGGACCGAGAAATCGGGGTTTTCTGTGTCCGTATCGTGTCCTGGACACGTGTCCTCGGCTAGGGTTCCCTGTGTCCGGTGCTGTGTCCGCGTGTCCGGGGCTCTGGGGGTCTGGCCGTCGGTCGGCGAGGTCGGGCCGGGGCTGCGGTGGCTCAGGCGAGGGGCGGCGACGCACCGGAGCGGCGGGGGTCGACGGCGCAGGGCTCGGGCGGCTCTCGAACGGCGGGGAGGAGTTGGACTCGGGGTCGGCTCCGCCTGGGGAGGAGGAGGAAGGGGAGAGGAGGTCTGGACGGTGGCTCACGGCTGGAGGAGGTGGCGCAGGAGGCTGATGGCAGCGGCTAGGGGAGGACGGCGGTCGCCGGGGCAGGGTGGAGTTAGGGTTAGGGCTCGGGTTGTAGGGGGAAAGGAGGCGGAGGCGAGGGGATTTATAGGAGGCTGGCCGGGCGGTCGTGGGCGGGAGAATCGGAGGGGGACGTCGTGGGGAGGTTCTCCGGCCACGTCGCCGGAGAACGCGGCGGGCGGTGGGTTTCACGGGGTCGTGGGGGACTGGGGACAGGGGTGACCGGGGTCCGGGTCGGGTCGGGCGACGGGCTCCGGGTGAGCGGACCCGCCCGACCCGTTAAGGGTGAGGCTGGGCTGAGATTCATGGGCTCGGCCCACTGGGCCGGGCCGGGCCCAAGGCAGAAAAATAAATAAAAATAGGAATAATGATAATATAATATAAATTAATTAATTTATTTATTTTGAAAATAGTTTTTAGGTTTTAAAATTAGGTCCGAGGTCCAATAAAATCCCAGAAAATTACCCTAAGTCCGGTTTTCTATTTTACACCATAAAATCATATTTTCATTACATTTTAATGTTGTTTATTGGCAATTAAAAATTACAAACTCACTATAGGGCCTATGTAAATTCCTGAAAAATGCATTTTAAATCCCAAAAATTAATTTTAAAAATCTGAAAAAATTTAGGGTGTTTACATACTCTGAATATGTGCTCGCTATGCAAATCATTAAAGCCTTGTGCGGGCGCAACCCCAGGCCCGCACGGCGGTCACGATTCGGGGGACGCCTCAAGTGATTCTACGGAATTGGGTCATGACAGCTGCCACCGCCGCTGCTACCTTGCTGGCCGCCGACCGGAGCCGTACCCTCGCTGGAGTACGCACAATCGACGAGCACAGGCCCCTCTCCAGTCAGCCACGCCTTGGTACCTACCTAAATTCCCCTCTTCTTCATGATATCGTCGTATAGTTGCGTAGCGTTGTGTCGTCGTGTCGTGTCATTTCCTAGACACGAGGTAGTTAATTCGAAACCCTAATTGTAAATGTGCGTATGCTTAATCAGATTACCTAATGATTAATAAGTTAGTAATTAATAACTAGTAAATGCCCTAATAGTAGGACTTGTTATTAACGATTTATAATTCATCAATAAAACCTAGACATCGACAAGTATGCTTAATATGGAAAATAAGGACCAGTAATTATACTAAACATAATTAGTTGGTGACCCATAGCTTTAGTATTTTACTGTCGTGAGGTACACGGTAACTGAGGACAGAACACGTGTACACCCTAGCTACGTGCACACGTGACGCTGTATTCGATCAGTCGTGAACTTACGACAGTACCTAAGAGCAACGTCATAGTTGTGTATGTATTGCTTAGTGTCTGATGACAGTATTTGCTATATTATATTGTGTGTTTAGGGTTATTGGACTAGACAGAAGACACTGCAGGAGCAGGCTATTGGCATTCCCAGCTTGAGGACCCAGGCAAGATACCTTACCATATTTACTGTTTAAATTAAATGATGCATATGTTGTATGATATCTTGTTGCTTTATTTCATATGACTGTTGTCGCATGATGGTTGTCCATCCATGCGACAGACTAATGAAGAAAGCATGTGCATGTTTGTGATGATCTCTCATCCATGCGGCAAGGCTGTTTAAAAAGTCTGCGCGTGTTCTAGACGATTTCTCGTCCACGCGGCAGCAAGACAGTGCATGGGTGTCTCTGTGTCCATGGAAGCCTGACACGAAGAACGCGGTGCTCCCCTACCTCCGAGTAAACTACCGGATTCAGGGGGCCAAGGATCAAGATTGCCCCTGACAAACTACTCAGCAAGAAGGGTCGCAGCTTGCGGCATCCTTCTTAGGAAAAGGAGGAAGAAAGAAAAGAGATAAAAGTTCTCTCTCTCTCCCCTAACTGCCTATTTATAGGCTCCAAAACCGCGTAAAGGGATCGAGGCAATCAACCAAGCGGTTAATAAGATAACCTAACACCTCGATTCGCATGATCCTCTTTAATCTCCTCGAAAACTGATGTCTCGAGCCCCGTGTCAGGAGACGGTGCAAAATCCCAAGATATCCCGTCAAAGATAGAGCAAATCTCCTTATTTAATGATCGGACAGTCTATCAGAGACAACTATGCGGCAATGAGACTATGCGGCATGCCCTGCATATGTGGCAAAAGGCGCTCATCCATGTTTCTTTCAAAGTATTACAAACTTATCATTTTGGAAACTTTGAAGGGGGTCTTGTAGAAGCATAAAAAATTAAATCATGCAGGCCGCATAAATGTCTGCTCCCACAACAAGCTGCAGAGAATCCACATGCGGCCTGAACAATCAAGCCGTAGAGAAGTCACATGCGGCATGAACAGTCAAGCCGCAGAAGAGCCACATGCGGCCTAATCAACCAATTCGCAAAAAAGTCGCATAGTATACTATATGCGGTCTGAACGACTACAGAGCAGGGAGGCCGCATAAGGACCCCCTGACACAGATTCCAATGTCTGTCAGAAGCTCTGACACATCACTCATCACTCTTAGACGCTTCGAGACTTGTGAAAATAACGGCTCAGAAAAAGACAACAAGTCACATCAGTGCATTAATTGCTTCGACAAACGTGCCATGCCACGTGTTCCTTCGTATGCGCCTACGTCCTATGCGGCCTCGCCAACATGTGGCCAGAGTATCCATCCGACCAAGGCCAAACGAGAGCACGTATACGGCTACAAGACCCATGCGGCCAGAGTGTCCATTCGATCATAGCCTAGACGAGAGCACGTATGCGGCTACAAGACTCATACGGCCTCGCCAACATGCGGCCAGAGCGTCCAGAGGAATAAGAGCCAAACGATAGCTCGTATGCGACCGCGACTCTATGCGGCCAACTTGCTATGCGGCCTCCAAGCTCACAAGATCTTCCCGTTATAACTGTAAATATCTTTCGCACAGTTGGTGCTGACTACGTGTCCAGCTAACCAAGTCACGCCCACAACGGGTTGATAACAACCCCGAGATCTCTTCAACAGCATATCTCATCCAAAACTACCTGACAATCTGTCCATGGCATGCGGCGACAGTTGCAACCGTATTCTGTTGAAGGAGCCTTATGCGGCCACCAAACAGAGGCATATGCGGCACCCATAGCCCATCAGCACGATGGCTATAAATAGGAGCAACTTGAACGTTCTAAGAGCTGACTTTTTTTCTTCTGCTTCAGAGAGAAAGCATACCACCTCCGGCCAATACAGAGAGAGAGCATACCGAGACGAGCAAAGAGAGAACGTAAGCTTCCTCACCCTGCATCGGATCGTCCACGGAGTAAAGGAGACGTCATAGCACTCCTTGTCCATAGCCACATCTCAGATCAAAAAAATATTGTACTTAGATTATCCGTCCAGGACTTCCTTGTACTTTCTTTCGTTTGTTGATTAAATCAAGTTCTTCTAGAACTTTCGAATTTAATGACAAACATGTACGACGACCCGGTTCTTGCTTACGTATGCAGGCATGCATCCTGCTTATACCCAATTGTGCATTCATGGCAGTTCCTTACCTTTCGTTTTCCTGTGTGTTTACTTTTTAGGTTTCCGACTTTCTTTACAGTTCAGTTTTAAAGAATATGAAAAACGTACTTGCGACTTGGTAGTTTAAATGTTAATATAAGGTCAGCTTAATTTCATGGCACCCAATGACTAAGAACACACTATTTGATAGTTTCATGGAAGATTTTTATTTCATGACAAATTAAAATTTTGAACTACAGCCACTTGTTGCATGTCTAATTATATTGGATACAGATATATACTACGACGTCAGCCAGCATCATGCATGATGCCATGGTACATACTTAATTGTTTATGAAGAATTTTTACTGGACGGCAAAATTTTTTTTTTTGCGCTGAATTGAATCTTTATTTAAAGAATAGCAGAATTCTAGTTGACCATATCATGAAACATATGGTCCAACATACAAGTATGGAGTTCTTCAAACAAGCTTTCAGAACCTAATCCAAATGCGAGAACCAAGTCCGATCCTAATCCAAATTTCCCATCATCATCACAACGCACATTTATTTTATTCCACTAGTAGAATTAATATTGGGATTTAATATGATCGATCGTGAGAATAATTCACTACGCAGGCAGGAACCCATTGCGAAAATGAAAATATATATATATATATATATATATATATATATATATATATATATATATATATAATGTCCTCTCTCATTTGGGTTTCTCATCACTTTTAGCTAGCTAACCAGACTCCCTAATTTAAATGTCATGGCTTCTGATTCCCGACGTTTCTCGTTCTCTTTTGCCTTCTTCCTCCTGTCAACTCTTGTCGCGACGAGTACGTGCGCACGTACAGTCGACGGACAAAAAAAGATCGCAAGCGATCACATGATCAGTGTCAAATCTTTATCTCCAGGAGAAGAGTGTACCCCAGGTTTGGTTGGTTCGATCCTTCTCGTTAGATAGTTACTTTACTTATTTACGTACACTTACAGTTGATCATCTTTTTGCTTCGCTTCCAAGAAAGGTGTCATAGCTTGACCACCAGTTTATGTTATCAGAGAATACAAAAAGATAATTAGCGCATAATATAACCATACAAATAGCAACGACAAAATACTATGCTAATAAAAATACTAAGAGGACACCAAAATCTGATTCTCACATATTGATAACCAGTTTGACAATTGGTTCCATCCTTGTTGAACCTTCAAACTTTGAACAAACATGTCTTTTCCCGTTTGAAATTATTAACTCATTTTCTTAATGGATTAATATATACTTGGTATATATAAGCTTACGTTACGTCTATTAATTAATTCTTTTTGTATTTAAAAAAATAAAAGACATACGAACAAATATATATATATATATATATATATATATATATATATATATATATATATGGGGTACGTAATACTTTAGAACTATTCAGATGGTTTCATATTGTAGAACCACCATATGTTACATGGGTTGAATTTGAATTGGATGGTTGAGATTAGAAGGTGTAGACCCTACCACATTTTAATGTCACCAGCTCAATCCAAATCCAAATTCAAGAAACTATTTAGGAAGACTAAAATAATTAACTTTTGTAATTACAAAGCTGCTCCTATTAACTTTAACTAGTAAATGCACGTGAGTAAAATAAAATTTTCTAATATTACTATAAAATTATTTAAATATTTAAACATATTTTAATTATAATTTATTATGCATATATTTCTACTTTTTATAAAAAAAAATTGAAAATTATAGCTGTCTAAGTTGTACGTATATTCTCTCGTAATTAAAATTAAATAAAATTTAACTAATTGTTTAACTACATAATATTATATAACTATAATCAAAAATCACTTCTAGCATATGTGGTTAAGGTGGGAGTTAGTTTTCTTTGTTGGTCAAGTTCGATTTTCCATGAAGTTATTTATAACAAATTAATTTTTTTCCAACAATTAATTTATGTAATATTATTTTTTATATAAATTGTTGAGTATTTACAAACGACTTATACGGTTCATTTTTGAGCCGTTTTGGAGTATCGTTATAAGAGTAGAGATAAAGATGAATAATTTTATTATTAAACATATAAAAGAGTATATTTGAAAAAAAAAAATATTGTGATTTACACCGAAACTTTTTCCATTATATAGTTATAGATTTTCTTATTATACAGTAGAATAGTTGTTGTTGTTCGTTAGACAATTAGATTACGAAATAGGGGGGTTGTGCTTGGGTATGTATACTGACCCATTAATTCTTCTGTCTTCTGTGATTTCTTTTTAGCAGATGTGGGTCGTCGGCCCGGTTTGAAAGTCGTGAGTCGCCATGGACCGTGTTCCCCGAATAGGCAGAATATAACCCTTCTGCAGGTCTTAAACCAAGACCGGATTCGTGTAAATTGGATCCGCAGCAAAATCGCAGGCAAGTCCCAACAAGCAGCAGCAGCAGCAGCAGCAGCAGCAGCAGCAGCAGCACCCAAATTGTTGGCCGGAGCAGCAGAATTAATTCCAGCAAACAGTGGGGAGTCATTCGGCGTCGGTGAATATGTTGTAACCGTCGGGTTCGGTACCCCGAGCCTGCAACAGACCGTATTGTTCGACACCGGCAGCAGCGTCACCTGGGTCCAATGCCAACCTTGTGCTACCTCTTGCTACCAACAACAAGAACAAATATTCGACCCGACGCAGTCCTCTACCTACACCACCATCTCCTGCGCTTCTCCCTACTGCAGCTCCACGGAACTGTCCTCGTACAGTTGTACCGCTTCTGGGGATACTTGCGTCTATCGTGTCGGCTACGGAGACCACTCCTTCACCCAAGGATACTACAGTACCGACGTCCTCGCCATAACATCCACCGACACGATACAAAATTTCAGGTTCGGCTGCGGCGAGAATCAGGGGAGCACGGTCAACGGGCCCATTAACGGGAAGCTTGCAGGGCTTATGGGGCTTGGACGCGCGCCGTCGTCTATAGTTATGCAGACCAAGTCGGCGTACGGTGGGGTCTTCTCGTACTGCCTCCCTCCAACTTCGAGCTCTGCCGGCTATCTGGCTTTCGGCAACGGCTCCGTACCCTCTAATGTACAGTACACACCCATGTTAACTCCCGACGGTTCGTCGTTTTACTTCCTCCAACTGATCTCGATCAGCGTTGCCGGGACGAAACTCGCCATATCCCCAACCGTGTTCTCGAACGCTGGGACCATAATCGACTCCGGGACGACCATCACGAACTTGCCTCCAACCGCCTATTCCGACCTCCGAACCGCGTTCACGGCACAAATGATGCAGTACAATATGTCCAATGCCGTCAAAGCTTGCTACGACTTTACGGGAGTCTCCACTGTGTCGGTGCCATCCATAGTGCTGGAGTTTGAAGGGGTATCAGTGGATCTTGATCCCAGCGGCATATTACATAAGAGCTGCCTCGCATTTTCACCCAATGCCGCCGACGCCGACGTCGGCATCATTGGCAACGTGATCCAGAAGACGTTCAGTGTGGTCTATGATGTTCCAAATCTAATGATCGGGTTTGGGCCCAAAGGTTGCTAGTCATTATTTTTAATCACCCGACGACCTACTTCTCTGTATATTTCGTTGTGAGTCTCTTACATGTTAGTATGCTGTATAATAAAGGCGAATGTCCAAGCCTATCAACTTTGGCATCTCCCAAGTGAGATGTGATTCTATTTTGAAATATAAAATATAGACTTGTTTGTACTTCCGTATATTAAACTTTTATACAGTATTTAACTACACTTATATATATATATATATATATATATATATATATATATATGAAAAAAAAGATATGAGTCCATACACATGTGGACCAATAGAATGAAATGTACTAGTGCAAATGATATGTAGGAATCTATTTCTATTGGTCCATATGTACATAACTCATATAAAAATATGAACCTATGACTCATATCCCATTTACCCATATATATATATATATATATATATATATATAATCTATTTTATTTTGGAGTCTCTTTTTGCATAGGCACGACCGCATCCTAATAGACACCAAAAATCCAAAGCAAAAAAGAGACTCCAAAACTAGACAGATTGTGTGTGTGTGTGTGTGTGTGTGTGTGTATATATATATATATATATATATATATATATATATATATATATATATATATTAGTGTTGTTTCCTTTGGACTAGTAAAGATAGTTTCATATTGGTTACACTACCAAGTTGGTATCTCAATATAATACTTTGTATGACTTGAGGTGTGCACATGGGGTGTTGTGGTGGGGCACATGGTTGCTATGTGGGGGTATTTTCTTAGGAGAAAAAAGGATTAACTCCCCATGAAAGCATTTATGCTTTTTGTCATGCTCTTGAAATTATTTTCATAGGGACTAAGTCCCAAAAGGGCTTAGCGATTCGGACTCGGACTCAGACTCGGATTCGGGCTCAAAGTGGCACTTTATTGGCGCACTTAGAACGTCTGCATCATCGCATGGCGCTTGTGCACATTTGCTGCGCTCATGCGAACGGATATGTGCGAGTTGCAAGTGGGGCCGCATGCGTGGCCGCTTGGGCGGCCGCATGAGCTGCTGCTTGGGCGGCCGCAGGGACTGCTGCTTGTGTTGCCGCATGAGATGCTACTTGGGCTGCCGCATGCGCTGCCATATGGGCTGCTGTTTGAGCTGCCGCTTGGGCTGCCGCATGAACTGCCGCATGGACTGCCGAATGCGCTACTGCATGAGAGGCCGCATGTGAAGTTGCTTGCATGACCGCTGCTAGCTTTTAGATATATTTGAACGGTTATGAAAATATATGGATAGTTATTCAGATATATTTTTGTAGGATTTAAAATTAATTCGTGCCTACCTTTTAGGAAATTGCAATTAATTTTTTCCTATCTTTCCGTAACTAATGGGCGGCTAGGGTTTTCATCCTCTCTCTATAAATACTTTCTTCGTGCCACTTTAAGAACTAACTTCAAAAATTAGGAGATGAAGAGAGTTGTTGCTGTCGCCGCTATTGGAGTCCAGAAAGTTCGTACGAGTCCGAAAAAGAGGTGACAACGAGCGTTCCAGAAGTTCTACGTGAACTTTCTGGTTCCTAAAAGCAGATCGTGTGGGGACGAATCTTGCTTTGAGCAACGGTGATCTTCATCACCCAGCAAGCAGATTTCCTTCTTCTTCATTCTCTTTTCTTCTGCTAGTTGTAATTTCGTTCTGTTTATCTGCAACTGCGAGTGCAAGGAAGAGCATAAAGTTTATTTTTTCTGATTTCTTTATAATCTTGAGAGCAAGGTGTAATAAGAATATTTATATAGTTTTTTGTGGTGATCGAGAAAAGTCAGAGTGGAAACTTTTGTGTGAATCTCTGATCTCGACCACGCGTTCTTCCATCTTTGGCTAAGCCTCAGAAATAACAATCTCAAAGCAAAATTTAAAGAAAGATGGAGAACTTCTGATCAAGTCTTTTGGGCACAAGTTTTCACAAACTTGAGAAGATTGACGGAATTTACTTTGAACATTTGGATGAGGGAAGGAGTCCTTTGTCAAATCTTAAAAGTGAGTTGTTGGAACCTACCATTCCCGAAAATAGAGGAGATAGCGTATGAGGACGCACATTCCAGTTGAAAGGAAGATTACAAGATGACCAAGAATTGCAGAGTATGCGCACAAGGGGCAGACCTTGGCGCATGGCTGAACTTGGCGTATAGCAATACTTGGCGCATGGAAGCATTTTGGAGGTCTTGGCGTCTTAGCGCATGGTGGCTTATGCGCATGGATTGGCTCAAGGTGGCTTATGCGCATAGATTGGCGCATGGTGGCCTATGCACATGAAGGTTACAGCACAATACAGGACTTGATGCATAGCTGAAATTAAAACTTGATAGTAAGACCAATCTGAACCAATATAGCAAAGTATAACTAAACTTGGTTCCTTTGATTACTTAACTTGGTTGCTATGATTGTACATGTTAAGTCCTATGGCGTGGTTGCTGACCAGTGGATGAAAACCGGTGCATCAATATTGCTGACTGTGGGTCTTCCAAACTACTTCTGGGGAGAAGCTGTACAGATGGCTACATTCATTCTGAACAAAGTGCCATATGCAACTTCAGATATCATTCCTCAGGAACTCTGGTTCAGAGTCAGACCCAACTTGAATGTCATTCGAGTGTGGGGGTGTCTGGCATCTGTAAAGATTTTGGAATCAAAGATTCAGAAGCTGGAATCGTTGATTACGAAGATAATCTTTCAGGGTGATGCTGAGAAGAGTGATGCTCGAAGATTTCTTGATATCGAATCTAATCATATCATTGAATCTCGTGACACAAAACTCTTCGAAGATAAATTTGCAAGGCATAAGAACATTGTTACCGCGAATATTTTAAAAAATAGTATGGTTGCACAGGAGGCTGAAGCTTCCAACGAAGATATAGTCTAAGAAGAAGTTGTCATCCCAATGACAACGATCGAACCAAAACTCGCAGAGCCGGTGTCTAAGCGAGTGAGGAAAGTGAAGGACTTCGGAGAAGATTTTATCACCTATCATGTGAAAGCAGATCTGCTTATCTTTGATAAGGCGATGAAGACTAGAGATGTTGTTTTCTGGAGGAAGGCTATAAATAATGAGTATGACTTAATAACCTCCAACTACACTTGGGTGTTGGTCAATCTGCCTGAAGGAGCTAAACCAATCAGATGCTTATCAGATCTTCAAGTCGATAAAGATGAAAGTAGACAGAACAGTTGAGTTCAAGACTAGGCTATCTTCCTAGGGTTTTCTCAGACAATAGAAGATTTAGTTTTTTGGCACCTCGATGAGGGTGTCATAGATCAGGACGTTGATTGTTGTAGCTGCTATTTACAAGATGATTATTTATTAGATAATGGGAAGATAGCAAGTCTTGGATGAAGACAGACATGAGAGATTCACGGACAACAGTCAAAATTATTGTCATTCAGGTTTGAAGACATTCTGCGAGTTGGTGATATCTCGATACGGACTGAAGCAATTTCTAGGATATGGCAGCAGGAGTTTGACAAGTCATCTAGTCAAAGTTGTCGCAGGATCAGTGAGACGGACAAGTGTGTGTACACGAAGTTCGCTGATAATGGAGGAGTCATCGTTTGTATCTATGTGGACGACTAGCTAGTCCCAGTTGTGGACATAGAAGTATCACTAGAACAACGATGTCATTTTTGTCCAAACTCGACTAGCTCCTCGATCTTTTCAGCTTGGTGTGATGGATAGAAATAGATTTTCTACAAGAAGTAAAATAAAGAGTTACATAATATGTATAAATAATTATTGATATTAAAAATAAATATAATTTTACCTTGAAGTAGGCAAACCAAAATGCCTTCCTTTCTTCAGGAGTATCTGAGTAGTTGATCCAAGGCTCTAGGTGGTTAAGCAGCCTTTGGTTGACAGATCAACATAGGTAGTGCATGTAGTTCTCGGATTTGAAAGTTCGCTCGGATGTAATGGTTAGATTTTGATTCGGATTTGCAAATGAGATATAACATGGTTCATAGTAACTGTCCATCGTGATGACTTACAATTATCGAGCGTAGCTTCGGGACAGCTGACCCTAGCGACTTGCCCGCCAGATCAGAGATGAATATTGTAGACCCATAGAACGACCCTTGAGGCGGCGTATTTGGGGATGCGTCGAGGGCAGATGTGAGTAATGTGTGTTGGAGATTTGGCTTATTGACTGAGTGTTGGATTTGAGAGACCCTTGGGATAGCCTTCAGCTGAAGAAGCAGCCGGAAGACCGAAGCGATGTTGGGATTGGCCTAAGTCAACGGATGAGATTCAGAGTCGCAAATTTGTGTAGATGGCATCGCCTCTGACTCATCGTGCCCTGGAAGGGAATATCATTCATATGAATTGACGACTGTGAAACTAGCTCGTGAAGTTAAAGCAGCGGCTCGTTCAGATCAAATCCTTGCGAATACTGGAAGGGACATATTTGCCTCAGATTTATAAGATGCATCGGAACTTAGTCTGGGAAGCGTGCTCGTTCAGAAGGCAAAGGTGATATCCTATGCTTCGAGGCAGTGGAAGCAGCGCGAAGAACTATTCCATGCGCAACCTAGGAATTATGGCGAGTGTGTCCACATTGAAATCGTGGCGACACTATTACTTTGGCGTGGCGACGAGATCTTCGTGGATCACACGAACCTCAATATAGATGTTCACCAAGCGAGGTATTGAGATGGCAGGAAAAAGGTGTTGGACTGAGCTGATCTAAGCAAAGTTGATATTTGGGTAAGTCGTCTAGTTGGGGTAGTATCAATTGTGATGATCGTTCGATGCATGGGATATATTTGGAGGTGTTGCTAGTGCGAATTCGGAAATAGTTGGATGGATTGAGTTGGAACACGAACTGATTGAGTCGGTGGAAAATCATCATATTTGAGAATAGTGCTCAAGCGAGTATGTTAGAATGGAAATCAGGATTGGTTCAATTGGGAGTAAAGAAATGGATGCCTCGGACATAAAGATACCCTTGTAACTTGTTCAAATTTGCTATCGCAAAGTTTGGCTGAAATGCATGTATTTTAGGGACGCCTTAAATATGTGTACGATCCAAAACTAAGCGATACGAGGAATTCGTATTGAGCTGCAAGTAGGATGTAGGAATATGAAATTTGTACGAGCGTTCAGCAGAGCGAGATGCTGAGTCAGAATCGTGAGTATGAGAGTTGCATAGAGCAGAGTTATATATTGGACAAGCGGCATGTGATAGGAATGAGTACCAGCACGGTTCGTGGACGAACCTGATTCTAAGTGGTATATTATGTAACGCCCCGCAACCGAACGGTGCGTTACGCTGAGTCAGATTGAATAAAACAAATGCTGGTTACATTTGATTTGTTAGATTTTGGGAAGAAGTATTGATTGAGTTGGTTTCATGTGCAGATGGCTAGCGGAGTTCGATGGAAAGCAGGTATTCGTTCAGAACAGTACTGAGATAGATGGATGGGAGCGATAATGCCGTCTTCCTTAGTCCGATCGGTCGGATGAATTAGAGAGCACGGCCTGCTCGCACGGTCATACTAGTTGAGTAGATCGCACTTGTATGGGACCACGGGTTCAAGGGATTGGCCGTATCGGCAGGACATGATGCTTAACGGGATCAAATATTGTGAGTGGGCTCTTTCCCTTCTCCTCTACTCCTTCATGCCTAATAATATGGAAAACACATAAAAGGCTTGAACACTTGGGCTGAAATATTGGGAATCACTACACTGAGGCGTGCATAGAGTGTACGTCGGTTGCTTGGTAGGATTGTGGCTTGAAACGATTTACGCGTTGGATAGTTGGAGCTAGAGTTGGATTATTATATTTGAGGCAGTCGGTTGAATAATTGGGATTATGCTTGGACGAGTTGGAATGATACATTTGAGGCAAATGGGAATATTCGGAATTCGGGCGAGCGAGCGTGCATCCGTGTACGAGTATCACTTGGTCGCTTTGCCTTGCAAAGCGAGCAGTTGTGGTTCGAAACCGAACAACTGCATCGGCGAGGGTATTGTGCCACGAATGGGGCATTTTGCCACTGAAACGGCATTATGCCACTGTTGGGGCATTGTGCCATGGGATTGCTTTAAGCATGGGTGTTGCACCAATTTGAAACACCGTGTTGAGAAGCGGTATTGTGCCTATAGCATAACTTGAGATTTGGTGCCTTGGGCTATATATGTTGGAAGAATGGTTATGGATATTTTGGTTGAATATTGGTTGAACGAGTCTAGGATCGCTTGGTGGGGCAAGAACGTTCGATCCTCTCGTCATACCTACTTGGTGTCTGCATGTCACGGACAACCTGTGTTGCACAGGGTTTCGTTTCCTCGAACGGGATGGACTCCGGGGCACCGGGACCGTTCAGCCATGGAGAAGACATGGGCATCACGTCTTGGGCGCGGTGCTGGTAGTCCGATACCACCAGGAGGGAGTAGCTGTCCAGCCCTGGATCGGGTAGGACTGCCCTATTGATCTTGGTCCGATCAATGTCCTTTATGGCTTGGCCAGTGACTTCATATAGATTAGTGTTGGCTTGCTTTTCTTTTATTGGTTTGGCTTTCGTGTAGGCGCGGCCACCTTGCCTCGGCAAGAGTGTGCACTTGAGATTGGAATATAAACTTTGGTTGAGGATGGATATTTGAGGCTTGGTTGATGGTTCGATATGTTATCGTGTTGCTTGGGCTTGAGTAGGACGGTTTGCATGCTAGTTGCCTTCGAGTTGGTTATATATTGCTTGTCGATTGGATTGAGTTGAATACTTGCATGCTTAAACTGCTTTACAGCTTTCTTTAACATGTCATCCCTATGCCATGAAATGAATCTATGATTCAACTAGAAAGATCACCATATAACTATTTGCATTCACTATTTTACTTAGTGTCGGCTTAGACGAGTGGGTTACCCCGCTCACCAGTACGGCTGTGTACTGACCCACGTTTGTGGGCAATATTTTAGGTACGCAGATGTAGTGGCGCTGCTTGGATATACGGGGCATGATGTATGAACTGTAAGTACCTTTGTGGTCTAGAGAAAAGAGCAAGAGTATTTTATCGCCTTCGTGGCATCGCCTTCGAGGCAATCGCCTTTGTGGCATTTTATTTGGACCCTATCGTGAGCTTCGCTGCTTAATACTCTGATGTGTGCTTGGTACACAATACTTGCCTTTCGTTGTAACTTGGTCGTTTCGATGATAACTTTGGTGTTTGACAACATCGCCTTGTACGTGCGCAACTCCAGGCTCGTACGGCATCACGTCCCGATGAGAACGATTGTCCTGCGGGAGAACTGCAACGTGGTGATTCACGTTCAACGGGGACTATTGAGCTTGCGGGAGATTAGGGCGTGACAAATTGGTATCAGAGCGCCTGGTTTATTTTCTTGGACTTGGTCCTTCGCTTCATCATAAACTCTAAATAGCTTCCGCGTGTCGTTTAGCTCTTGACTCTACTCAGTGCCGCATTTGATGTTTCATGCAATAAGTCTATATATTGTTGGTTGTGGCTGCATGTTTTTCTTGGTTGCGTTGGTTTTGGTTGGTTTTCGTAGGATCGCTTAGCCTCGTTAGGCGTTGTTGCATTCGTGCAGCAAGTTGGGTGGCATTGTTGCATTTGTGCAACAAGTTGAGAGCTTTCGTTGGGTTGGCTTGGCTTGTCGTTCGGGGAGATTCTGATTGCCTCAATGGATCAGTTGGTTGGCATACGAGATTTGGTAATGCGTCATGTTGTGGGTATTAGCATTCGATGAGAATGAATCGTTGCACGAGTTGCTCGTGTAGCGATTGTGTTGGATAGAAGTTTGATTTTTGGCTGGGTATATCACATAGAGCATCGGTTGTGCAAGTTTGAGTTTGGCTTGGGAATATCAGGATAGTGTTGCACGAGTTGCTCGTACAACAAATGTAAGGAACGGTTGGGTTTTGGGTTGGATTACTCAGAGAAGATCGTTGCATGGGTTGCTCGTGTTGCGAAAGTATCAGACGGTTTGAGAATAGTTGGACGGTTTGTGCATTGGCTGAGTTTTTGTGTCAGACTTAAGTTGGAGATGGTAGGATAACGTATAAGGGATGATCCGAACGGATATCGGATCAGTGCAAGAAATCGTAATGCGAGTAGCGACTTGATTCAGAGTGGTATATGGGATACCACATAGTGAACAAGACATTAAAATATTTTTGATAGACATTAATGGAAATTGCCTCAACGGACTCGGGTAACAGGAATACAAGTTGGTTGGTGCACATCGGCTGAGTTGGGAAGAATGAAAAATGGAGCAAGCAAATATTGAGTTGAGAAATCAAGAACGGACTTGTGCATATGGAAGTATCGTTGAACTTGAGGGATGGACGAGATTGGAACAAGCTTTGGGAATGAGTGTTTGAAAATTTGAAGGATTGAGGCGGACAAAGTATTTGAAACAAGTTGGGATCGATCAAATGGAAAGTTGAATATCGGATTCCGCTTGCACGATTTGGGAATTCGATGGAGCATTCTTGGATGCAAAGAGAGAGAGTTGAGCATAAGGAACAAACGATTGGGATACGCTTGAGCGAAGCGGTAGGTGAATCGGAGGATAGCAAGCACGGACTACGATTTTGGGCAACACATTTAAGCTGTTGGTTGAGAAATGAAATACGATCTTGGTTTGGAGGGACAATGCGATGGATTCACACAAACTTGAAAGATTTTTGGATATTGCTGCTCGAGAAGTCGACTCAGGTTTAGCGAAAGTGGAATTTTGGGCAAAAGGGTACAACGATGGTAAACGGATTCTCCGAAAGACGTGAACGGATTGAGGCAACAATTAAAGGCAAGATTGTGGCGGACAGACTTTTGAAGAATAGCTAAACATGGGAGCAACGTCGGAACAAATCACTGTGCTGCTCGAGTAAGTTGGACGTGCATTGTGGAACGCGACAAAGGGATAAGAATTTGAGCAAGTCTTTGGTTTTGAGAATCATTGCAAGTCGTAGTGCGAGAAGTTGAACATGACAATTCAGAAATTTGATGGATTCAGGACAGAACAACGGATTGATGGAAGATGGTTTCAACGAGCGCAGTTCTCGAATTGTTGGCTTGGATAGATAGCAAGACTCTAGGTGGTTAAGCGGCCTTTGGTTGACAGATCAACAGAGGTAGTACATGTAGTTCTCGGATTTGAAAGTTCGCTCGGATGTAATGGTTGGATTTTGATTCAGATTTGCAAATGAGATATAACATGGTTCATAGTAACTGTCCATCGTGATGACTTACAATTATCGAGCGTAGCTTCGGGACAGCTGACCCTAGCGACTTGCCCGCCAGATCAGAGATGAATATTGTAGACCCATAGAACGACCCTTGAGGCGGCGTATTTGGGGATGCGTCGAGGGCAGATGTGAGTAATGTATGTTGGAGATTTGGCTTATTGACTGAGTGTTGGATTTGAGAGACCCTTGGGATAGCCTTCAGCTGAAGAAGCAGCCGGAAGACCGAAGCGATGGTGGGATTGGCCTAAGTCAACTGATGAGATTCAGAGTCGTAGATTTTTGTAGATGGCATCGCCTCTGACTCATCGTGCCCTGGAAGGGAATATCATTCATATGAATTGACGACTGTGAAACTAGCTCATGAAGTTAAAGCAGCGGCTCGTTCAGATCAAATCCTTGCGAATACTGGAAGGGACAGATTTGCCTCAGATTTACAAGATACATCGGAACTTAGTCTGGGAAGCGTGCTCGTTCAGAAGGCAAAGGTGATATCCTATGCTTCGAGGCAGTGGAAGCAGCGCGAAGAACTATTCCATGCGCAACCTAGGAATTGTGGCGAGTGTGTCCACGTTAAAATCGTGGTGACACTATCACTTTGGCATGGCGACGGGATCTTCGTGGGTCACACGAACCTCAATATAGATGTTCATCCAGCGAGGTATTGAGATGGTAGGAAAAAGGTGTTGGACTGAGCTGATCTAAGCAAAGTTGATATTTGGGTAAGTCGTCTAGTTGGGGTAGTATCAATTGTGATGATCGTTCGGTGCATGAGATATATTTGGAGGTGTTGCTAGTGCGAATTCGGAAATAGTTGGATGGATTGAGTTGGAACACAAACTGATTGAGTCGGTGGGAAATCATCATATTTGAGAATAGTGCTCAAGCGATTATGTTGGAATGGAAATCAGGATTGGTTCAATTGGGAGTAAAGAAATGGATGCCTAGGACATAAAGATACCTTTGTAACTTGTTCAAATTTGCTATCGCAAAGTTCGGCTGAAATGCATATATTTTAGGGACACCTTAAATATGTGTACGATCCAAAATTAAGCGATACGAGGAATTCGTATTGAGCTGCAAGGAGGATGTGGAAATATGAAATTTGTACGAGCGTTCAGCAGAGCGAGATGCTGAGTCAGAATCGTGAGTATGAGAGTTGCATAGAGCAGAGTTATGTATTGGACAAGCGACATGTGATAGGAATGAGTACCAGCACGGTTCGTGGATGAACCTGATTCTAAGTGGTATATTATGTAACGTCCCACAACCGTACGGTGCGTTACGCTGAGTCGGATTGAATAGAACAAATGCTGGTTATATTTGATTTATTGGATTTTGGGAAGAAGTATTGATTGAGTTGATTTCATGTGCAGATGGCTAGCAGAGTTCGATGGGAAGCAGGTGTTCGTTCAGAACAGTACTGAGATAGCTGGATGGGAGCGATAATGCCGTCTTTCTTAGTCCGATCGGTCGGATAAATTAGAGAGCACGGCCTGCTCGTACGGTCATACTAGTTGAGTAGATCGCGCTTGCATCATACCACGGGTTCAAGGGATTGGCCGTATCGGCAGGACAAGATGCTTAACGGGATTAAATATTATGAGTGGGCTCTTTCCCTTCTCCTCTACTCCTCAATGCCTAATAATATGGAAAACACGTAAAAGGCTTGAACACTTAGGCTGAAACATTGGGAATCACTACACTGAGGCGTGCATAGAGTGTACGTCGGTTGCTTGGTAGGATTGTGGCTTGAAACGATTTATGCGTTGGATAGTTGGAGCTAGAGTTGGATTATTATATTTGAGGTAGTCGGTTGAATAATTGGGATTATGCTTGGACGAGTTGGAATGATACATTTGAGGCAAATGGGAATATCGGGAATTCGGGCGAGCGAGCGTGCATCCGTGTACGAGTATCACTTGGTCGCTTTGCCTTGCAAAGCAAGCAGTTGTGGTTCGAAACCGAACAACTGCATCGGCGAGGGTATTGTGCCACGAATGGGGCATTGTGCCACTGAAACGGCATTATGCCACTGAAACGGCATTGTGCCACTGTTGGGGCATTGTGCCATGGGATTGCTTTGAGCATGGGTGTTGCACCAATTTGAAAAACTGTGTTGAGAAGCGGCATTGTGCCTATAGCATAACTTGAGATTTGGTGCCTTGGGCTATATATATTGGAAGAATGGTTATGGATACTTTGGTTGGATATTGGTTGAACGAGTCTAGGATCGCTTGGTGGGGCGAGAACGTTCGATCCTCTCGTCATACCTACTTGGTGTCTGCATGTCACGGACAACCTGTGTTGCACAGGGTTTCGTTTCCTCGAACGGGATGGACTCCGGGGCACCGGGATCGTTCGGCCATGGAGGAGACATGGGCATCACGTCTTGGGCGCGGTGCTGGTAGTCCGATACCACCAGGAGGGAGTAGCTGCCCAGCCCTGGATCGGGTAGGACTGCCCTATTGATCTTGGTCCGATCAATGTCCTTTATGGCTTGGCCAGTGACTTCATATAGATTAGTGTTGGCTTGCTTTTCTTTTGTTGGTTTGGCTTTCGTGTAGGCGCGGCCACCTTGCCTCGACAAGAGTGTGCACTTGAGATTGAAATATAAACTTTGGTTGAGGATGGATATTTGAGGCTTGGTTGATGGTTCGATATGTTATCGTGTTGCTTGGGCTTGAGTAGGACGGTTTGCATGCTAGTTGCCTTCGAGTTTGTTATATATTGCTTGTCGATTAGATTGAGTTGAATACTTGCATGCTTAAACTGCTTTACAGCTTTCTTTAATATGTCATCCCTATGCCATGAAATGAATATAGGATTCAACTAGAAATATCACCATATAACTGTTTGCATTCACTATTTTACTTAGTGTCGGCTTAGACGAGTGGGTTACCCCGCTCACCAATACGGCTGTGTACTGACCCACGTTTGTGGACAATATTTCAGGTACGCAGGTGTAGTGGCGCTGCTTAGATATACGGGGCATGATGTATGAACTGTAAGTACCTTTGTGGGCTAGAGAAAAGAGCAATAGTATTTCATCGCCTTCGTGGCATCACCTTTGAGGCAATCGCCTTTGTGGCATTTTATTTGGACCCTATCGTGAGCTTCGCTGCATAATACTCTGATGTGTGCTTGGTACATAATACTTGCCTTTCGTTGTAACTTGGTCGTTTCGATGATAACTTTGGTGTTTGACAACATCGCCTTGTACGTGCGCAACTCCAGGCTCGTACGGCATCACGTCCCGATGAGAACGATTGTCCTGCGGGAGAGCTGCAACATGGTGATTCACGTTCAGCGGGGACTATTGAGCTTGCGGGAGATTGGGGCGCGACATCAGAAACCAGTAGTCGATACTGTAAGAGCACTCCGTCTAGAGGATCTACCTCCGTATGATCCTCGTCGTCCTGTCATACCTGATAATAACATATGATGATAAAACAAATACACAGACTTATAACAGTTCATAAAAATAGACAGACCCGGAGCAACCCTCCGTTAAATTTTTTGGGTACGAAATATCACAAAAGTATATAAAATATCACAGTCACACAATAAACACAAAATAAAAGTAGCACAGTCACATAATAAGCACAATATAAAAGTATCACAGTCACACAATAAGCACAATAAAAGTATCACAGTCATACCATAAGTCTTATCCAATTTCTCAATCTCTCAAGAAAATCCAATACGTTGGGGAAGAACCCAGTCCCTCAGATACTTCGCATAAGCAGCGTCTAGGTGATCAATCTCCTTTGTAGATGTTGGGTGACTGGAACTCCCCCTCTGAGCTGGTGCATGTCCAACGGTAGGAGGTACCACTTCCTCCTTAACAATAGGACTTGTCACTTTCTCCTTAACAACCGCTTCCAATTAAAAATTAGGAGGTGTCACCTCCTCCTTAATAGTTACCTCCTCCTTAACAGTAGGAGGTACCACTTCCTCCTTAACAGTAGGAGGTTCCTCTCTCAAGTGACATGCACGTGCTCGGATCATGGGTGTCATCTGGTAAGATAGATGAAAACAAAGAATATAATTGATAACATATATAAATATATGTATCATACAGTTAAAATAGATATTATATTCTATATTAAAATACAGTACATGGCTAGAGTTCTAAATAGATTTTATTTTATTTTCAATCATTTTCTGAAAATTTATCTTCTTCGTTTTTCACGTCCTCCTCTTCCTCTTCCTCATCATCTTCACTTTCATCTACTTCATCTTCCTCTTCGGATAATTATAACTTTTTTACACGATTAGATGTGTAATAAGGAACTTTCGTTGAGTACATATCTACAATATTTGTTACAATATGTAGCTCATCCTCCTGATAAGCTATTTCGTTAATGTCAAAGATATTTCTAGATTTTGTCTTGCATACTGCCCACCAGTCCTACCTTGTTGTTCCCCGTTTAGGATAAGTTATGAAGTACACGAGCTAAGCCAAACTTTATAGGACAAATTGTTCATAGCCTTGATATCGACGCCAATAGTTTATATCCACAATACCATGCTTGTCTATTTTCCAATCTTGATCTTGGATCGGATCGAACCAATCACACCTGAATAACACGATCTTAGCAGGCTATGTTCCATAATTATATGTCAACTCCATAATCTCTCGTAAGATTCCATAGACATCATTGCCTGGATCGACATCTTTGTAGCTCGAAGATCTGATACATAAACAACTATTTTTCGTAGAATTGCGATCCAAGAAGCTGTCAATTATCGGGACTTTTGTTGACTTGAACCTAAATCCATTCACATAGTAGCTTGGCCAGATTTTGACGTCATAAATTGGTCCATTGCTGTCACGCCCCGATCTCTCGCAGGCAAATCGGCCGTTCCCGCTAGGCGGGAATCACCCTCGCCAGCCCTCCCGCGGAACGATCGCTTAACCCATCCGGGCGTGATGCCGTACGAGCGTGATCCACGCCCGTGCAAGGCCATGGTTCATTGGTTGGCGACAAGAGTTCTAAGCCACAGAGTCGCACAGATTGTCCGAGTGCAGCAGAGTCATGAACGCATAGGCGATCGGTAACAGGTTCACTGAGTCGACAAATATAGCGGAAGTATTGAAACACAAGTTGAAGTAAAGCAAGCTCTTTTATTGATATAAACTTGTGTTACAGGCGGCGTATAGCCGAGATTACAAGTCGCTCAAGCCTCTCTCTCTGAAACAGTAAAAGCGTGCCAAGTGGCTACAACAGTGGAATGATTGTACAGGCGATGGTCAGGCGACGCTCCAACATTATGTCTTGTATATGTGCTTCAGTCCCGGACGCACCGTTGCAAGGCTTCAGAGGGAACTCCTGGCCTTAGCACGCACGTTGGAGGCATCCGCACCAAACGAGGTTCTCCCGCACCCTGCATACAAACTGGTGGATTATCAGTACATCGAATGCACTGGTGGGGAAGCTACTCGCCCGTTCGACAAATCCAAACACGTAATACAGGTTCCGTGCACAACTATTAAGTTGTCTTTCTAGTTGCCTTAGGATCAGTTTCATGTAGATATTGAATAGCCTATCGTGTCGGGCAGTGCGCCGTACGATGTTAGAGGAAACACGGCGAGACTTACCAACTTACCATTTATCCTTCCCTGTCCAAGGCAAACATTGTTAATTTAAGCAGGGGCATGTATAAACATTCAGGAGGCATAGCATATGCAAACAAGAGTATTTATTTCAAGATCGTTCAGGTGTTTAGTTGCTCTTGATGCGATATAGTGCCTCGCACGCGGATAGCCGCTAAGCGAGGATGAATTGTTTATCTTTCGTTTACAAGCAAGCATGCAACAAGTTCAATACAAGGCGATTACTGGCGTATGCCATATGGACGGTATAGTCTAGACGAGATGGTTTGCAACAAGAACAAGAGGCGCTGCAAGCCATTCCGACGAACAAGAGACTATTTAGTCTAGACGAGAATGCTTTGCAGCAAAGTACAAGAGGCGCTGCAAGCCATTCCGCCGAACAAGAGACTAAGAATAATAGGTCTCGCCCGGACCGGATCGATGCCAGTGCCCCAGCATCGCCCGCGAGACCGTTTCCCTGTGCACTGGTTGTCCATGATCGAACGGGGCCTTGGTTGGGGCAACAAGAGTACAAGACAAGAGGCAAGCTGTTGAGGCAACAATAGTACAAGACAAGATGCATTGCCTGTTTCGTTGTTCAGTGACTGTCTTTTGCCTTGATGCAATTCTCCTGGGGCGGAGATTGCCTTGGTGACCTAGCGGTCCCGAATACTTGCAGGTTCGTTCAGGCACGGAACGACTACGTAGTAGTCTCCCGTGGTTTGGATGAAAACACGGCAACAATCAAGCAGACAAGCATGCGTTTCTAAGGAACATAAGCAGGCACGTTGATCGGGCCCGAAGGTAGTCCGAGAGATGAAACCGTTAAGGGACTTAGCATGCGAGGGTCTGAACATATATAAGCAGTATTTCATTTTTCCATGTTCTAGCATAGCAATATAGGTTGGGATTATTCCCTTAGCTAGGTGCGTTGGATTTATTAGCATGCAGGGGGGTGAATCACCTAGCGACTAGCATGAACATTCCAGATTTTATGTGTGCTGGCTAAGCAAAGACAAGTTCACCGTAGCCACCCACCTTAGCGATGATTCGCCTCGGTAGAGCGATACGTCTGAGCGAGCCTCTGAAAGTCCAAGCCGGATTCTTGTAGGGACAAGTCTGGATATCCTTTGCTTCTTGATCGAGGCAAAGCAGGTCGAGACAGCTGCACTATTGCCGATTGAGTCGGCAGTCCGCTTGAGCGGAACGGGTGTTACATCCTACCCAACTTAGAAAAAGTCTCATCCTCGAGACTTACTAAGGACAAGAAGTAATCTAGGGTTGAGGCAATCCTAGACAAGTCGTTGTACTTGTTTCATTTGGATATTCACTTGCACAAGCTTCGAAATCAGCATATCGCTTAGACTGGATCGTGCGCACTTTCGAAGGGCCCCTCTAGTGTGAACACGTCAACCAGCTTAGTGATAGCGAAGTCTCAGCACTCGAGTTTTACCTTTTCTTAAGTCTTGGATGGTGCACTAGTTTAAGGCGTCCCTCAAATAGATGCATTCAACCAAACTTAGGGTTAGTGAAAATCGGACAAGCTACTAGCGATACACTCGATGAGTCCGCACAGGTTGGCACAAAAGCCACTCGCAGCATACAACCAGACAAGCAAGCATATCATTCAAAACGCATTTTGAAAGTATTTAGACTTATTGTTGAAACATCCCATCGAGGCATTGAGAGAGAGCGTGCACATAACCCACGAACGAGCTTTTGAAACAGAGATATCGAATCGAAGTCCAAAGGCGTAGAAGCCAGGCTCTGATACCATTCTGTCACGCCCCGATCTCCCGCAGGCAAATCGGCCGTTCCCGCTAGGCGGGAATCACCCTCGCCAGCGCTCCCGCGGAACGATCGCTTAACCCATCCGGGCGTGATGCCGCACGAGCGTGATCCACGCCCGTGCAAGGCCATGGTTCATTGGCTGGCGGCAAGAGTTCTAAGCCACAGAGTCGCACAGATTGTCCGAGTGCAGCGGAGTCATGAACGCATAGGCGATCGGTAACAGGTTCACTGAGTCGACAAATATAGCGGAAGCATTGAAACACAAGTTGAAGTAAAGCAAGCTCTTTTATTGATATAAACTTGTGTTACAGGCGGCGTATAGCCGAGATTACAAGTCGCTCAAGCCTCTCTCTCTGAAACAGTAAAAGCGTGCCAAGTGGCTACAACAGTGGAATGATTGTACAGGCGATGGTCAGGCGACGCTCCAACATTATGTCTTGTATATGTGCTTCAGTCCCGGACGCACCGTTACAAGGCTTCAGAGGAAACTTCTGGCCTTAGCACGCACGTTGGAGGCATCAGCACCGAACGAGGTTCTCCCGCACCCTGCATACAAACTGGTGGATTATCAATACATCGAATGCACTAGTGGGGAAGCTACTCGCCCGCTCGACAAATCCAAACACGTAATACAGGTTCCGTGCACAACTATTAAGTTGTCTTTATAGTTGCCTTAGGATCAGTTTCATGCAGATATTGAATAGCCTATCGTGTCGGGCAGTGCGCCGTGCGATGATAGAGAAAACACGGCGAGACTTACCAACTTACCATTTATCCTTCCCTGTCCAAGGCAAACATTGTTAATTTAAACAGGGGCATGTATAAACATTCAGGAGGCATAGCATATGCAAACAAGAGTATTTATTTCAAGATCGTTCAGGTGTTTAGTTGCTCTTGATGCGATATAGTGCCTCGCACGCGGATAGCCGCTAAGCGAGGATGAATTGTTTATCTTTCGTTTACAAGCAAGCATGCAACAAGTTCAATACAAGGCGATCACTGGCGTATGCCATATGGACGGTATAGTCTAGACGAGATGGTTTGCAACAAGAACAAGAGACTATTTAGTCTAGACGAGAATACTTTGCAGCAAAGTACAAGAGGCGCTACAAGCCATTCCGCCGAACAAGAGACTAAGAACAATAGGTCTCGCCCGGACCGGGTCGATGCCAGTGCCCCAGCATCGCCCGCGAGACCGTTTCCCTGTGCACTGGTTGTCCATGATCGAACGGGGCCTTGGTTGGGGCAACAAGAGTACAAGACAAGAGGCAAGCTGTTGAGGCAACAATAGTACAAGACAAGATGCATTGCCTGTTTCGTTGTTCAGTGACTGTCTTTTGCCTTGATGCAATTCTCCTGGGGCGGAGATTGCCTTGGTGACCTAGCGGTCCCGAATACTTGCAGGTTTGTTCAGGCACGGAACGACTACGTAGTAGTCTTCTGGGGTTTGGATGAAAATACGGCAACAATCAAGCAGACAAGCATGCGTTTCTAAGGAACATAAGCAGGCACGTTGATCGGGCCCGAAGGTAGTCCGAGAGATGAAACCGTTAAGGGACTTAGCATGCGAGGGTCTGAACATATATAAGCAGTATTTCATTTTTCCATGTTCTAGCATAGCAATACAGGTTGGGATTATTCCCTTAGCTAGGTGCGTTAGATTTATTAGCATGCAGGGGGGTGAATCACCTAGCGACTAGCATGAACATTCCAGATTTTATGTGTGCTGGCTAAGCAAAGACAAGTTCACCGTAGCCACCCACCTTAGCGATGATTCGCCTCGGTAGAGCGATACGTCTGAGCGAGCCTCTGAAAGTCCAAGCCGGATTCCTGTAGGGACAAGTCTGGATATCCTTTGCTTCTTGATCGAGGCAAAGCAGGTCGGAACAGCTGCACTATTGCCGATTGAGTCGGCAGTCCGCTTGAGCGGAACGGGGTGTTACAATTGCCTAGAGTTCTAATAGACTCATTCTCGAGTGTTTTGTGGGGATGATCGACCTAAATACCAAGAAAATGATATTAAGTTCAACGTTATGTTAATATTGTGCATAATGCATACATAAAAAGATCTTTACATATACACTCAACCAAGAAGGAAAATAAAGTCTCATTTCCTGTTATACTTCTTCATATGTTATGTATGGTCTCATCGACCTCACTTTATCATTAAATATGCTAAAAAATAATAAATTATCTCCCAATTAGTGTAACAATATTAGCGTATACTATTACATTAAGATGACTTAAACGTTGACGTATTAATTACTTACCCCTCTAGCTTCTCCACTTTATCCTTGCGACAGTTGAGTAATATATACAACTGAGCATCCCTAAGATCGTCGTCATTCAGATATCTCTTATTCATTTTTTTCCGAAGGCTTACCGAAAGTATTGAATACTTTCAGTATTACATCATTAGATTCATGATATTCGTCGTCATTTCTGGGAACTCTTGTTCTATTAGTAGAAATATGCGGCTTGAAATACATCGAGCAAAAGTTTGTAATCTCCTCAAGAACATAGGCTTCACAAATAGAACCCTCGACCTGTGCCTTATTTTTTACCTTTATTTTTAGGTGGTTCAGTTGATGCTCGAATGGGTACGTCCACCAATAACCGACAGGCCCACCAACATGTGCCTCGTAAGAAAGATAAATATGCAAAGGCTCCATGGAGTCGGAGAATCCAGGAGGGAACACTCTTTCAAGCTTGCACAGTGTTACTGCAATATCATTCTCTTGCTTTTCTAGACGATCGACGATCAACTTTGTAGAACAAAGATCCCTGAATAATATGCTAAGCTCAGTCAATAGATCCCAAACTACCTACAGTAAGAATTTACGAAATATAATTGGAATTAACCTCTCCATGAATACATGACAGTCATGGCTCTTCATACCTGTCAGTTTGTTGTCCTTTGGTTCAACACATCTTCTCAGATTCGACACATATCCATCTAGAAATTTTAGTCCATGAATCTACCTACAAAGTCTCCCTTTATCCTCCATGTCCAGTGAAAAAATTGCCTTAGGCTGCTTACACTTCCCATTCCCTTCCTCTATCAAATAAAATGCAGGGCGTCTGCATATTTCTTGCAAATCCAACCTGGCCTTGGGATTGTCTTTCGTCTTCCCCTTTACGTCCATCACAGTATTAATTATGTTATCAAACACATTATTCTCGATATGCATGACATCAAGGTTATATCTGATCAGATTGGCCTTCTCTATAACGCCAGCATGAAATGCATTCATGTTCCTCCGGAACGGAGATTCGACGGCAGAAATTGTCGATGACAAACAAAGAAGCACGATTTTTTTCGTGTTTTAAATGAAAAGCCTTAGTGCAGTCCATACAATACGGACATGAGAGACGACCATGAGTGCTCTATCCCAATAATATGCCATAAGTCAGAAAGTCGTTGATTGTCCATATAAGTGCTGCCCTCATCTAAAAATTCTATTTTTTTTAAACATCGTATGTGTTGGAGCCTACTTCCCATGGCTGATTCAACTCATCTATCAACGGTTGCAAGTACACATCAATGTTCCTCTTCAGATTATTTAAACCCAGAATAATGACGGTTAAGAACATAACCAGAGTCTTCATGCACATCCAAGGCGGTAGGTTGTAAGGGATGACGATCATAGGCCAATACGAATACTGAGAGCCTGAAAGTCCGAATGGGATAAAACTATCGGAGGAGAGCCCCAATCTTATATTACGCGAATCCAAAGTAAAATTGGGATACTCTCGATCGAAATGCTTTCATGCTTCTCCATCGGATGGGCGATCCAACACTCTTTCAATTTGTTCTCATCTGTGCAAACTCATATTTTTGGCAGTCTCCATCACCAAAAACAACCTCTACAATTACGACGTTAAAGGCAAGTAGTGCATCAAATCGGTCGGCTTTCTTGCACCGATAGACCTTCATATACCAGTTACCTTGTAGCGATCAGCACCATAAAATCTGCACACATCTTCATCCTTGTCGTCTTTGTAGTACAACATGCACCCGTTGCGACATGCATCGATTTTCTCGTATCTCATCCAGAGCGATCTGACCATCCTCTTAGACCGGTTGAAGTCTTTAGGTAACTTAGCACCCGCCGGCAAGATCTCTATAATCAACTCCATCAGTCAGTTGTAGCTTCTTGTGATATGTTAAAATCAGACTTGATGATCAACAGTCTTGTAACCACCTCCAACGATGAATGATCCTCACAACCAGGATATAATAGAGTTCTTGTATTCTCCAGTAACTTCATGAACTTTACAGCATCAATATTCGGTGTCTCCTCAGCTGCATCATGATTGTCCAGATCAAAACTAGGCCCGGCAGCGTCGAAAAATATGTTCACGCACCCGTCGCCGTAATCAGCATGGTCGTAGACACCCATATACGGATCTGTATAAGACTCCGACTCCGATGCTAAAGACACGATTTCTTCGGGTGAGGTCTACTGATAGTAATTTGGCATAAAACCCCTCAAGTATAAATGATATGTCACAACCACTTCTGAGTGATATTTTAAGTTGCGACATCTTACACACGGACACTTAATTTTGGTGTCACCCATGTACTGAGGGAATGCCTTGGCGAACTGTAGAAACTGTTTCACCCCTACATGAATTCATCTCGCATACCGATATGTCATCATGATGACGGTTGTACATCCACGAACGATGACGCATGTAGTAATTCAGATCCATTTCTAGATACTTCTGAAAAGATGAATAGACATTGTTCAATTATATTATCTAAATGGATGCAAATATGGATACACATGTGAACACTAATAGAGGATATGTGTGACATCATGTATTCAATGTGTGTATGTGTGTCCGTGTCCGTGTCCAACTTAACACATAAAAAAACTTTTCGGACTTTCTCTCACCCCAACCACACGCACACAACAATTAGTGTGTGCGTGTATATGTGTGTGTGTGTGTGTGTGTGTGTGTGTGTGTGTGTGTGTGTGTGTGTGTGTGTGTGTGTGTACACGGAGCACAATATTAATCCTTCCATTTTCATTCTCAACTTCAGTATCACAATTATAATGGATGCAACACCGAGTGTGTTTTTGTGTGTGTGTATGTGTGTGTTCGTGTTTGTGTTAGGGTTTATGTGTGTGCGTGTGTGTGTGTGTGTGTATGTTCAAGTTAGGGTTAGTTTTCGAGTTAGGGTTAGTATCCAAGTGTGTGTGTGTCTGAGTTAGGGTTAGGGTTTACCTAAGGAGAGAGTGACCGGGAAGGAGGGGGTGCACGTGGAGGAGGAGGAGGAGCTCAGTGGAGGAGGAGGATACACTACACCACTGATACAACTGACACTGCCAATACCGATACTCATAGAAATAATACAAATAATCGTAATTAATTGCTTTTCGATACCAAAAATTAAAAACTTATTTATTGCATGTAACCAATCAAAAAGATTATTATCCTAACTAGGTATAATACAAAAAATCGTAATTTTAGATCAAAAAAATTCTAAAGATAATTCGAGAACAAGATGGATTTGAATCCAAATGATAAATAAAATCTAGATTCCTTGAACTTTGTCAATGGCCCCTCTATGCTTTCTAAAATATAAAAACCTACACTCGGATAGTACGATATTGTCACGACCCGCACCCGAAAATCGGGCATGAGCCGTGGGTACGTCCAGCCTACGCCGCAGAATCGGCGGTAGAACGCTGTAAAGGTCCGTTCTAGGTCAACCAACTATCTAGATAACTCACAGAAAAACCGGCATGACCTCTCCAAAAGGAGGGCAAAACCACGCAATATATATATGTGAATAAAATCCTCTCCAACAGGAGGGCAACCACGCAATATATATATGACAATAATCTCAATCACAAAACTAGAGGAAGAATATAAGCACGATATGATATAAACCAGAAACAGAACCAAGAGAGCAAGGCAATCCAAAATAATACAGTCCAAGTCTAAAAGCTACAACATCTCACAGAAGCACAAAAGAATAAGTACAGTCATCCAAAATACAAACCACTGGAAAACCCAGGAAACCCACCTAGCTAACTAGGGTGCTATAGGCGTCTCCTCGGCGCACTCCTCCTCGATCACGGGGTCACAACAGTCGTCAATACCAGGCCCGTAGAACGTAGGGCAATAGTCCTCAGGATCCTCTGGAAAAAATATGCCCAGTCAGGACTGGAGCGAAGTACATAACTCTGAAAGCAACTCCAAATGCATGGTAAGGTGTATATGACGAGCAATAGAAAAGTAATCAAGATGCACAGGAAATAAATATATGCTGGAGCACAATAAGTAGCTGCAATGTAAACTGGAGAACAATACAAGTAGTGGAAAAGTAACTGCAGGTGAGAAACATGAATACTAGCTAAGTGCCTTGAGCACAAGTTCGTTATATGATCGGCTTAGGTTGCACATGAAAGTCACTACGATAACTCCGTTATGCGTGAGTTGCATAACCGACATACACATGAATACTGTTTGGCTTTGATCATATAACCAACTCCTACTCCCCTCCCCCACTAATACCATTGGATCCAACCACAACACGCTACGTACATGATAATAGCTCGCGCACACGAAGGCGAGAGCACAAGAAGCACATGATAGCACATGATAATCAATACCCGAAGCACATGATGAAATACACGTGATAGAGTACCCGCTGAACACGGTAAGGGGGATAGCACCTCATGACGGGATCCACTAGTACCAGCTCGTGTAATAAAGTGTCAGAATCAAGTATTACAGTTCTAGAACATGTGATATAAACGCTATCATGAAATGGAAACTATCAGAGGTAGGTACTCGCCTGATGTCCTGAGCAACTGATGAGGATCGAGGTCCGGACCGGTGACGCAAGGACCTAATACTAAAAGCAAGAATTAAACAGGGTTCTAAGCATTTAAACTGATATAAAATAATTAAAAACAGGCTTCAAGGGCTATTCTAGGTCGAACGGGTCAAAGCGGTGAAAATCGGGTCAAAAAGTCAACCCGGGGTCCAAAAAGTCAACTCTAGGTCAAAACTAGGTCAAACGTTGACTTTTACGGTCAACGGGGACAATTATGGTCAAAGCTAGGTCAAACTAGGGTGCCCCTGAAATTCTAGGTCAAACCGAGCTCATTAAGCCACTAAACTCACAAACTCGCCTAATCGAGATACCGGGATACCCTCGGTATCCGATACCTCGCCCTAGGCCACGCACCCCGCCTAAACCCGCTAAAACCTATGCTAGCACGCGTAATTATATATATATAAACATATAAAAATCACTCCCAAGCATTTCCTAGGCTAATGCTCAAATACCCCGCTCGAAACTCAATACCTTGAATATCTCAAGGTATCGAGATACCTCGGTATCTCAAGGTATTGAGGTTTCGCCCTAAGGCCCTCTAACTAGCTATCTAGCTATTAATTATGCACCTAGTTATTAATCTAGGCTAGGTAATATAGATATCTACTATCTATTAATACATCTAAGTAGGTATCTACCTATATATATATATATATATCCACACACACATACCCAATTACCCATTACCTTACCCAATCACATAAATATATGTATATATATATATATATATATATACTATCTAGATATCTCTAGGTATTCATATAACTATATGTATATAGATATATATACACCTTAGATAGATAACTACCTATCTACCTATGTATCTATCCATAGATAGATCTATCTATAATACTATCTATCTATCTATTCTAGTAACTATCTACCTATCTAATTATCTACATATCTATCTAATATATCTATATCTCTATATATAACACTCTCTCTCTCCCTCACTAGCTACGCCAATCCTCGCTGCTACCTGCTATGCTAGCTGCTGCTGCTGCTTGTGCTGATGCTGCTGCTGCTGCCTCTTGGAGCTGCTGCTGCTGCTGCTGCTGCTCCCTCTTCATACTGCTGCTGCTGCTCTGCCTAGCAGCAGCTAGCTGCTGCTGTTGCAGCTGAACTGCTGCTGCTGCAGTTCAGTTTCTTCACCCCCCTCGCTCTCACAAGCACACACACACACACGCCTATATACTTATATATACACCACTATATATATATATATATATATATATATATATACACATATCTCTATATATATATAACTAGATATATATATATATACACTTACATCTATTCTAACACACTCACTAACACACACACCTACACACTCACAAACACACTAATACACACACTCACGCACAAATATACATAGCTATATATATATATATAAACACCTATATTAATATATATATACACACATACAATTATATATATATACATATCACTACACACACACACTCTAAGATATATATATATATACACATATATATATATACATATACACACAAGCACACTTATACATATACATATATATATATACATAGACATATACACACACAAGCACATAGATATAAATACACACATATATATATAAATATATATACATAAACACACATACATATAAATATATACATATATATATAGACACACTTATAAATATATATATAAAGACACAAACACACCTACACAACACTACACACAACAACACACGACAACGCGCCCCACTCACGCCCAACGACCCCGACACTCACCAATACCCTAAAATATATAAAATATAACTCGAAACCTCTAGCACACACTCCCCGATACTAACCCAACGCGCGCACAAAGCCGAAACGAGGAAACCAAGTCGAAATGGCCGTTCGGTCATTTCGACGAACACGTGGTGCGCGGCTCGGAAAATCTCCTGAAACGCACACCAAACGAACTCGGAATCGGCCCAAAATTTACCCACGTGCTCTACACGATGTCTAGATCCTAGAAAATGTGCTCCCACGTCGATTCTAGGCCCGTGGTGGAAACGCACACACACTTAGAATCGGCGACGACGAAAAACCCCAATTTCGCCCGAAACGCCCGTTTCTCCGCGACGCGGCTTCCCGTGTCCGAACGGAGACACGCACTCACCCTCAAGACACCCGACAACGTCTACCTAGGTCCGTCTAACCTAGGGCATCACCCAAAATTGGGCCAAATTCGGATTCCACCCGAATTCGACACAAAACCTAATGTCAAAGTTTCTAAACTCACCCAAACTAGTTCCAACTTCCTCCTACGGGTAGGGTTAGGGTCTATGAAGGTTCTAAAACACTAATTACACTACATAAAAATAATTAGGAAGGGAAAAGTTAGGTTTTACCTCTTGGGAGTTGGAATCCCAAGGCCAAAGTCTCACAATCCCTAGGATTCACCTCCCTCAAGCTCCAAGCCACCAATTCTAGCTCCCACACTAGATCTAAGCTCCTCACACCGAGGTTAGAGAAAATATAAGGTTAGGGTTAGCTTAAGGAAGAAGGAATGAAAGAAAGAAAGAAAGAAAAAAAGTGGAAGAAAACTTACTTTGGAGGAAGAAGGAGAAGAAAGAAGAAGTGGAGAAGAAGAAGAAGTGAAGAAGAAGAAGTAGAATGAAGAGAGAGGAGAAGTGGCTGCTCCTTGCTGGATGCTCACGGGTGTGGGGCTGGTAGGGGGCCGGCCAAGCTAATAAATGGGGTTCCACTAAGTTCCATATTCCCAAAACGCCCCTACTCACTCGGTTTTGGGTTCCGGATTCCAAATGCGCTCAAACTAGTTCCAAATCTCTCCAACTAACCTCCTAAAAATAAAATAATAAATCTAAGCCCTAAAATAATTCTCACAAGGGTGTGGGCTGGGTCGGACATGGGTCCACTAGGGTCTGACATGGGTCCAGGCTAGCCAAAACCCTAAAACAATCATTAAAAAAATAATACAATCACTATTTAAATATAAATATAATTAATTAAATATAATTCACAATTTATAAAATAAAAATAAAAAAAATAACCCTATTTTCTAGAATTGGGCAGTGACAAGCCTACCCTCCTTAAAATAATTTCGTCCTCGAAATTAAAAGACGAAATTAGGACAGGAATGCAAAGAAAGAACCATACCTCAGGGCTCGAAGAGATAAGGGTACCGCTCGCGCATTTCATCCTCCCTCTCCCAGGTCGACTCTCCTGGAGAGTGATGCCTCCACGCGACGCGAACCAAGGGAATAGTCTGGTTCCTCAACACCTTCTCCCGCCGATCCAGAATCTCCACCGGCTGCTCTGGATAGCTAAGAGTAGGGCCCACCGCGATCTCCAAGTGATCCAATACGTGACTGGGATCCGCCACGTACCGTCTCAACTGCGACACGTGGAACACATCATGAACTCCCTCCAGCGTAGGCGGCAACTCAAGCCTATACGCCACGGCGCCGACCCTCTCGAGGACACGGAAGGGTCCGACGAAACGTGGGCTAAGCTTCCCGCCTCCACCGAAGCGAATAGTGCCCCGCGTCGGAGAAATCCTCAGGAACACCAGATCTCCAACCTAGCACAAACAAGGTCTCTGCACTTAGTCTAAAACAAGCAATCACAAGCAAACACAAGAGCAAAATCTAGATTCTAAGCTATACCTCGAACTCCAAAGGTCTCCGGTGGCTATCGGCCCAATGCCGCTGCCTGTCCTGCGCCACCCGAAGTCTATCTCTAATGAGCTTGACCTTCTCCGCTGCATCAACCACCATCTCCGGGCCAAGCAAAGCTCTCTCACCTACATCATCCCATGATAACGGAGTGCGACACCTCCGTCCATACAACGCCTCAAAAGGTGATATCTCGATACTGGCTTGGTAGCTGTTGTTGTAAGCAAACTCTACCAAGTGCAAGTGATCCTCCCAAGAGCCTCTGAAATCCAAAACACAGGTCCGAAGCATGTCCTCAAGTGTCTGAATGGTCCTCTCTGACTGACCATCTGTCTGTGGGTGATACGCACTACTAAACTTGAGTTGGGTGCCCAAGCTAGCCTGCAGACTCCTCCAGAAATGCGAAGTAAAGCGACTGTCCCGATCTGATACTATGCTCACTGGAACTCCATGCAGTCTGACTATCTGGCGCACATATATCTCTGCTAGTCTCTCTGTAGACGTACCCACTTTGAATGGTAGAAAGTGGGCTGATTTGGTCAACCTGTCCACGATGACCCAAATCGCATCTTTCCCGCCTGGAGAACGGGGAAGTCCAGAAACAAAATCCATGGTCACATGCTCCCATTTCCACTCCGAAATGGGTAACGGCTGGAGTAATCCTCCTGGCCTCTGCCTCTCCGCCTTCACCTGCTGGCACACTAAGCATCGGGATACGAAGCGCGCTACCTCTCGCTTCATCCCGTACCACCATACATGCTGTCTCAGATCTCTATACATCTTGTTGGCACCGGGATGCATAGAGTACTGGGATCGATGTGCCTCCTAGAGAACCTCCTCGCGCAACGACCCACTCGGCACACACAACCTGGTACCGTGCCGCAAAGAACCATCATCAGCAATGGTGAAGTCATCTGCTAATCCCATCTGAACCTGCTCCCTGATGCTCCTCAGGGACTCATCCTCAAACTGTGTAGCCCTGATCCGGTCTACCAACTCTGACTGAATCTGCAGTCCCCACATCTGCATCTCAACTCCAGGCACTATCACCTCAATGCCCAAGCTCTCTAGATCTGCCAGAAGATAACGATCTGTAGTCAGGCACATAGCTACCAGATACCTGCTCAATGCATCCGCAACTACGTTCGCCTTCCCTGGATGATACTGCAATGATATGTCGAAGTCTTTCATCAACTCCAACCATCTCCTCTGCCTCATGTTCAGCTCTTTTTGGGTAAACACATACTTCAAGCTCTTGTGGTCTGTGAAGATCTCCACACGCTCTCCGTATAAATAGTGTTTCCACAACTTCAGAGCAAAAATGATCGCTGCCAACTCCAAATCGTGGGTAGGATAATTCTTCTCATGAGGACGTAATTGCCTGGAAGCATAGGCAATCACCCTCCCATTCTGCTGCAACACACAACCCAGTCCCTTCCCCGATGCATCACTATAGATAGTGAATCCTCCAGAACCTGATGGCAACGTCAACACTGGAGCTGTCGTCAACCTCCTCTTCAGCTCATCAAAGGCGATCTGGCACTCCTCTGACCAAACAAACTCCACGTCCTTCCGAGTCAGCCTGGACAACGGCTCTGCAATCCGGGAAAAATCCTGAACAAATCTCCTGTAGTAGCCTGCCAGTCCCAAGAAACTCCTGACCTCGGCTACTGAACTCGGAGCACTCCATGCCTCAACTGCCACGATCTTTCTCGGATCCACCGAGATACCCTCTCCAGTCACCACATGACCAAGGAATTCCACCTTGTCAAGGAAGAACTCACACTTCGAGAGCTTTCCATAAAGCTTCTCCTTCCTGAGAGTCTCCAGCACTATCCTCAGATGCTCCTCGTGCTCCTCTGGGGTCTTCGAATACACCAAGATATCATCTATAAACACCACCACAAACCTGTCCAGATGCTGATGGAACACCTTGTTCATCAGATTCATGAACACTGCCGGGGCATTAGTCAACCCAAACGGCATCACCAAGAACTCATACTGTCCATATCTGGTCCGAAAAGCTGTCTTCGGAATATCCTCCTTCCTGACTTTCACCTGGTGGTAGCCTGTCCTCAGATCAATCCTGGAAAACACCCTCACTCCGCTCAACTGGTCAAATAGATCATCAATACGCGGCAGCGGATACTTGTTCTTGATTGTGAGGTTATTTAGAGCCCTGTAGTCGATACACATCCGTATCGACCCATCCTTCTTCGGCACAAAAAGTACCGGAGCACCCCACGGAGAAGAACTAGATCTGATAAATCCCTTGTCCTGAAGCTCATCCACCTGCTTCTTCAACTCTATCAGCTCACTGTTGCTGACTCTATAGACGTGCTGGGATATCGCCTCCGCGCCTGGCACCAAGTCTATAGAGAACTCCACGTCTCTGTCCGGAGGTAACCCTGGCAACTCCTCCGGAAAGACATCCATATACTCCTCTATCAGTGGATGTAGCGACCTCGGCTCTACCACCAGGGCTCCGCAGAAGACTCCCTCGGTCTGCTCCGCTGCTCCTCTGGCAAACTGAAACTCTGGCTCACCTGGCGGACTAAACAAAACTCTGCCTCCATGACAATCTATACTAGCACAATGCGTACTCAACCAATCCATCCCGAGTACAACATCGTAGCTCGGAAGTGGCATTACGAGTAGGCACACACTCAACTCCTGGCCTCCCAAGGTAACTCTCCGGTCTCTGCAAACATCACGGACTAGGATGATACCACCCCCGGTCATGATCTTGCAGAGTCTAGCTAAAGGTTCAGCAACAAGATGGTGTCTAACAGCAAAAGATACAGACACAAAGCTATGGGAAGCACCAGAATCAAATAAAGCAAGTGCTGGAATGGAATCAAGGAGAACAGAACCTGAGATAACGTCACCAACTGGCTCGACCTCGTCCACTGTCAGGGCAAAAGCTCGCCCCTGCTGTCCTCCTCGGTGCTGCTGCTGGTGCTGTGCGAACCTCTGCTGCTGAGTCTGCAAAGGCTGTCCTCTCTGTTGCGCTGCAGGTGCTCTGGCTGGTGCCCTCTGAGCGGCTCCTCCGCCCTGAGCTGTACGGGCAAGCGCTGAAGGACAATCCTTCAGCTGGTGGTCTGCGGCGCCACACAATAAATATCTGCCCAGCCTCTTTCTGCAGATGTCCCATCCGTGCCCTGGCTTCCTACAGAAAGGGCAAACGATGGGCTGCCTCTGGCCCTGCTGCTGACCCTGCCTCTGCTGCTGGGGCGCCTGCCGGAAGGGCGCCCGACCCTGACCCTGGTGCTGCTGGGTCTGCTGGAATGGCCTCTTGGCCGGGCCTGCACTGCTGCCTGCTCCGGAAGTGTCTCTGCCCCTCTTCGTCTTCAGCTCCAAATCATCCTCAGCCCCCTGAGCATCGCTGACAATCTGCTCGAAGGTCGCCTCGCGGTCGCTCCTAGTCAAGGACTTGACCGCCATGACCAAGCCCTTGCGGAACTTCCGCGCCTTCGCTGCCTCTGACAATCCCTCAACAAATCTGCCCAGACGGCAGAACTCCGCTGCATACTCATCCACTAGCATACTCCCCTGGACGAGCGCCTCGAACTGACTCTCTAAGGCACTGAGAGCCACGTCCGGGAAGAACTTCTCCTTGAAAAGCTTCTTGAAAGCCTCCCAAGTCAATCCCGGAGCTGCTATCCGCGTATCCGTGCGGAACCAAGTAAGGGCAAGGTCGAACATCTGGCTGCCCGCTGCCTCTATCTGCATGCTGGCTGGGATCATCGCCAGCCGAAAGATGCCCTCTATATGCTCGATCCAGTCGTCGGCGTACAGGATCCCCTCTGTGCCGCGGAACTCCTTAGGCCGCATCCTCTGAAAATCGATGATAGTACCCGGCCTAGGATACTGAGCCTGCTCTGGCTGTGGCTGGATCTGAGCCACTCTGTCGACCGCTGTCAAAGCCACCTGATGAGCATTCTCAATGCCCATCCTCAAAACATCTGCCTGGCGGTGCTGCGCATCCATCATCTCTCGGAAGAATGCGAACAACTGCGTAGCATCTACTGGCGCAGGCGGTGGTGGAGGAGGTACCACCGGGACAACTGGGGTGGCTCTCGGATCAATGGGAGTAAGGGGATCTCCGAGAGAAACTGACGCTCCCTCGACCGCAGGAGTGGCGAGTGGAGCAGTAGCGGCTGCCGGAAGTCGAGCAGGTCGAGAGGTGGCAGACCTCTCGGTGGCAGCTGCTGGGGCGGTGCGTTGAGATCTGGTCTTCGGAGGCATCCTGAACACAGATCAAAAGAAGTCAATATAGTGCAAGAAACGATAACATCAATGAAGGACAATAATATTGCAAAAGAAAACAATTTCGGAAAAATTAAAGATAGCAAAAGGAAGTAGGAAGGGTCCTAGTTGTGATTGAGCACACTCTCTCTCAGCCTATCTCCTATATCCTATTGCAGGTAACCCTAAAAGAAGACCTGCATGGGCCACCACCAAAAACGTGTCACGACCCGCACCCGAAAATCGGGCATGAGCCGTGGGTACGTCCAGCCTACGCCGCAGAATCGGCGGTAGAACGCTGTAAAGGTCCGTTCTAGGTCAACCAACTATCTAGATAACTCACAGAAAAATCCGGCATGACCTCTCCAAAAGGAGGGCAAAACCACGCAATATATATATGTGAATAAAATCCTCTCCAACAGGAGGGCAACCACGCAATATATATATGACAATAATCTCAATCACAAAACTAGAGGAAGAATATAAGCACGATATGATATAAACCAGAAACAGAACCAAGAGAGCAAGGCAATCCAAAATAATACAGTCCAAGTCTAAAAGCTACAACATCTCACAGAAGCACAAAAGAATAAGTACAGTCATCCAAAATACAAACCACTGGAAAACCCAGGAAACCCACCTAGCTAACTAGGGTGCTATAGGCGTCTCCTCGGCGCACTCCTCCTCGATCACGGGGTCACAACAGTCGTCAATACCAGGCCCATAGAACGTAGGGCAAATGTCCTCAGGATCCTCTGGAAAAAATATGCCCAGTCAGGACTGGAGCGAAGTACATAACTCTGAAAGCAACTCCAAATGCATGGTAAGGTGTATATGACGAGCAATAGAAAAGTAATCAAGATGCACAGAAAATAAATATATGCTGGAGCACAATAAGTAGCTGCAATGTAAACTGGAGAACAATACAAGTAGTGGAAAAGTAACTGCAGGTGAGAAACATGAATACTAGCTAAGTGCCTTGAGCACAAGTTCGTTATATGATCGGCTTAGGTTGCACATGAAAGTCACTACGATAACTCCGTTATGCGTGAGTTGCATAACCGACATACACATGAATACTGTTTGGCTTTGATCATATAACCAACTCCTACTCCCCTCCCCCACTAATACCATTGGATCCAACCACAACACGCTACGTACATGATAATAGCTCGCGCACACGAAGGCGAGAGCACAAGAAGCACATGATAGCACATGATAATCAATACCCAAAGCACATGATGAAATACACGTGATAGAGTACCCGCTGAATACGGTAAGGGGGATAGCACCTCATGACGGGATCCACTAGTACCAGCTCGTGTAATAAAGTGTCAGAATCAAGTATTACAGTTCTAGAACAGGTGATATAAACGCTATCATGAAATGGAAACTATCAGAGGTAGGTACTCGCCTGATGTCCTGAGCAACTGATGAGGATCGAGGTCCGGACCGGTGACGCAAGGACCTAATGCGAAAAGCAAGAATTAAACAGGGTTCTAAGCATTTAAACTGATATAAAATAATTAAAAACAGGCTTCTAGGGCTATTCTAGGTCGAACGGGTCAAACCGGTGAAAATCGGGTCAAAAAGTCAACCCGGGGTCCAAAAAGTCAACTCTAGGTCAAAACTAGGTCAAACGTTGACTTTTATGGTCAACGGGGACAATTATGGTCAAAGCTAGGTCAAACTAGGGTGCCCCTGAAATTCTAGGTCAAACCGAGCTCATTAAGCCACTAAACTCACAAACTCGCCTAATCGAGATACCGGGATACCCTCGGTATCCGATACCTCGCCCTAGGCCACGCACCCCGCCTAAACCCGCTAAAACCTATGCTAGCACGCGTAATTATATATATATAAACATATAAAAATCACTCCCAAGCATTTCCTAGGCTAATGCTCAAATACCCCGCTCGAAACTCAATACCTTGAATATCTCAAGGTATCGAGATACCTCGGTATCTCAAGGTATTGAGGTTTCGCCCTAAGGCCCTCTAACTAGCTATCTAGCTATTAATTATGCACCTAGTTATTAATCTAGGCTAGGTAATATAGATATCTACTAACTATTAATACATCTAAGTAGGTATCTACATATATACATATATATATCCACACACACATACCCAATTACCCATTACCTTACCCAATCACATAAATATATGTATATATATATATATATATATATATATATATATATATATATATATATATATATATACTATCTAGATATCTCTAGGTATTCATATAACTATATGTATATAGATATATATACACCTTAGATAGATAACTACCTATCTACCTATGTATCTATCCATAGATAGATCTATCTATAATACTATCTATCTATCTATTCTAGTAACTATCTACCTATCTAATTATCTACATATCTATCTAATATATCTATATCTCTATATATAACACTCTCTCTCTCCCTCACTAGCTACGCCAATCCTCGCTGCTACCTGCTATGCTAGCTGCTGCTGCTGCTTGTGCTGATGCTGCTGCTGCTGCCTCTTGGAGCTGCTGATGCTGCTCCCTCTTCATACTGTTGCTGCTGCTCTGCCTAGCAGCAGCTAGCTGCTGCTGTTGCAGCTGAACTGCTGCTGCTGCAGTTCAGTTTCTTCACCCCCCTCGCTCTCACAAGCACACACACACACACGCCTATATACTTATATATATATACCACTATATATATATATATATATATATATATATATATATATATATATATATATATATATATATATACACATATCTCTATATATATATAACTAGATATATATATATACACTTACATCTATTCTAACACACTCACTAACACACACACCTACACACTCACAAACACACTAATACACACACTCACGCACAAATATACATAGCTATATATATATATATAAACACCTATATTAATATATATATACACACATACAATTATATATATATACATATCACTACACACACACACTCTAAGATATATATATATATACACATCTATATATATACATATACACACAAGCACACTTATACATATACATATATATATATATACATAGACATATACACACACAAGCACATAGATATAAATACACACATATATATATAAATATATATACATAAACACACATACATATAAATATATACATATATATATAGACACACTTATAAATATATATATAAAGACACAAACACACCTACACAACACTACACACAACAACACACGACAACGCGCCCCACTCACGCCCAACGACCCCGACACTCACCAATACCCTAAAATATATAAAATATAACTCGAAATCTCTAGCACACACTCCCCGATACTAACCCAACGCGCGCACAAAGCCGAAACGAGGAAACCAAGTCGAAATGGCCGTTCGGTCATTTCGACGAACACGTGGTGCGCGGCTCGAAAAACCTCCTGAAACGCACACCAAACGAACTCGGAATCGGCCCAAAATTTACCCACGCGCTCTACACGATGTCTAGATCCTAGAAAATGTGCTCCCACGTCGATTCTAGGCCCGTGGTGGAAACGCACACACACTTAGAATCGGCGACGACGAAAAACCCCAATTTCGCCCGAAACGCCCGTTTCTCCGCGACGCGGCTTCCCGTGTCCGAACGGAGACACGCACTCACCCTCAAGACACCCGACAACGTCTACCTAGGTCCGTCTAACCTAGGGCATCACCCAAAATTGGGCCAAATTCGGATTCCACCCGAATTCGACACAAAACCTAATGTCAAAGTTTCTAAACTCACCCAAACTAGTTCCAACTTCCTCCTACGGGTAGGGTTAGGGTCTATGAAGGTTCTAAAACACTAATTACACTACATAAAAATAATTAGGAAGGGGAAAGTTAGGTTTTACCTCTTGGGAGTTGGAATCCCAAGGCCAAAGTCTCACAATCCCTAGGATTCACCTCCCTCAAGCTCCAAGCCACCAATTCTAGCTCCCACACTAGATCTAAGCTCCTCACACCTAGGTTAGAGAAAATGTAAGGTTAGGGTTAGCTTAAGGAAGAAGGAATGAAAGAAAGAAAGAAAGAAGAAAACTCGAAGAAAACTTACTTTGGAGGAAGAAGGAGAAGAAAGAAGAAGTGGAGAAGAAGAAGAAGTGAAGAAGAAGAAGTAGAATGAAGAGAGAGGAGAAGTGGCTGCTCCTTGCTGGATGCTCACGGGTGTGGGGCTGGTAGGGGGCCGGCCAAGCTAATAAATGGGGTTCCACTAAGTTCCATATTCCCAAAATGCCCCTACTCACTCGGTTTTGGGTTCCGGGTTCCAAATGCGCTCAAACTAGTTCCAAATCTCTCCAACTAACCTCCTAAAAATAAAATAATAAATCTAAGCCCCAAAATAATTCTCACAAGGGTGTGGGCTGGGTCGGACATGGGTCCACTAGGGTCTGACATGGGTCCAGGCTAGCCAAAACCCTAAAACAATCATTAAAAAAATAATACAATCACTATTTAAATATAAATATAATTAATTAAATATAATTCACAATTTATAAAATAAAAATAAAAAAAATAACCCTATTTTCTAGAATTGGGCAGTGACAGATATCCATAATACTAATTTTTCTACGCTTCCTCCGTGCTTTCTATAACACACTTCTCTATATTCCTATCTACTTATTCTTCTTCCCAAAATATTTATTTTTTTTCTTAAATAGGAACCATAAAATAAACAATCCATGCAACACCCAACCGTGTCCGTGTCTATGTCCAACATAACCCCCCAATATACATACATATATATATATATATATATATATATATATATATATATATATATATATATATATATATATATGTCATGCCCCAGTCCCAAAATACGTAGGACTAGGATACGTAACGATGCCAGCCGCCCGTATATATGGCAACTCCAATATATGGAAACCATATATACGTGCGTACGCTGTATAATGAACAACAATTCACCAGTGGTATAATTAATCACAAGTCACAGGGTAATATCTAAATCTCATCCACAGAAATCACATAGACATGAATAACCAATAACTAGGTAACTAAATCTCAACAGTAAATAACTAAAGAATGACAGTCGGATGGAAACAAATCCACTGCCGATATGGAATATAAAAGGAACCAGAATACACACCATAAAAGATCAACATCTGACAATCCCGAGGCTCGAAGAGAAGACCTCCTCGGAAAATATATAACCTGTCCGGATCTGTGCTCCTGCGAGTACTCAAGAACATATACACCTGGCAGGGGACCAGGTCCTCAGAGGGACATAGCAAGATACATAAAAATGACATGCCATAATGTAAATACTGAATAAATAAATGGGGTGTGCTAACCATCTAAGTGAATGCAATTTAAAGACCTTGTAGTACGCATGGGAATGTGTGGCTAGACATATGCTGACGTAATTCACCAATCATCGGGACTGGCTAGTATATGTGTCATATGCCCCCGACTCAGGGAACTCTGCAATCGTCCATCTCCGAGGAGCATAGATCGAAGGATAAAAGACTCAAGGAAGGGGTGTCCCATACGCCTACTAAGTGTCTTTCCCGCCCAATATAGATGTACAAGTCGTGAAAACGACGTGGACACCTCCTACTATGATGCAAGTCTCAATAAAATAAACAACTGAGCTAAATACCACTACACGTGTTGCTCACACTGATGGCCAGTCGCGCATGAGGCACGCGTCCCTACATGTACTCACTCTGTGACGTGTAATGATACGTGTCAAGGCCTGAGAAGTTATATCAATAACTTCACAACTTTAGGTGGGTCTACTAGACACTAGGTCAGACACAAGTCCTAACGTCAACGCCATCGTTGACTGCACCCGAGTCTGCTCAGACGCGCACATTTATATAATATTAAAATAAATAGACATGACTAACAATAACTGAATTTAAACAGTACAACAAGGCAAGGTATACTTGCCTGGCAAGAGAGCTGCAAAATATAACGTCCAGATGTCAAGTGCCAAAAGTCAGAAACAATAGCCTCAGAATAAATGTCTCCGGATGCTGAAATAAACATCACTAACAGTCTCAGAAAATATCAAATAGCTAGAAACGCCTGTCCTTAAGTCCAATTTGGACACAGGGGCAAAAATGACAGTTTTCGGTCAAAGCGGGGTCCACATGTGGGCCGCTTTGCACCGAAAAACGTGTCAGGGTCAAAGGTCTCCAAATTCGCCAAACTTAGTGTCAACAAGTCCAGAACGATGATACGAACCCAACAGAACTTCCAGAATTGGATTCCGGTGAGCCGATCACAAAATCGCCCGTTAAGTGGAGCCGGTGGGGCCCACGATACGCGATTTTGTCAACGTTCTCAGAATCGAACCAAACTTGGCTCACAGGACCAGCGTATTGCTACGAGTCCGATGGCGCAAGTTTCGTCTCGATCCGACGTGTGTACACAAAGTTGCAGCGTATTCCAGAACTGACGGATACGGGACGGTGTCGGCGGATACGCGTTGATTCCGGTGTGCACGCACATCCAAATCAACTTCTCCGAATTCCTACACGTCCGTATCAACATCGCGCACGTTTCGGTAAAGACCGCGTGCGACCAAGTCGTCCCGTTTGGCGGGGCGTACCCAGTTCCGGGGTGAATCGGGTCGTTGTTTTTCCTGTTTTTGGATCGCGCTTTGCGATCGCCACAGGACGCGATGCGCCGAGCGGGTTGCACGGGCACCGAGAGGGTTACACAGTCTACACAACGCAACTGACGGAATTGAAATCGAAATTACGACGAGAGAGATAAATATACCTGAACAGGGCTCCAGAAACTTGCGTTTCTCGTGTCCGACACGAGTCCGAGGGCTGTGTCCGTGTCCTGTGCCCTGTCCGCGTCCACGGCGACCCTAGGGTTGCTGGAGACCGGCCGGGGCGGCTCGCTGGAGGAGGGCGGCCGGTGACGGCGCAGGCTCGGACGGCCGGAGGCGGCTTCGGGAGCTGACCGGAGTCGGCTGGGAGGAGAGGAGAGGTGGTGGTGACATTGGTGCTGGTGGTGGAAGATGGTGGTGGCGGCGGACTGTGATGGGGTGGCGGTGGTGGTGGAGAAGAAGAGGAGGAGGTCGGGAGGCGGACGGAGGTCGCCGGCGGGGTCGGCCAGCGGGAGGGGAAGAGAGGAAGGAGGAGGAGAGAGGGAGGCGGGGTTGACGAGGGCGGGCCAGTGGAGAGGGGGAGAGAGGACGGCGCCGGCGGCCAGCGGCCGGCGGAGAGGCGGCCGAGCGGGGGAAGGCGCCGACGGCGGGGAGGGAGAGAGGGAGCGGGGAAGAGGAAGAGAGGGAGAGAGAGAGCCAGGGGGCGGGGGGGGCTGGCTCCGCCGCGGGGAGGGGAGGGCGCCGCCGGCCGGGGGGGGTCGGCTGCGGCCAGGGTCGGGGGGGGGTAGGTTTAGGTTTTATTTTTTTTTCTTCTTCTTATTCTTCTTCGTTTCTTTCTTTCTTTCTTTCTTTCCTTTTCCTTAGTTGCTAAGGCTGCTGTTTCTAAGTTTTCTTAGAATGGTTTTGATTTTTTTTTCTTTTATTTTCTTTTCTTTTTAATATATAGAAAATTTTATTATTAATATAAGTAAAATATCTAGAGATATTTTACAAGATATTTTGTAGATATTTTGGAATATTTTCGGGATCTTTTCGGGTGAGTCCCGCCTCCAAATGGACGGTGCCGGTTCACCGGCCAATGAGGGGATGACGCCTCGCACTGCAATTTGCAGAAAAGTCCCTGTAGTTTCATAAATTGCGTAAATGTCCTATTTTGGGAAATTGTGCAATTACGAAATTGTCTGGGAAAACACCCGATTCCTAAAAATTCTAAAATTCACAGAATTGAAAGGAAAAGCTGTGTGAGGGTCCCGAGGGGATGGGGGTGAGTCTGGACAGGGACTGGGTATGGTTTCTGGGTGATACGGGTCATCGTATTTAATTAATTAATAAATACTGCGCACGGTGTTCTCTAATTATTTAGAGGCAGGTAGGGTCATAATTTTTCTACGGTGTCAATACACTAAATGTAGTATACTCAGTGTAGAAAATTAATGTATTTTTGTTTGGGCAAAACAGGTGCATGTTGGGCCTCAATTCTCTAGGGGTACAGAGATGGGTAAAGAGCAGGAAATTAAATAGGAAATAAATACAGACTTTTGTAACGATAGTTGTGCGTCTCAAACGAGGCTCAAAATAAAGCATCTGGGAGTTGCACAAAATTCAGGAAAATAGTCTGACATGTCTAGGACAGGTATGTGAACTTCGTTCGGGGATAACAGTCAAGGTAAAGCTCCAAATAATTCGGTGACGGACAGGTGCACAAGTCAACAGGATATGTAGGCAAAATAAATTAAAATATTGCCGTAAATCCTAAATTGTTAAAATAATCCTAAAAATACTGAAATCTGGTCGAGGGGGTTTACAATCTACCCAACTTATAAAAATTTCGTCCTCGAAATTAAAATTAAGCCGGGGTAGAAGTCAAGACGGCATAAGATATAATTTAACAAAGTAATTTATATCTTGGCTTACGAATAGGTACGAAAAACGTTTTCGCATGTCGTCCACACGCTTCCAAGTAGATTCTCCTGGCGCGTCAGGCTTTTATGTCACGCGGACCAAGGGAATAGACTGATTTCTCAATACCTTTTCTCGATGATCAAGGATTCCCACTGGTTACTCTTGGTACGACAAGCTCGGCCTAATGGTGATTTCCGAATGGTTGAGAACCTGACTGCTGTCTGTCACATATCGCCTGAGTTGCGATATGTGGAATACATCAAGTACTCCCCAAGTGAAGGTGGTAGCGCAAGTTGATTTGCCACTACTTCCACTCTTTCTAGCACGTCAATGGTCCAACATACCTTGGACTCAACTTGCTGCGTCCTCCAAATCGAATGGTGTCTCTAGTAGGTGATATCCCCAAGAAGTCATGATTGTCCTTTTTGAATTCCACGGGACGATAATGACAGTCTGCTCACTACTTCTGTCTGTCTCGCACTGCTCACAGGGGTCCTTGTATTTACTTAACTGCCTTTACTGCGTTGACTACCAACTCTGATCACGTGAATCCTTGTCTGGTACAATGCTGATTGGTATGCCATGCAATCTTACGATTTGTCTCACATAAGTAATGTCTCCATAGCTTCAGAGTAATTACGACGGTTGCAAGTTCCAAATTCTTCTCATGTACTCATAATGGTCCAGATGCATACCATTACCTTGCCATCCTGTATTAATACACATCCCAAACTTTTTCCTGATGCGTCTGTAGATCACAACCGGCTGATCCGGATGGAATAGTCAATACGGGTGTTGTAGTCAGTCGCTTCTTCAACTCCTCGAAAGCGGCTTGACACTCGTTGGTCCATAGGAATTCTTAATCCTAACTAGTCAACCTAGTCATAGGTGCTGCTATCCTTTCAGGAGTCAATCAATTGTTTATTCAGGTGAAATCCATTTAGACTCCTGTCAACAAAATGATACATTCCTTCATTGTAACACTTGGGTTCTGAATCTTGCTCCAAGTTACAAGGCAAAAATAAAATTTTATTGTCATAGGGATGCACGTATCAGGAACGTAGTAAAACGTTAGGTAGGTAGCGAAGGTCATTCTAAAAATAGTACAGTTTTAAACTGCAATCTAATCTAATAATAGGGTTTGGTAATTACCCAAGAAACAAACAGAAATGGCTACAGAAACAATACACTTCGTATTTATACTAAGTACGAGGTTTCGTCTTTCCGAAATAAGGGAAGACGGAAAATAGTAGTCAAGAGTTCAAGGGGAAGGTAATAGATTAGAAGTATGGAGATTCAAGGCGTTTAAAGAATTCAAATGGGAATTGTCAAGGTAGTTGTGGATTGAAATACTATTTTTGGTAATTCCTATTCACATGCTCGTATCAGTACAGTTATGTAACTGATACGATATGCTTAGACATATCTAGAGGGCAAGTACATATGTCTACTAATTACGATATATATCAATCCACGTAAAGTAGTTATGCGAAGGGCGAATCAAAATGCACTAAGGTTGATCAGACCGTAATACACTGATTCTGAATAGACAATTGTATTAGTGGAGTGGATCAGGCCCCAATAACACATGTGTCATGAACAAGCTTGATAAAGAATAAGCTTGCAAAACTAGGCTATAATAGCATCATAAGTCAAGGTAGGACAGCAATTTTAAGTATGCTAGATTATGATGAGAGAAATTACAACATAATTCACAATCACAAAAAGACAAGACTCTACAATCTCTACAGTTATTATTCTAACTCCTTGTCTAAGTCGCTAGTTGACCTAAAAGAAGTATGGCCTTCTAAGTTCTAAAATAATAATATAAACTATAGGTTGTCTGCCTAAAACAGAGATTTCAAGAAAGTTCACGTAAAGTAGGGGTTCGAGGTTGTCTGCGTAAATCAGAGATATAATAATTTGGCATAACGCATAGCTTCAGGGCTATCCGCGCAACACAGAAACGTAAGGTAGAACTTCAGAGCTGTCCGCGTAAAAAGTCTGTACGTAACAGTCTACGCGTAAAAGTCTGAGCGTAAAAAGTTTTGCGCTAAAATATGCGCAAAAATATCTCCTGCGTAAAGTCTATTATTCGTCGTAGCGTAAAGTTGTACGAAAACTCATGAGTTTGTCAGTCAAATTTAGTGAATCCTGACATCTGACAAAAGTAATTTGTACAACGATCGAGTGGATGGTTTGTGATGATGAATTTGCACGGGAACCCAAGTTGTCGTTTAGTGACTTTATTGGATACCAGTCATTCGCTTGAGGTGAGACAAAGCCAGATGTCCTGTCAGAAAGCTGTTTCTTTTTGCACAGGGCTCGAGGCGTATCTCTGCGCAGGATTTGGTCGTGCCTGGGGAAAGCTAAGGCTGTAACAAATATGCTAACATCCTATCCTTATATTGTACGCTTAATCAGGTTACTCTACGCTGGTTATCTATGAATCATCAGGTTTACGCAGGGCAGTTACCTACGTGGCTGGCATGATGCGTCATACGCAGGATAAGGAAGACTAAGGGCGGCGTAAAGGGGACAAGCTTCTACATAATTTGGCTTTTACGCCAATCAGAAAAGTCATTTGGCCTTTACGCTAACTACGGTCAATTGGCTTTACGCCAACAAGGGTAAAGAGTTTCTGGTGTAACACTCTGGTTTATCCAAACTTAGGATGGGATTTCAGTCCTGGTATTCAATCTTGGATTTTCTATTGGTTCCTCTAGACTAGGGTCAATACTATAGTCAAATCTCTAATAATCCTATCTCTGACTAATCCTAGTAGTGTTCATACTATACTCAAGTCATACATAAATATGTCAAGGGATAATGATAAGTTAACTATAGGTAAGTGACGCTAGGGTTCATTAGATAGTATGGAAAGTTAGGGTTCATTAAGTAGTCTGAACTTAAGGATATGTCCATGCCCTAGTTGTGTTCTTAATAGGAATGCTACCCTAATTATCCTTCTATCAACAGGGATTCCTATATTCTAGCAGGGGCTAAACTCAAGAAATTATCAGGGAAGCACATGAATCAAGCAGGATGCAATTATGTAAGTAGGACAGACTAGAAGGAAGATAAGTCATAGACAATTATGGATGAGATCCTATACTCTAATCCTAGGTGCAGGCTTGCTCGGTACAGTAACGTAACCGAGACAATATGCTCTCGACCTGCATGGGCCACCACTAAAAACACTGTCACGCCCCAGTCCCAAAATACGTAGGACTAGGATACGTAACGATGCCAGCCGCCCGTATATATGGCAACTCCAATATATGGAAACCATATATACGTGCGTACGCTGTATAATGAACAACAATTCACCAGTGGTATAATTAATCACAAGTCACAGGGTAATATCTAAATCTCATCCACAGAAATCACATAGACATGAATAACCAATAACTAGGTAACTAAATCTCAACAGTAAATAACTAAAGAATGACAGTCGGATGGAAACAAATCCACTGCCGATATGGAATATAAAAGGAACCAGAATACACACCATAAAAGATCAACATCTGACAATCCCGAGGCTCGAAGAGAAGACCTCCTCGGAAAATATATAACCTGTCCGGATCTGTGCTCCTGCGAGTACTCAAGAACATATACACCTGGCAGGGGACCAGGTCCTCAGAGGGACATAGCAAGATACATAAAAATGACATGCCATAATGTAAATACTGAATAAATAAATGGGGTGTGCTAACCATCTAAGTGAATGCAATTTAAAGACCTTGTAGTACGCATGGGAATGTGTGGCTAGACATATGCTGACGTAATTCACCAATCATCGGGACTGGCTAGTATATGTGTCATATGCCCCCGACTCAGGGAACTCTGCAATCGTCCATCTCCGAGGAGCATAGATCGAAGGATAAAAGACTCAAGGAAGGGGTGTCCCATACGCCTACTAAGTGTCTTTCCCGCCCAATATAGATGTACAAGTCGTGAAAACGACGTGGACACCTCCTACTATGATGCAAGTCTCAATAAAATAAACAACTGAGCTAAATACCACTACACGTGTTGCTCACACTGATGGCCAGTCGCGCATGAGGCACGCGTCCCTACATGTACTCACTCTGTGACGTGTAATGATACGTGTCAAGGCCTGAGAAGTTATATCAATAACTTCACAACTTTAGGTGGGTCTACTAGACACTAGGTCAGACACAAGTCCTAACGTCAACGCCATCGTTGACTGCACCCGAGTCTGCTCGGACGCGCACATTTATATAATATTAAAATAAATAGACATGACTAACAATAACTGAATTTAAACAGTACAACAAGGCAAGGTATACTTGCCTGGCAAGAGAGCTGCAAAATATAACGTCCAGATGTCAAGTGCCAAAAGTCAGAAACAATAGCCTCAGAATAAATGTCTCCGGATGCTGAAATAAACATCACTAACAGTCTCAGAAAATATCAAATAGCTAGAAACGCCTGTCCTTAAGTCCAATTTGGACACAGGGGCAAAAATGACAGTTTTCGGTCAAAGCGGGGTCCACATGTGGGCCGCTTTGCACCGAAAAACGTGTCAGGGTCAAAGGTCTCCAAATTCGCCAAACTTAGTGTCAACAAGTCCAGAACGATGATACGAACCCAACGGAACTTCCAGAATTGGATTCCGGTGAGCCGATCACAAAATCGCCCGTTAAGTGGAGCCGGTGGGGCCCACGATACGCGATTTTGTCAACGTTCTCAGAATCGAACCAAACTTGGCTCACAGGACCAGCGTATTGCTACGAGTCCGATGGCGCAAGTTTCGTCTCGATCCGACGTGTGTACACAAAGTTGCAGCGTGTTCCAGAACTGACGGATACGGGACGGTGTCGGCGGATACGCGTTGATTCCGGTGTGCACGCACATCCAAATCAACTTCTCCGAATTCCTACACGTCCGTATCAACGTCGCGCACGTTTCGGTAAAGACCGCGTGCGACCAAGTCGTCCCGTTTGGCGGGGCGTACCCAGTTCCGGGGTGAATCGGGTCGTTGTTTTTCCTGTTTTTGGATCGCGCTTTGCGATCGCCACAGGACGCGATGCGCCGAGCGGGTTGCACGGGCACCGAGAGGGTTACACAGTCTACACAACGCAACTGACGGAATTGAAATCGGAATTACGACGAGAGAGATAAATATACCTGAACAGGGCTCCAGAAACTTGCGTTTCTCGTGTCCGACACGAGTCCGAGGGCTGTGTCCGTGTCCTGTGCCCTGTCCGCGTCCACGGCGACCCTAGGGTTGCTGGAGACCGGCCGGGGCGGCTCGCTGGAGGAGGGCGGCCGGTGACGGCGCAGGCTCGGACGGCCGGAGGCGGCTTCGGGAGCTGACCGGAGTCGGCTGGGAGGAGAGGAGAGGTGGTGGTGACATTGGTGCTGGTGGTGGAAGATGGTGGTGGCGGCGGACTGTGATGGGGTGGCGGTGGTGGTGGAGAAGAAGAGGAGGAGGTCGGGAGGCGGACGGAGGTCGCCGGCGGGGTCGGCCAGCGGGAGGGGAAGAGAGGAAGGAGGAGGAGAGAGGGAGGCGGGGTTGACGAGGGCGGGCCAGTGGAGAGGGGGAGAGAGGACGGCGCCGGCGGCCAGCGGCCGGCGGAGAGGCGGCCGAGCGGGGGAAGGCGCCGACGGCGGGGAGGGAGAGAGGGAGCGGGGAAGAGGAAGAGAGGGAGAGAGAGAGCCAGGGGGCGGGGGGGCTGGCTCCGCCGCGGGGAGGGGAGGGCGCCGCCGGCCGGGGGGGGTCGGCTGCGGCCAGGGTCGGGGGGGGGGGGGTAGGTTTAGGTTTTATTTTTTTTTCTTCTTCTTATTCTTCTTCGTTTCTTTCTTTCTTTCTTTCTTTCCTTTTCCTTAGTTGCTAAGGCTGCTGTTTCTAAGTTTTCTTAGAATGGTTTTGATTTTTTTTTTCTTTTATTTTCTTTTCTTTTTAATATATAGAAAATTTTATTATTAATATAAGTAAAATATCTAGAGATATTTTACAAGATATTTTGTAGATATTTTGGAATATTTTCGGGATCTTTTCGGGTGAGTCCCGCCTCCAAATGGACGGTGCCGGTTCACCGGCCAATGAGGGGATGACGCCTCGCACTGCAATTTGCAGAAAAGTCCCTGTAGTTTCATAAATTGCGTAAATGTCCTATTTTAGGAAATTGTGCAATTACGAAATTGTCTGGGAAAACACCCGATTCCTAAAAATTCTAAAATTCACAGAATTGAAAGGAAAAGCTGTGTGAGGGTCCCGAGGGGATGGGGGTGAGTCTGGACAGGGACTGGGTATGGTTTCTGGGTGATACGGGTCATCGTATTTAATTAATTAATAAATACTGCGCACGGTGTTCTCTAATTATTTAGAGGCAGGTAGGGTCATAATTTTTCTACGGTGTCAATACACTAAATGTAGTATACTCAGTGTAGAAAATTAATGTATTTTTGTTTGGGCAAAACAGGTGCATGTTGGGCCTCAATTCTCTAGGGGTACAGAGATGGGTAAAGAGCAGGAAATTAAATAGGAAATAAATACAGACTTTTGTAACGATAGTTGTGCGTCTCAAACGAGGCTCAAAATAAAGCATCTGGGAGTTGCACAAAATTCAGGAAAATAGTCTGACATGTCTAGGACAGGTATGTGAACTTCGTTCGGGGATAACAGTCAAGGTAAAGCTCCAAATAATTCGGTGACGGACAGGTGCACAAGTCAACAGGATATGTAGGCAAAATAAATTAAAATATTGCCGTAAATCCTAAATTGTTAAAATAATCCTAAAAATACTGAAATTTGGTCGAGGGGGTTTACAATATATATATATATAGCAGTGGAAGAGGGCATCTGTATCATGTGTCCTTTCTAGGGATACTAACTGATATCAATTATAAGTAACAAAGACTCCTCTTCAATTAGAGTTTTCGACTAACTCTATTAGTAGTTTATACTATAACAAATAAAATCCTACTAAACAAATTAGGTCATCCTTTACATGTATTTTAAGTTTGAGAAATCGAGAAATTCTCATACAAATTAGGTCATCATTTACATGTATTATAAATTTAACAAATAAAATCCTACTAAACAAATTAGGTCATCCTACTAAACAAATTGGGAAGAGATCCTACTAGAAACACCTAAACAAAATGAAGGAGAGGAGTTATCTTCCGGAGAGGAGTGGTAGTCTTGGTCAGAGGAGCGTCAAAGCCGGGAGGAGAGCTTAGGGAGCATCGGATACGAGGCAAGCAACACCGGAGGGGAGCACCGGGGAGGGTCGGAGGGAAGCACCGGATCATGAAGGGGAGCAATGGTGGGAAATCAAAAAAATTGGGACAAATTTTCTAGAGAGTAAATGGGGGGAAAATGAAACTGATCGTGCATATTAAATAGATTTGCGACGTCTTATATGTATCATCGCTAAACATCACAAAATAAAAAATTAGCAATATTTTGTGTACATACCGGTGCTAAACGTCGCAACTACTAAAAACTTAGCGACGTATAACGACTTATAGCGACGATAATATCCCACTAACTAACTGTAGTCACTACGCATCACAATTAGTCGCCAAAAGTGACGTTTGGCAACATCTTACTATAACGTCACTAAATTCTATAATTTTAGCGACGCTTCATTCAGGAGTCGCTGAATACGTCGCTGATATGTCTGATTTTGGTAGTGCGTATTCTGTTGAAGGAGCCTTATGCGGCCACCAAACAGAGTCATATACGGCACCTATGGCCAATCAGCACGATGGCTATAAATAGAAGTAACTTGAACATTCTAAAGGCTGGATTTTTTTTCTGCTTCAGAGAGACTAGACCACCCCCAGGCGAGCAACATGCACAGAAAAGAGAACATAAAAGAACTTTCTCACTCCCGCATCGGACCATCAATGGAGTAAAAGAGTCACTGCAGCCCTCGATCTCCATCGTCACCCCCATAATCAAAAATTGTACTTAGATTATCTGTCTAGGATCTCTTTGTACTTTTTTTAGTTTGTTGATTAAATCAAACTCTTTTAGACTTTCGAATTTAATGGCGAACACGATGTACAAGTAAAACTATGTGGCACACTCGGTGCGAAAGAGAGTATCAACTCGGATACAGGTAGTCAGGCATATAAATCAGTCACTTTAATCTTATTATCACATTGAATCACTTGATCGCGTAGAATCTCCTCAAATCGGGTACATAGATTATCAATCAATCAACTAATTGAAAGCCTTAGTTGTAAAGTCCTCGAATTACTAATTAATGATGTCGGACGGGAGCAAGAAAAAAATATGACCCACTCTGGAGCAGATCCACAATCTTTAAACCAAACAAGGACCGAGATTGCAGATCGTCTCCCTAGCAGAACTACGCCCCTCACTCTATCCGACGAACAAAAATAAATAATCTACTAATCTGAGTCAACTTAGCAGGTATTGGATCACTTCTAACTCAACTGGGTCAATACATAATCTAATCCAACATATAATCATGTCATACGCATAGTCGATTCTAGCACATAGCCACACAGTCTGGTTCACTAAGTCTATTATACTTAGAGCCACAAAATAAGAAAGCACTGAGATCAGCACATAGAATATAACACTCAATAAAATTATTCCATGAAACATTAACTAAGTAAAATAAAACGTACATATGGGTCACTAGGGCCGCATGGGCGCATAACTATGTCTGGCGCATGGGACAGGCCGCATGCACTGATCAGGTGCATGAGCAACTAGCCGTATGGAGCTGGACGCATGGACGAGCTGTTGCATGAACCAACTGGCCGTATGCAACAGGCCGCCGCATGAGACAAGTGCCGCATGGACAAACTGGGCACATGCTCAAGGCAAAGTCCACTCTTTGGGACAAGTGCTAAGTGATGGATCATAAATTTGGGTCAGAGAAGTGATCGATGTGACATGCCATAAATGTGTGTCAGAGAAAAGATAAAAGCATAAAAATGTGTGAACGAAAAAACGTGCAAGGAAAAGACACATATGTCGCATCTAAGTCAAATGATAAGCTGGTCGCATGCACTCTGGCCGCATGGACAACTGGTCGCATAAGCTTCTGGCTGTATGGACACTTGCTCTTTGGAAAATCTCATGCGTTCAGTGTTCTATGCATTCAGCTTAGGGGCACATATACAGAGACAATCATGCACCTAACAAGATAAGCGTTATGCTGGAAGGGGCGCATGTAGCTTGGCCGCATGGAACTCCTTCATCCCAAAACAACACAAACTCCATGGAATAAGCTCCAAAAATCAGAAAAACTTATTTCTTCATAAAATCTTCATTTTAAGTCCAAATTTAGTGAAACAAAAGTCAAAACTACACGAAATCAAATGCTCTATCACATAAAACTATTACTTTTTGAAAATAATAAGTTTTAATAGATCAAAATCAATAAAAACTCATAGAACCCATGAAAGATTATAACTTGAAACAGATTTACTCCAAACCATTCACCAAAACCAAAACTCCATGAACTAAAAATAATGAGTACATCAAGGAGAATATTTCTCATCAAACATATTTTAATTACTACATATATATATATATAAATCCAAAAATTATGGCTTCACCACTTTGAGCAAGATGTACTTGCCTTTGTGGACTAACTAACCTCTTCCTAGAACTAAGTCTAGGGTTAGGGTTTGGGCTACGGTTCGGCCAAGGGGGAGCTCTTGAGGGAAGGAGGAAGAGGAAAGAGGAAAGAAAGTGGAAAATGAGAGAGGGAAGAGAAAATCATATATATATATATATATATATATATATATATATATATATATATATATATATATATATATATATATATATATATATATATATATATATACCAAGTGGAGAAATGAGGTTAGCCATAGGATTAAGTCATGACACTCTCCAAACAAATCTCAACCATCAAAATAGGCTTAGTGGTTCCAAAAATAAACCGGGTCAGGTATCCATCCTACGTACGGGTTCATAGCAATTGCCAATATATGTTTACTATTGGTCTTGGATAGTCTCCCACAATAAATAGGAATTCAAACATATAATATATAGACAGGAACCAACATGCAAAATACAGCAAGAATACATTATCAGAATTTTTTTAAATATCATAAATGCAAGAATACCAAATCTGGGAATGGGTGTGACAACGAGATATTCACGAGTTATCACTGACGAACTTATCGTATCTGCGACACACGATACATTGGGTAATACACACACGCGATTGCCCGATGCCAAATACAATATGTTAACATACACAACAATTTTTACGGTGTCTTGAGGGTCGGAACATGTGTTAAAATGTAAGAGCACAATATCCAACTATATAATACACAAGAAACATTCCAAGCAAAATGGAATGAGTGCATGATAAAATCAGGCGCATATAAATGTTAGCCGCATATGCGATCTGGACGCATACAGGGAATGCAGGACACATGAGATGCAGGCTCATGTAGGACGCATGTAAATCAGTCATGTGCCCAACAAGATGGTCACATGTTGAAAGATGGTGCATGAAGCTGGGCGCATGGAATCCCATCATCCCAAAACAGCACTAACTCCATGGAAAAACTCAAAAAAATCCAAAAAAAACTTATTTCCTTAATAAAATCTTTATTTTAACTCTGAATCCTATGATTCAAAAGCCAAATTGTACGAAATAAAATGATCTATCATATAGAACAACTAGTTTTCGAAAATACTAAGTTTTAATAGATCAAAACCAAGGAAAACTCATGGAATCCATGAAAAAAATCCTAACTTGAAACTCAGATCTACTCATATGCATGCATTAAAATCCAAAGTTTCAAGAACTAAAAATGATAAGGAACACAAGGAGAATATTTTTCATCAAATATATTTTTAATTACTACATATATGAAAATTTTAAAAATTTATGGCTTCACCACTTTGAGCAAGATGTACTTGCCTTGGTGGACTAACAAACCTCTTCCTAGAACTAAGTCTAGGGCTAGGGCTAGGGCTTGGGCTTTGGTCGGCCAAGGGGAGGAGCAAGAAGGAAGAAGAAAAGAAAGAAAGGAAGTAAAAATGAAGAAGAATGAGAGAGGAGAGAGAAAACACTCATGTATATACTAAGGGAAAAAAGGAGATGGTTTAGTCATGGGTTCAACCAAAATGAACCAACCCAAGTGTGCAATCTACATACGGGTCCAAAACTGGGTCATATGGCAATGCCAATGGGTATTCTACTAGTCCCGGCTAGTCTCTCTAGGCAACAAGAAATCAAATGCATAATAAATAAATGACAATACCATCATGAAAATATTATCAAGAAATTTCTAAATTCAGAAATTCAAGAAATACCAAATTTGAAAACGGGTGTGACATGCGAAGTTCAAAAAATGAAGGCAATAAAATCGTTCAAGAAAATACAAGTCACAAAACCAACAAGAAAGTAACCAAGCGGCATCAAAAACGGACAAAGAAATCAGCGCAACGGAAAGGCCCCTCACGACTCTGTCATCGAGTCCTTTCTTGAGGCACGATTCGCTGAATGTGGAACTTGATTCCGAAGAAACCAATCCATAATGAGGAAATGATCTTGATTTAATCTATCCCGATCGAACGATACCAAGTATTTCTTAGCCGTGCTCCCCGAATAGGCGGAACGGGACACTACATAATACGCCCCCGTGTCTCGATCCACTGATCTTTCACCACCAGCCAGGATCTTATGCCTCTCCTCGATAACCACAAGGATCTTTTGGGCATCTTTCTTGCGCCGACCATAACTCACACACATTCAAGGAAGGGGGGGCAGAAACCTGAGCTGGGGAACTTTATTCTGAAGAAACCAATTATCACTACCACATTTATAGATTAGCACATTAGTGTAATTTCCCTGTTTAATTTTAATCATGTAAATATTTAATGTGATGAGTTTTATTTAGATAATTAGAGGTGTTCTTGATGATAGGTTTTAGTTTAAACCCTAGAAACCATTAGGTCTAACCCTAATGGCTAAACCCTAATTTGTGATCTAGCTTTAGAGAAACCCTAATTTTCCATGGTAGTTTTAGATCTCAAACCGTAGAAATGACTAAACCTTAGTTAATTAAATTCTTCATGACTTAACATAGAGGATTAATTTAACCCTTGCATTAAGAACCCTAAACCTAGCCTATATTATAAAGGGGAGCCTCCCTCAACCATTCCTTCATGAAGAAAGAAAACCAAACCCTAGCCTCCAATTGAAACCATTCCCTCACCCACAAATTTCGGAATCCAGCCCTAGGATTCCACCTTCCTCCTCCATCAAAGGGGAAACAAGGAGCTTGGGCCAAGAAGACTTGGAGAAGGAGAACCTCCATTGGGAAACCATCTCCCAATTCATTTTTAATTCTGTTTTTTTCCTTGATTATTGCCCTTTAGGAACCCACCTTATTGTGTAGATTCTGATTTCTAGGGTTATACATGAAGACCTAGGAGAGATTTGTGTTTTTGGCGACCTACGAGTGTTTTTCCCCAATTTATGGAACCCAAACCCTAGGAATTTCGTGTAGGCATGATTACACCTCCAACGTGTAGGGTTAGATCTCGTTTTAGGGTTTTGATTTGGGTTTTTCAGGAAGTTCTGTGTATGGGTTCGATTTCAGCACACCAAGTGCTTGGTGATATGTTTCTTAGGGTTTTTGCCTATCCCTGTATTTTATTTTCTGCATAATTGATATACCAATATATATACCTAACTATTTTTGCATATGTGTATAGATAGGTGGTGATCTAAGGTTTCTGTACAGTCAGGTTTGGCACTGTACAGTGAGTTTGGGGATTTCCACTGAGCAGTCGGGTTTTGGGAAAAAAGTATTCCTGTATAGAGTCGTGTGTGCCTGTGTGTTAGGGCTTTGTATTAATGTGTAGCATATATCTGTGTCAGTGAGTGATGCAGTGATTTGGGTATCAGTGAGTGTATACCTATGTGAATTCTGTGTGTTTACCTGTGTGTATATCAGTATATCCAGATCTGTGTGTGCTGTGTGAATTATCTCAGTAACCAGTGTGTGAGTTCCTGTGTGTGGTGAGGAACCAGTGACTGTGAGTGTGTATGTGAGTGCATCACTGAGTGAGAGTGAATCAGTGACTGTGTGTTCTGTATGAGGGTGTCAGCAATGAGTTGAGTTTGAGTATCAGTAAAATTCCAGAACCTGTGTGTATGAGTGTGTATTCAGTGAGCAGTGGGTGTAGGTATACCAGTATCCATGTGTTCCAGAAATCTGTGTGAGCAGTGAGTGTATCCATGTGTGAGTGAACCAGAGTCAGAATGTATGAGTGTGTGTAGGTGACTGTGTGTATCCTAGAACCCAGAACATGTGTGTGTTAGCTGTGTGTCACAGTGTGTTTAAGTATTAGTATGTATCAGTGTCTACTAGTGTATGTACTAGCCTGTGTATGTGTTAATTTCTGTGTGTTTCCTGTGTAGAGTATCAGTGTTAGAACAGTGGGAACTGTGTGTGTAAATCAGTGTGTGCAGGTGTGTAAGTATGGGGTGCGTGTGAGCTGAGAGTGAGGGACCAGTGAGTGTGTGTGTGACTTGCCTGTGTGTGTGAGTGAGCAGGAACTGTGCAGTTTGGTTTCAGTGTGTCTAGGTATTAGGAGTGTCTGTGTTAGCTAGTGTGTGTGTGTCTCAGTATTCCCAGAGTCAGAATGTCCAGGAACTATGTGTGTGTATCAGTAAATAGGTTTAGTTGTGCCTGTGTATGAATAAGTGTAAGTGAAGTACTAGCAATGCAGTAGCAGACCAGGAACAGTGCAGATTGGCCTGTGTGTGAGCAGTCAATGACAGTCAGGTTAAGTTCTGTGGGTTTGGGATGAGTGGCTCAAGTGTTTATGTGTCCAGGTAATGTTAGGATATAGTTAAGGTACTATGAAACATAGGTAAACATACAAGATAGATAATTATATATATTATTTTGATATATGAAACATATCAGATTAGCTAGTAAACCCTAGTACACTTATACCCTTGGGATTTAACCTAGTATAGACTGAGCCATGACCTAGAAGCCTCATCTTTTTATTTAACTAAACATGTTATTTCCTTTAATTCAGTATTTGACATTTATATTCCACAATTAGGTCTTTGTGACTCCATTTTGGACATCGATCCTCACATATTCTTCGGGACCACAGGCGAGTACATTCTCTGACAGTTTTCGCTTTTGTTGATTACTTCTATAAATCTAGTTGTAGTATATACTTGATTCTGACACTGTGGATACACGAGTTAGCACCCTAGATCCCCGTCATGAGGAGTCATGATTGGAATCCATAGTGCTAGCTGCGGATGGGGAACTATTAGTAGATTATGTGATCATACCCAAACTCTACATGCATCATAGCTCACCCCACATCTCACGTCGGGTGCGGCCTGACCATTTACATGCTTCATAGCTGCTACATATGATTAGCCTGACCATTACATGCATCATAGCTAAACAGATGGTTAGCCTGACCTACAAGAATCATAGCTAATCATATATAACCAGCCTGATCTAGTCCCAAGCCGATCACATAATAAACTGATATTTCAAACACTTAACTAGATGTTTATTCGTTATTTCAGATTCACTTGATCTAGCATTCACTGTATATTGTTCATTGCTAGATGTTCTATTGCCTATTTCATATTCTCCAGTACTCTACATTTCCAGTATTTATTTTCATCTTGTATTTCTTACACTGCTTTATAGTTTTTGTCAACTTAAATGAAACTGCTGTTAGTGTTTGTGCTTCGCTCCAATCCTGACTGGATAACATTTTCAGAGGACCTGGAGAACTTTTGCCCCACCCATTACGGCCCGGGACTAGAGGGAGATTTCACTCCAGTATTCCCAGAGGAATTGCCTATCCTAGAGGAGATCCTACCTGCCTGCACTTAGATTACTCTTTTTCCTGTATTATTGTATTAGACTGAGATTGAGTTGTATTATTATTTGTGACTTTTGAGGACATCTAGACTCAGGACTTGTGATGTACTTATTTGTGTTTGGCTTATGATAGAACTCTTTATTTCCCATTTCTCATCGTGCCAATTACTTTCATATAGCTTGTGATTGAGTATATTTATAGAACTGTGGATTCATATTATCATTGTCCTCCGTACGGAGTTGAGACTATTGACAGGATATATTATGTTTGAGACCTAGACAACGTTCTACCGCCGATGCTGCGGTGTAGGCTGGACGTACCCACGACTCATGTCCAAATTTCGGGTGCGGGTCGTGACACGAATCCATAACGAGGAAAGGATCCTGATTCAATCTATCTCGATCGAACGATACCAAGTATTTCTTAGCCGCGCTCCCCGAATAGGCGGAACGGGACACTACATAATATGCCCCTGTGTCTCGATCCACTGATCTTTTACCACCAGTCAGGATCTTATGCCTCTCCTCGGTAACCACAAGGGTCTTTTGGGCATCTTTCTTACGCCGACCATAACTCACACACATTCAAGGGAGGAGCCAAAAACCTGAGCTGGGGTAGGATGGAGTGAGTTTGGGTGGGCCAGGTATACACTAACTCTAAAAAAAAGTATATATGAAAAAAAACTAAAACTTTTTTGGGGGTGGGATGGAGCACAACCCAGCCCCTACCTTGGGTCCTCTCTTGCATGCATTACTCTTCGCTACGACAAAGAACTCATGTATAACCGTCGTACATCTAAAACAATCTCCCTGCAGCCACCGTCGAAGTTAATTAAGGAATTGTTTGGTTCGGCGAAGTGTAACGAATTAGAAATTTTGAAAATCAATATTTTCCAAGTGCACGCACTGTGGTGAAGTAGAGTGAAATGAAAAAAAAAATCGTTTGGATTTGGGTGCTGAAAATAAATGGATGTTAGAAGTGAAAAATCATAAAAGTGTTTGGATGGCTGTTGAAGTGAGTGAGAAAGTGTAATTTCTGTTGAAGTGACATGATTTTTTTTTTTTTGTTAAAGTAGAGAAAAAATGGTCCTCTAACCAATTCCGCGAAATAAAAATAATTTTTTTTTACTTTCACGCTCCACTTTGGAGAAAAAAATCTCCGATGTCAAAACTTTGATTTCGTGACAGACACAATTTACTGTTCATGTCAATCACAATAAATTTTGTTTACAAATCCTCCAACCAAGTACGTGAAATGACTCCGAATCCAAAATTTTGTCACTTCCGTACTCCAAATCCGTGAACCAAATAGTCCCTAAGAACATTATTGTTGATAGACTATGAAGTACTATTAGTATATAATAATACCATATGTACAGTAATACATTGACGATAGTGGACAAGGACTAGCACAAAGAAAGCCCATATGTTCATGGACTAATCACGGACCTCTTTTTCCTTTTCCCGATTTAATTTTTTTTTTTTTATATGTCTTTTCCACCAGGTTAGAAACTAAATTTTAAAAAAAAAAATCGAATTGTGTCCATTTCTATAGGAACTCCCATCGTAACCAATAAGTCACGATCCCACAAACTTATGCCAACATTAGCTTAGGCCTAAATTGACTAAATTGATATGGCGGGCCAACACCAGCTTAGGCCAGATCCATTCATATATAGCCAAATCTTTAGGATCAAATTCTCCATGAACATTTGTGCTTTGATATGATTGGGAAGTAGGGGGGAATATGTCCAGAGATATCAACTTTGGCATGTCCTTTGTGAAAATTGAGTTCAAATAACTGATTAACTGGTTTACGACAATGAATAAAATTGTTCATAAAACAGAGAACCATGTCATTGCATTTAGAACCCATACATTTGTTTGGTTTTCAATAACTCAATAATTTTTAATTTTTGGCCTATTTTATTTTTTGAAACTTAAGTTGTAGATACACTCCTATTTTGAGTTTACGTAACAAATTCAATTTCCTTAAAAAAAAATTTTCTAAATTCCCACTTCACGTATTTAGTTTTAGACAAAATTTACCGTGAAATGACATTAACCGTAAATCTTGTCTGTCACTGCTTCCTCATTTTGAAATCGAATTTTTTTCTTCTCCGAAATAGTTTTTGTGAAATGTGAAATATTAATTTTTTTACTTCGGATGTTTGATTTGAGTATTAATAATTTCTATTTTAACACTTTTTAAATCATAATAATTACAAAAAAAATACACTTTTTAATTTACTTCAATAATTATCCAAAGACCAAAATTTAAAATTTTCAACTTCTAAACTCTATTTTTTTTTTCTTTCAAAACATCAAAATGAATGAATTGAAAAATATAAATACACAATGTATGTAAAATATATAAAATATTAATTTTTAATTTTTGAATTTTTCACCTGACTGTTGAACAAAGACAAAAAAAATCCCTTAATGTCAGAATATTAGATTCCCGTTGGACAAAATAATAATATATATTAATATATAAAAACAACATTTATTCCACACAAAAGTAACACGTCAAACATTAATGCCTATGTACACTACTTTGTCGCCCACTCAAAACTGTCATGCATCAACAATATGCAAATCATCGAACCCATAGTGATTATAATAACATAATATATACTAGACTAAATTATAACTTATTACCTTCAAACTATCTAAAATGTTCAATTTGACACCCTCAATTTTGATAGGTACTGACTTGATAACTTCAACTATATAATCTTTTTTATATTGATATCAAAAAATAAAAATAAAAAACAAAATTATTCCTACTCTTCCTCTTTCTTGAGTCGGCCAACGGCGAACCCCCCCTCCCTCCCCTGCCGCGTGTCGTCCTCTACGAGAACTTCCACCGCGCATTGACCTGCGCGTGTCGTCCTCCGCCGCGCGTCAACTCCTGCGCACGCGCCTCCGTCACGTGTCGCCCCCTACGCGCGCGTCTCCGCCGCGCGTCTCCCCTTGCGCACCAGTCTTCGCCAGCGCGTTCCCGCGACCCCGCCGCCGCTGCTTTGCCTCCCTGTTCCTGTCGTCGATGTCGGAGAAGGAACGGAGTGCTGGAGAGAGAGGGAGAGGGGGAGGGGGGAGGGGGAGAGAAAGAGGGGGATAATTTGGTAACTTTTTTCTTCAGGATGTCAAGTTACTACCTATCAAAGTTGAGGATATCAAATTAAATATTTTTGATAATTGAGGGTATCAAGTTATAATTTAGACTATGTACTAAGAAATAAAATAAAAATCTAAACCTAAATTCTATTGTCATGATATATAGAATCTAACTTTCAAAAACTAATTAGGAGAAAAACATGAATTTAAACAAAGCCACAATAGAAAATATGTAAGGTGATAAAAAGCAAAGAGAATTAGATGCTGCCAACCATCGGCCAGCCCTCTAAAATACCCAAAATGCCCTTGTGGGTAGAAAACCCCTCAGAGTTCTCCCATTCACTGCGGTCAAGATCGCGCAGGGTTGTCAGGGCGCAATCAATGCGGGGCTGAGCTCACTTCCGCGTCCTCTTGCTGCCTGTGGGCCTTGGTGTCACTTTCCGTAATATAAAGCATCGTTCAGGGGCTGAAGTGTCATAATTTGAAAAGGAACTTCAGGGAGGGGTTTTTGTTGGCTTTGTATTCTTCACAGTTCACACTCCCACCCACTGGAATTCTTCTACTTTCTCTCTCTAGAATTTCTTCTACTTTCTCTCTCTAGAATTCCTCTCTCTGCAAGAAACTTCAATGGCGGAGATCAGCCATCCTCCAATGGAGCAGCTGCAGGACCTGGAGTACTGCATAGACTCCAACCCGCCATGGCGTAAGGACCTCTTTCTTTGTCATTTGTCAATGTGTAGAAACCCTAACAAAATGAGAATAATTCGCCGATTTTCCTAATTTTGGATGGCAATGTTGTTCGAAAGAAGCCATTTTGGGAATACTGGTAGGTGTTTGTGATCAAAAGAGTTTTTTGTTTTACCATTATTTCGCGTTTTTTTGTTGGTGTGGTGATTTTGTGTTTGCTCTTTCGCCCATGTGGTTTGGACTGGTAGTGTTTGTTTTGATACTTGTGGGGTTTTGGTTATGGAGGCGCTGGGAATGTGGGCTGGTGGTGTATTTGGTTTAGGAATGTTTGCCAACGATTAAATTAATAGCTAATGAGAGTTGAGGGTTAAGAGTTTGTATTATTTCAGTACGTCCCAGCAGATGGAATGCCTATTTTGGGGTGATATCTGGGTTCACGCAACATTATAATTTATCATATAATTTGCTTATATGGCGTGCCACCGGAGGTATTCATATTGTTCCAATACGCCACCATAGATGGAATGCCCGTTTTGTGCTGACATCCATATTCGCAAAAGAATATAGTTTACTACAAATTCACTTAAAATGGCGAGCCAGTAAAACTCTAGAGTTTTGATGAGGTTGAGGGTTAAATATTTATTGTATTCCAATATAATAGTAAGAAGTAAGAACAAGAAATAATGTATGTACTTAGGAATGGTTTTGCTAGTGGGGAAATCACCTTCTTTTTATATTAAGTAGCCAATAAGTTTATTGTAGAGAATAACGATACATGAAGAAGAAATGACATCTCACGTCTAGGTTAGATGGTGATCCCTGTGAATCAACAACATTAAATAGTTTTTTTAGATCATAATTCGAATCATTATAGGTTGTGTTTATTGATTAATTAATGGTTGTTGTACCCACTTAAATATAGCACCACCCCAAGCCCTCAAAACTTGGTCAAGAAGTTGGCTAGGCAAACTGGCAAATTCCTTGCATGTGCAGGAATTGTGCGGGTGGCTGGGCTGGATATTAAATTGTTCGTGCAGGTTCTGCTGCTTCTGCATGGAACAGAACCTACCCTCTGAGAGTCTAGAATATGCTCTTTCTGGTGGTTGAGCCAGTTATATAGGCTGGACTAGCTACTCTAGGAGGCTCAGCTGGTTTGGCCCTTATTTTCTGTAGCCATTCTTCTAAGATCTTCAAGCTTCGGTATCGAGTTTTTTTTTTCTTTTCCGCTGTTTCAAGCTTTTTTATTGGTCCATGTTTTCTCTAAGCTCTTCATCTCTCGGTAGATAATCCTGGATCATTATTGTATTCTTCAATGGTTAACCCTCATGTCATATGCCATGCATTTCAATTTTCCCCTCTTTTGCAATAGAGCGGTACAAGGTTGTTGGAGATTTTAATTATACAGTTAATTTCAGAATGGATTATTTGTATAGCTAAAGCCATTAGTCAAAGAACCTTTTGAGGAAGGTTGAGGTGTTTCGGACTTTACTTTAAAAACATTGTTGAAAGGTGTGCCAAATACCCTGCATGACTCACAAACAACTGGCAAACTAACTAAATTTATCATTAGTATACAAATATTTGTGTTGATTAAGCATATTCACAAGGCCTAAAAATATTGTTCTAACTTGAGCTAATTCTCGAAAGTCTTGGTGAGTGCTTAGGGGAACATACCTCATCACAAGGTTAATAATGATAAGGCCTTGTAAGAAAGTCGATTGTAGAAGTGAGTGCTACTGTAGTACCTTTGGTTAGAGAGAGCTGCTGGCACCCTTATCAACACCGGTAAAGACAAATTTGAGGCAAGCATTGGGAAACAATCCTTTCAGGGAGAAGACAATTGGTTCTCTAGTCTTCTGACACATACCATAAGAAAAAGACGCACAGAAGTCTGATTTCAGTTTGCTCAAGGTCTAGAAGTATGTTTCATAGCTGCTGAATTGTATAGCATCCAAAAGCATTAGGGACACAGCATCTATTAGTTCATTTCAGCAATTATTTTTAGAAAATGGTTTATATTGAAGAAGTTAATATCTTTAACACACTGGAATATGCTAATGCAGTGGTGAAAAGTCTGTATTCCTGAGAAATTTTTTCTGGGTACTATGAAGATTTAACACAAAGTTTACTTTCCTAAGTAGGGCAACTTATTTGATACCTAGAATCAATGTTCTAAATTGATGTTATTGGAAACCTTTTCGCTGAACTTATGGTTATACACATAAGAAGGATTTCGAAGAGCAAAGATATCACAATGTGCAGAAGGCAACTTTTTGTAAAGGTAACTATTCCTTCCGTAAGAATAAATAAAATCTAGAAACTATAGTATAAACCATGACCTTTCATCTTTAATTTGTGAATCTGAAAATGAAAGTTGATAATGATCTCGAAGAAAGTTTTCTATTTGGAGTTACAATACAGATTTGAAGACAGGAAGAAGGGGAAGGTGGCAAACTATGACCTTTCATCTTATGATAATGAATTTAACAAAGAGAATTAGCATTGAATATAGGTGGTAGTAATTTTTACCTGTTGTATAGCCTATTTATAGTTCACAGCATTCATATTCTTAAAACTGGAATAAGGTAAAGATAGCCAGTGATGGAGCCAAGATATTTTGTGCAGGGTGCAAAACATTTTGATTAAATTGAATCCAATGGTAATCAATACATACAATTTCAAGTTTGATGCCAGTGACTATATTTTTTCATATATAGAAAGTAACTAATAGAAGTATTTTGATACCACAGGAGGGGAAGAGTGAGCTTGGCTTGTGACCTGCTTGTTGAAAGCTAGATAAGTTTTAACTTTAGCAAAATCTTGAGCCCAAAAACTATTTATGCCATTGTAGGATTTGGTAACATAATGGACTTGCCTCACATTAAGTAGCAATATAATTATACAAACGAGCTATTTCGCAAGCATGATTGGCTTTGTACCCCTATGGGCAATATTCTAAATGGCGGTAGGCGGGTGCGCGGCGGAAAGGGTCCGTCTACCGCCTAGAGGCGCCGCCTAGGCGCTTGATACATTTTGGGTATTTTTTTACTATTTTACCACAGTCTTTGCATAATATGCATATTTTAAGGATTTGTTATGCATAGCTAAGTTGTAGAACTTAGATTTATGAAGTTTAAGTCATGTAAAAGTGACTCATAGGTCCATAATGCTTGCAAAACTATTTTGCCTAAACATCTAGTGAGGTATTGTTCCGTCTAGGCGTTCGCCTACACCGCCGTCTAACTCATTCTACTACAAAATTTGAATTAGAGTACACCGCGTGCCACGTACCCACCTCCACCTATGCCGTCAAACCTTCGTTGGCCGTCTACTCCATCACTAAGGCGCCAACGACAAAAGCGGTACAGAGAGCGACCGCCTACCGCCTAGGCGGTCGAGGCGGGCACCATTTAGAACACTGCCTACGGGATATATTTTTGAACTCATTTTCTAAATGAACATATTCTAGATTCAAGTTCTAGCTCGGTCCATGAACTTTTTAGCTCGTCGATCCTCATGGGTAGCTCGGCTCCTTAACCAATGCTAATTGTCTTCTCACTTAACACTAAGGTTCGCAGTATCGGTATCGGAATCGGTATCAAACAATTCCTATGAGTATCGGGATCGACGGTATCGACGGTTTCAGATCGAAGTATCAGATTTTTTGGTATCGAAAAACAAATAATTAACATTTTAGAAAATATATTTTATACATTTAGGCATAATTTTAAGTATTTTGAATGTTGTTTCTTAGCAGTTTTGAAATTGGATGAATTAGTAGTTGCCGTTTGGTTTACATGCGATAGATAATTTATTTTTCTTTTACATGCATTTATAACCTTACTGTGGTTTTACATCCTTACTGATTGATCATTTTTGTCCCAATTTTTTTTTGTCGAATTGACCGAAAAAGATACCTCCAATGTCAGATTAGGATCGGGACATGCCAAATCGTATCGGTATTGGCCGTACCAGATCAGTATTGGTCGATACTGCAAACTATGCTTAACACTCAATTATATATATAGCATGAAATTGTAAGAAACAATATAAAGAGGAAGAAACAAAAATAGCAAAAAAATTTTGTTAGCAGTGTTCTAAAAATCGGGCTAGGTGTCCGCCTAGGAGCTAGGCGCCAGCCCACCGCACCGAACACTCCATGTTCGGCGGTCCTAGGCGCTAGGCGGCCTAGGCGGGTCTTTGCGGAGCCTAAGCGGCCAGTTTTTCAATTTTTTTTTTATATCTTTTGTTTGATATATATATATATATATATATATATATATATATATATAATCGGCCGCCTAGGCGGCCTAGGCGCTAGGCGGACCTCAGGCCCACCGAGTCCGCCTAGCGATTTTTGGAACATTGTTTGTTAGCATTACTAGATCCTTAATATCGGCACAAAATATTTTTTTGTTAATGTATTGATGACCAAAGGTTTTGAGGTAAGCCCATTTACTTTAAGAAAAGCTAAAAGTGTTTCTTGACCCACAATAATCGATAGCATAGTTACCATTTTTAAGATTGGAAGCCAGAAAAGGCAAAGGGAGCACAGGCGAAAATTCTTGCCAAACTTTTGTGGATAATAGGAAACATGAGTGTGACATGGGTTGATATGGTACATAATGAGAAAGTATTGGATTCAAAGAGGAAATTATAGGAATCATGAAGGTAGCAATATGGTTATGGGTGGGATACTGAATTAGGAATCTAAGAGACATTATGTATCTTGGAAGGAAACTAGGGACTGATGTTCAAATCCTTGAGGTAATAATGAATATGAGTTAAAGAAAATGAAGTCAAATAATAACCTTAAATTAGTAGAAATACTTAACAATCCATGTAGTCATGTATTAACACAAACATTGAAAATAATAAGTTCTTCGTAAATCCAACAATTTTTGTGAAGTTCTCTAGTTTTTCTAGTTTCCCCTTGTCTGTTTGTTAGTACCAAAGACATTTAGCAGATACCCTAGGTATCAAAGGATGAATTGCCCAAGACTCCACAAAAGTTCTGTTTCGGTTTTAGAAACACATTTTGCACTCTGGAAAGTGTTTTCCAGCAACTATGGTTGATCAATTTGTCACTTGCAACATTTTTGAAAAGAATCTTATATAAGCTTTCCTTTGTTATATGTAAATGTTGCTAGTTTGCCTAGTATTGCTTATTCTTGGTTTAAGCATATAGCATCCTAGGTCCTATGATTTAGGTCTAATCTATGTTGCATGAATTCATCAATCTGGGTGTTGAACCCGTCTCACATACATATTGTAGACTAGGACTCTGGTACTTAAACAATACGTGTTGGGTATACTTGTTTAGTGTCCTAGATTTTGAAAGATAGCTTATCATATCTAAGGCATACGAATGACATAAAGGAGATTAAAAAAACCTTATTGTGCCAGTGAGAAGAAATTTCCTTAGAAATTTTGTTTGAAAGAAATGATGAATAAATCTTTTATTATAGTTTTCTTTCCTTTTCAATAAAGTTTTCACCTTCCACTCTCTTTGACTAATACGAATTATAAGTATTGAAAATTTCTACCCTTTTCCTTACAACAACAAGAACAACAATAACAAAGCTATTATCCCAAAGTTTGGGGTCGGCTATTGCTACCCTTTCCCTTGTGAAGAAGAATCTGGGTACGGGTGTTTAACATCTACCATGTGCGTATTCTTGACGTCGATAGTTTACCTATGGTTCAAAAAAGCTCAATAGATATTTCACTCAAGATTCACAATATTGGCCATATAAAACCGTTTTTTGCCTTTACTTATTTGATAATGATCGAAAATATCAAGGTCGATTGTACCAATAAATATTGGTCCAAATTTTTTTTGTATTGGTCAATATGGTCTGCTATCGACATTGGGCTATTTTTCCAACCAAGTGAACTCCCAACCAAGTGAACAACGGAAAAAAATATTAAAGTTCGGGAGGAAACAATGCAAACACAATGATTCGGTTGTGCTGCGAATCACACGTTACAATGTTGATAATATTCCTAAGCGACACATTGTAACTTGTCACTTCATCCGTGTTTACGCATGGTTCATAAAATGCCTTTGTTGATATGCTATTGGTTTAATTATCGAGGTTGACTACAACCAATAAGTATTGTTCCAAAACTTTTGATATTGGTCGATACCATCAGATATACCGTCGGATATAGACATTGGGCTATTTAGCCTGATCAAGCGAATAAAGAAAAAAGTGAAAAAAAGAGGAATGTTTGGGAGAAAATAGTGTAAACACAATGATTCAGTAGTGCTGAGAATCCCACGTTACAGTGTTCGATAATATCCTTATCATTACATTATAAATTCTCATCATTCATCCATGTAAATTATGAAAAAATCAAAAGATAAACAATGAGGAAGAGAAGATAGACAACTACTATTTTTACAGGCTAACTCAAATTATGTTTTGTGGGTGAGCGATTTAACAATGATAAAGATTATCACTCAAAACCATCCGAAACTAACATAAATATCACATAAGTTATGCCTGACTGTATCAAAAAGTATTCTGATTTTCTAATAATTGTCTCTTACTTCTAGGCTAGCTTTCCGAAACCGGAAACCCTAAAAGTCCAATCCCTAACCGCCAATACCGAAACTCATAAGGAGGGATCAATATTGATTCCAAAATTGATACTGTACACCTTGATTTCACTTTGGTGATTTTGAATCATGATTGTCAAATTGTTTTTTGGCCTCTGCAATGCTCTATATGGATTATATTAGCAATTATGTGGTCTGAAGCGGAAGTTGGCTGCAGTGACATTGTGATGAAAGTGAGGGCTGTTTAGAAAATTGATGCAGGTGCAAACAAGGTAATGATAAGTGGTTACATAATTAAATATGATAACTAACTTGGATACTATGCTGAGAAGGAAAAGTTTCTCACTGGAATCTATGGGGCCAAAATTTCCCTCACTTTCAAAAATGTGCTTAATGGACACCTCCATTAACATAAAATAGCATGAAAGGAAAATGTTGAATCATTTTTTTCGCACCTGTTTGCTTAGGTACCTTAGCTTTCTTGTGGACGCACTTAGCCCCTTAGTAACCAATTTGTACGTAAAGAGCTGTGTTCCAGACAGCTTTGTGGATGATAGTCTAGTGCCTACTGGTTTCTCCATGCTTAGATTGGACACATTGTATAGATTATTTTTCTTATACATAAAGATTGTTTCACAAAAGAACTCCAGAGATTTTTTTTCTGGAGTGACAACTAAGTGTCATGAGAGCTTACGCTGTTTTATCTTGACTAGTAATAAATAGCAAGGTTTTAGGTATTGTCCGAAACTGACATGTCTCATCCATTTCAGATTGGAGGGTCCGAAACCCCCCAAACTGACTGATTCAAAACCATCAAACCCCCTGAAACTGTCGAAAACAAAACTCATAGGAAGGGTCCAAAGCCGTAATCGACTTTTGAACATTGATAAACAAGAAAATACAAGTTGCGAGTGACGCACATATCTCATTCGGTTTGTTGATAGGGTTAATAAAATAATTAAGATTCTAAAACTCAGCCAGTATCAATATGCATCAACCCTACTGCGTCGGATTTTAGCCCGCCCGATCCTAAACTGCATAGAAGTATCAGTATTGACCAAATCTTATAGGATCCTTGATGATAAGATTCCTAATTTTGAGTATGAACTATAGAGTTCGTCGTTAGAATCTTCTAGAAAGTTAGAAACAACAAAAAAATGTTGAAATCTTGATAAATCCTAATTTGGATTGCATAAAACAAAAATAAAGAATAAAGGGAGAGAAAGCAAACAAAGAGAGTGGTAGAGGACATAAATTACATGTTAAGTAATGAAACTACCATTTTATACTTCTACAGAAATCATGCAACCATGTAATGGTTCAATAGAACCAACAAATGCTTACAAAAACAATTTATAAAATATTTTTACTTCCACATTTAGTTTTTAAATATAAAATATTCCACATTTCTAATTTTTTTCCTAAAGTGCCAAGACTTGGTATTTCTTCACAGTCCCGAAAATGGCGAATCTCCCACATCAATACTTAGTGAAAGGGTCTGATACCTATACCCAGTTTTTGAACCTTGTTGATGAATTTGCCATTTGATAAAATATCTCATTTTCCATGAATCATACTATACTATTTTCGAATTAATCACTCTTCCGATATAAGAGCGTAATAGTTAAGTATCATGAGGTGCTTACCAAACTTACCATCGCCGGACAAACACCACCCTCTAAGATGCTTCTTTGATCATTTAAAGAAAAAAAAATCTTGAACTGAAGCTAGTATAGAAAATATTACCATTGTGGTGATCTACTTTAGGGGAGCCAAAAATCGTAATGGAAAGGTGTTAGTAGGACAAGTTGTTGGAGTGCATTCCCATATTCAGTTGGAAACTATCTTCAGAGCTGAAGTCTCCAAAAGCTTGGGCTATATGTAGCTATTCTGTTACTATAGAGAAGATCCTCATTAAATTCAGACTTTCTTTACTACTTCTTTTGCAACTGCTCTCCTAGTACCCAAGCTTATGGCTCACGAACTGCAAAAGATTAGAGCTCTTGGGTTGCTTCTCCTGTTAATCTGTGTGAATGTGCTTGCTAGGTCGATATTATTTTTTGAATGTTCTTGATTTATTTCCTTTGTTGTTGGGTGGCCTAGTTCAATTTGTTTGCGGTTTGTGTACTCAGTATTAACTTGTGGTGTCCCCTTACTCCTAGTTATACATGTTATGAACCTAAAAGAAGAACCACTCTATTTAAATTCTCCCCCTCTATCTAAATCTTAAATTGTGGAAGATGTTTGCTAGTTTTTAAATGTATAAAATAAGGATGTCTCGTACCAAAGGCCTGGGCCGAACTTAAGTCTCAGATATAGCATTCATTGATAAAAGGGATGGACATAATTGGTATATGGATCCACTGGTAGAGGCTAGCCTATGTTTTTTTTGGGTTATATTTATCGGATACTTATGTGTGCAATTTCCGTCCTTTAACACTCATACTCAGAAGCTGCCAACTGCCGCCATAATTTCTTTTTTTGCCTGGATTTCTGTTAGTTTCCCCTGAAACTGTGAATCCTATACTACCATTCCAAAAATCAATATAGTTCATGTTTGACTGCATCGTCAGATCATTGACACCATGTTGCCAAGTTTTTAATGGACTACATTGGATGTCTGCTTTGTAATTCTATACTAAAAGTTCCTCTTTGCGTGGTATAATTTGCTATCATTTGTGGCACCATATTTGTTAAATGACTACTGCAACATAGTTTCAGCTTGTACATGCATGTGAAATCATATAATGTAAAATAATATAACTTTGTAACTCTATACTAAATGTGCTTCCTTGCATGCTAGAATTTGCAATGATTTGTGGCACCCTATGTTGTATGGAGACGGATATGACACGACAAGATGGACACGCCACCTATTTGCCCTATGTAATCCTAGTGTCCTGGTTGTGTCATATACAAATACGATACGTGTCTGACACGACACAGCCCAGATTTTTGGGGTGTCTGTGCTTCCTAGATGGCACCATATATAGTACATGACTGGTAGGATGTGCATGCATTGCTGCAGCTGATGTATCTTTATGTGACTTTCTTATGTCCATTTAATATTCTCAAAACTTCAATTTTATTTGGATTATTTTTACAGCTGAAACAGTCTTGTTGGCTTTTCAAAACTACATCTTGATGCTTGGCACTACTGTGATGATTCCCTCAGCTCTTGTGCCTTTGATGGGTGGAACTGATGTAAGTACAAAACTGAACAAGATTGTGGAAGTTTTACTATTTAATTTTACAGAGCTTAGTCCCATTACTCCTTTTGTCTAATAGAACCATTTAGTTGACAGCTTCTTATGTATCAATCTCAGGGTGACAAGATTAGGGTCATACAAACTCAACTATTTGTATCCGGCATCAACACATTACTGCAAGCATTATTTGGGACCCGCTTGCCAGCTGTTGTTGGTGGTTCTTATGCGTATATTTTACCCATCCTTTACATTATTCGCGACTCATCACTGCAAAGAATATCTGATCCACATCAGGTCAGTTGAAATGGTTTTATTACTATTGTAACGTGATTGTAGACTCTGGATATTTCATTTCTTTATCATTTTATACGTTATAGTAAGTGCTCTAACATAAGTTGTCATCCCTTATGTCATTGTGACTTTGAGGTGTGCAATGACCAGTTCACCCTTTAGTTAAAGGTAAAGAAATGGAATCTCTCTCCTCCCCCAAATATACAACAAGGTGTCTTCAGTTGCCAGCACCCACAGAGATATGCCATTGGGCCTTTGTAGAGAGAGGGGAAGAACACTTCCAACTATCGGGTTTACTCCCATCCCCGTGCACCCACTCACCCACTTAATCCCCCCAAACACCCACATATAAAGAGAGGAGGGGAATTAGTTGGGTTATGCCTTTGAGATGATAGCTTGGTTTAATAGAAAATAGAGGGTTGTGGATAATGCAGGGTTGGGATAGAATGTCTGTGCTAAATGGTTAGGTTTTGGACAGAAAATAAGATTAGTGGTTATTTCCTTGGAATCTTATAAAGCTAAAATGCTAAAAAGCAGCATGTGTATCTCACAGGAATGCTTGGTTTAACAAAATTAGATGAAGTTAATCATATTCCGCCGCCAGAAACTTTTATGGTAGTATCGTAGTAAATAATCAATACAAGGAAATTAAGTGCTGAATGGTGATAATTAAATGTATGTCGTGCTATTTATCCTTTTTTGATATTAAGTATTTGATGTTCTCTGAAAAGTTTCTCACTTGCAGAGATTTGTACATACAATGCGTGCTATTCAAGGTGCACTAATTATATCATCAAGCTTACAAATAATACTAGGCTATAGCCAGCTATGGGGAATTGTTTCAAGGTATCGCTTTTTCAATGTTCTACTCTGATAGAGGCACTTACGAAGGTCATAAATCATCAAATATTTTTTCACAGGTTTTTTAGTCCACTTGGGATGGCACCTGTCATTGGTTTGGTTGGTTTGGGTCTATTTCAGCGAGGTTTTCCTGCGGTACATCACTATTCTTGAGTCATTTAAATTGTGTTGATAAGCTCACCAGTACTTGCCTAAAATAAGAGAAACATATACATATGAATTATGTGTTGTTCAGGTTGGGAATTGTGTGGAAATCGGCATACCAATGCTCTTGTTGGTAATTGGTCTGTCACAGGTATTTCTGTAGGAAAGCTGCATTTTACCTAATTATTTTCTATTATGTTGTTATTTACCAGAATATGATACATTTTTCTTGATACCTGCAGTATCTGAAGCATTACAGACCATTCAGGGATATTCCCATCTTCGAACGCTTTCCAGTTATTATTTGTGTTACTGTCATCTGGATATATTCCATAATCCTAACAGCTGGTGGTGCCTACAGACATAGACCCATGAAAACTCAAAACAGCTGCCGAACTGATCGAGCAAATCTCATATCCTCAGCTCCTTGGTTGAGCACTCAGAACACATGCTTATCTGGCATAATCAGCAAAAACTTTATCGTTGTTATATTTACCTGTTGTTTTCTCAGGTTCAAGTTTCCATACCCTATGCAGTGGGGGGCACCAACATTTGATGCTGGTCATGCAGTTGCCATGATGGCTGCTGTGTTTGTGTCTCTAGCAGAGGTAATCTCTTTATGATAATTTTGGCGCCTTCCACATTGCATTTTTACAGGGTTTGTCTGCATGCTGCAGTCGACTGCTGCTTACAAGGCTGCCTCCCGTCTAGCAATTGCCACTCCTCCTCCTGCATATGTCTTGAGCCGGGGAATTGGTTGGCAGGTTTGTTTCTTTTAATAAATTGTCTTGTTTGTGTGTTTTATCCAGGCTGTCATTTTGCGCTAGCAGATTAACAATTGTTTCATATAACTTTAAACCTAAACAGTTATAATTGTTTATATCCAGTTTTGTCATTTGTTTCACTTTCAAGCTAATAGTAATCTTTTTCAAGGCTAATTTTGATTAAGCATAAGAAGAAACCTTAAGAGTCTTGAGTAGAAAATTTGTTTGCTAACAATTAACAAGTTTAATCTACCGTCAATTGCTGATCAAGGGGTCTATTGAGAAGGGTTGGGGAGGATATGGGGTACTTGCTCTAGGAGTTATGAGTATGCTAATATTTCTTTTTCTGATGACTATTAGTTCACATTTTTTGGCTATTAAGCAAAGTCATTAATGCTTTAATAATTTTAGTTTGGAGCTGAAGCATGAGGGTGAACTTGTTTTAAAGGTGAATCTCACAAAGTTTTTTGACGTGATGTGCATATTTGTACTCTAATAGGAGACACCTTGCTTATATCGTTGTTCATTTTTAACAGTCTCAATTGCTAAAGTTATAGAAGATATATCCCTTAAATGAGCAGAATGTAAGAAAATGTTCAAATAACCAATCTAGAAAATTTTGAGATAAATGGCTTTGTTGTTGCTATAGGTCTAATGGACATCATGTTTATATTCTAAACTGAAACTTGTAGGATATTAGCAAAAAAAACAAAAAATCAATTTATAGATCAAATACTTCCAACATACAAAACTTGGTTTTGCAATAGACATGCCATCAGAATTGAAGGTGTGATTCTTGCAGTATCATACATTCTATAGAATGCAATAGCACTGTACCAGTGATATTGGCAGTATCATCACTAGTAGTTACTGTATGCTAAGTTAGATGGAATTTGTAATCACTTCAGAGAGAAATTGTATGTAGAAAGTGAACAATGTTAGGAACAGATTGAGCGGTGGATATTCTTTATCAGATTAATTGTTTGTAGAGAGAATAATGGTAGGAGCAGATTGTAGCATATAACAGTTTGCGGGTAGGTGAAGTGTCCATGAAGATCTTGTAAAAATGTCTCTCGTCAGTTGGTACATGAAAGAGTAATGGGAAAAGAAAATCCGACAACTAATGAGAAATTCTCTTATGCAAGGTGAGTATATGAGCAAAGGACGGTATTCATTTTCTGTTAGCAATCCGCTTTAACTTTACTTGAATAGTCTCATGATGTTCATAGGAAGCTTATTATAATTGACATGCCTGGCCAACTTTTTTTACAACTAGCAAAACAGCTATCAGTTGTTTTTGCATCGTATTGGCATGTCTTGGAACTTTTTATTATTAATTGGAATCACACATCAAAATTTTGGCTTTTTAGATGCAGCAGGTTATAATATATTATCTTGGTCATTTTTATTCATTGACCTATGCAGGGGATAGGTGTGCTCTTAGATGGTCTATTTGGAACTGGGACAGGTTCCACCGTATCTGTGTAAGGCTTTTAGGCATTTCCCCTTGTAACTCTAGTGATTGTGGTGAGGTAAATAATTCTATTTTCTAGATGACATTGGCAATGACAATGACAGTGAGTGGTCTAAATTTAAGGGAGAACGTGGGGCTTCTTGGTCTAACTCGAGTTGGTAGTCGAAGAGTTGTTCAAGTATCTGCTGCATTCATGATATTCTTTTCCATCCTAGGTGCATATTTGTCCTAACATCTGACAATGTGCATATTTCACCTCCTGGTATATATATTATGTGACTGAATGGGTTTTTTTATTTCTCGCATATTTCAGGAAAATTTGGAGCTGTCTTTGCATCCATTCCATTCCCGATTTTTGCTGCATTGTATTGTGTGCTTTTCGGACTCGTTGGTAAGTGATGCCCCACAGGGCTTCAGTTCCAATAATTTTTTTTTTCATCATAGTTATAATTGTTTAAATTTACTTGCAAATGTTTCTCCAGCCTCTGTTGGGATATCTTTCCTTCAGTTCACAAATATGAATTCGATGAGAAACCTCATGATTATTGGACTTTCACTCTTCCTTGGAATATCTGTACCACAGTATTTCAGTGACACTTTCAGTTCTTCCCCACATGGCCCAGTTAATACTCATTCAGGATGGGTTAGTTCATCATTATCTGAAAAAAGTGATATTCTGTTTGAATTGAACTATTAGTACATATATTAGTAATATGTTTTGGTGTCTGCAGTTTAATGCCTTCCTAAATACCATATTTATGTCGCCTCCAACTGTGGGATTAATAGTTGGAGTGTTTCTTGACAACACACTGGACGTGGAAAAATCTATGAAGGATAGAGGTATGCATTGGTGGGTGAAGTTCCGAACATTCAGAGGAGACAACAGGAACGAAGAATTCTACAACCTTCCATTCAACCTCAATATGTTCTTCCCACCGACGTGAGGACCTGCAGTTCCGTTGACAATGCTGAGCTGCTCCATTTTGTAATTTAATCGAGTAGAAAGGACCAGCCAGCATATTTTTAATGTCTTGAGGTTGTTGGTATTGTCCTTGGTACTGACCAACTAAACTGGGATTGGGAACTCTTAATTTTCTTGCTCCTGCTGTCTCCTGTTAATCTCTCTCCTTGTAATTTTGAAGGGACAGCTGATCAATATATTTATGCTTACAGCATTTCTGGTTGCAATTTCGACCCGTACAGTATTTCATTCCAGATGTTTGTTGTTGGCAATAAGAGTGACACATGATATATTTGGTGAACAGTGACCAAAACATTCATCTTCAGTACAAAGGGATAATTAATATTGTGATTTTGCCGGAAAGAGTTTCTCAACATTAAAAATAAAGACCAGGTTTAGTAGGTTTTCTGAAAATGTACTTATCACATCTTCCTAGAGTGCCGTTGTATATTTTTCACCCAAATCCTTTGAAATAAGATGTGTGGCTCAGTTTGGGGGAGTCCTTATCGCTCCAAAAGTTTCCACCATTTGCTTGTCCAAACTTTGGCCACTATAATCCTTATTATGCAAGTTCCTTAGCTTTGGAAAATAAAAGAAATGCATTCAAGAAGAAAAAATGAGTAAAATTACAAAATCATGAGGACTTAATTCATTAGTTTTGTATTCATTTGGTAATAGAAATTTCAAAAATGATAAAACTTAGCACTCTTCTACAAATCTTCTACAAATTAAAGTCTTGGTAAATTCGTGGCCAAAACAATGGAAGTTTGGCTGGAGGAAATCTCAACTGGCGTGGTGGTCCTGGTGGATGGAAAGAGAAGAGAGGACACAAAACATATATATATATATATATATATATCATGATGAATTCTAATCTTTTGAACTCATCTCTCTTGTGAATTCCAAAATTTTAATAAATGGAGGTCACTTATTCCACTAATAATTAATTTTACCTTAAAATCGAGTCGGAAATAACGTCTTGTGAGTCCATTTTTGTTCATCAGTGTTTTAAAAATGGACTCAACACCAGTGTTTTAAAAATCGGATCGGACTGTTCGGTTCAACCGATTGATCCGTGAATCGATAGTTATTTCGGACCGAATCAGTATTGACCCACTGGTTTTTTTTAACTAGTTGTAAATAAATATTTTTGTAAAAATTAGTATTAAAAAAATTTGAACTTGAATTACTTAGATTAATCCAGTAGTTGAACAATTGTTTGAACCAGATTTGACCTCTTACTTTATTCGGATGAATATCCTAACTGTTCGGTAGAGTTAGCGTGGGTCAAATTAAAATCCCTTTTTGACACTCCAAGAACAAGTTTTGGAAAAAAAATAAAAATAAATCAAATATTGTTATGGACCAGATACACAAGACAGTCCAGCCCATTTCTTCCTCCATCTACATAAAATAGAACATTCTGGAAATTACTTTAATACCACCCCCCACCATTTCTAGGGTTCCCATTTATACTCACCCCCGTCCCCCACTAAAACCCCCAAAACATCATCCGCCATCCCCACATACATCCCAAAATGGGGAAATCCAGCAACCGCAAGAAGAAATCCTCCGCCGCCTCCACCTCCGCCGCCGCCGGAACCACCGCAACCGCCGCCCCCTCCGCCGATCCCGACCCCTCCGTGTTCCTGAAGCGCGCCCACGAGCTGAAGGAGGAAGGGAACCGTCTCTTCAGCCAGAAGGACTTCGACGGAGCCCTCCGTCAGTACGAGCTCGGCCTGAAGCTCCTCCCCCGCGGCCACGCCGAGCGCGCCCTCTTCCACAGCAACCGCGCCGCCTGCCTCCTCTCCCACCGCCCCGTCGACCACGAGGCCGTCGCCGCCGAGTGCTCCCTCGCCCTCCAGTCCCAGCCCCGCTTCCCCCGCGCCCTCCTCCGCCGCGCCCGCGCCCTCGACGCCCTCCGCCGCCCCGACCTCGCCATCCAGGACGTCCGCTCCCTCCTCTCCTTCGATCCCGACAACTCCGACGCCCTCCTTCTCCTCCGCAAGCTCCAGCACGACACCCTCTCCTCCTCCGCCCCCGCCTCCCCCAATCAAGATCATCCACACAGCAGGCCTTCCCCCGCCGCGCTTGGTGCCTCCGCGGTCCGCGGCGTCCCCATCGCAGGCCTCGGCCCCTGCCTTCCCGCCCGTCCCGTCAAGAAACCCCCCTCCCCGTCTCCTCCTCCTCCGATTATCAAACCTGAAAGGTCGGTTCTCGATACGCCCGCGCCGCCTCTGGTTAATGGGGTTGTTGTGAATGCTGCTACCGCTAAGCCGCCTCCTCCTCCTCCTCCTCCTCCTGTTGCGGTTAAGGTGCCAGCGGTTAGGAGGTTTAGGTCGTTGAAGCTGGTCTACGATCATGATATCCGGCTCGCGCAGATGCCGGTCGGGTGTAGGTTTAGGGAGCTGAGGGAGGTGGTGAGGAAGAGGTTCCCCTCGTCGAAGTCGGTTCTGGTCAAGTACAAGGATTCGGACGGGGATTTGGTTACGGTGACCTGTACTTCGGAGCTGAGGTTGGCAGAGTTGAGTGTTGGGAAGAAAGGTGGGGAGAGGGACGAGGAGAAGGATGAGCTTCCGGTTTTGAGATTGCATGTGGTGGAAGTGAGTCTGGAGCAGGAGCCGACTTTGCCGGAGGAGGAAGAAGAGGAGATGGAAGAGGAGGAGGGAAGTTTGGTTAACGGGGATGAGAGTGTGGCTGTTTCGTCGGGCGGGGATGATTCTGGGGGCTTACATGGATTGGAGAATGACGTGATGAAGTCCGGGTCAGAGGAGGAGGTGGTGGAAGCGTCAGCTCCCCCGAAAGAGAAGGACGGGAAGAAGGAATGTGATCATGCTGACTGCAAGGAGGTGGAGATCGACGACTGGCTGTTTGAGTTCGCCCAGCTGTTTCGCCAGCAGGTCGGGATCGACCCGGATGCTCACTTGGACCTGCACGAGCTCGGGATGGAGCTGTGCTCCGAGGCGCTCGAGGAGACGGTGACCGGTGAGGATGCACAGGGACTTTTCCATATGGCTGCTGCGAAGTTCCAGGAGGTGGCGGCTCTGGCTTTCTTCAACTGGGGGAATGTGCACATGTGTGCTGCGAGAAAGAAGATACCGCTGGATGAGTCTTCACCGAAGGAAGTCTTGGCTGCCCAGCTCCGTGTTGCATATGATTGGGTCCGTGAGAGGTATGCTCTCGCGGGAGAGAAGTACGAGGAGGCCCTTCGAATAAAAGAGGATTTCTACGAGGGTTTGCTTGCGCTGGGGCAGCAGCACTTCGAGACTGCAAAGCTGCATTGGTCTTATGCTCTTGCTAACAAGGTTGACTTGACAGCATGGGACTCCTCGGAAACGCTCAAGCTTTTTGATAGTGCGGAGGAGAAGATGAAGGCAGCAACAGAGATGTGGGCGAAAGTGGAAGAACAGAGGATCAATGAGCTCAAAGACCCTGCCATGAGTAAAAAAGAAGAAATACTAAAGAAGCGGAAAAAACAAGGAGCAGCAGCTGATGCTCAAGAAGACATATCAGCTGACGAGGCAGCAGAGCAGGCTGCAGTGATGAGATCTCAGATACATTTGTTTTGGGGCAACATGCTATTCGAGCGCTCACAAGTTGAATTTAAGCTAGGGTTCAGTGATTTGATTTGGAAGAAGAACTTTGATGCAGCTGTTGAACGGTTCAAGCTAGCTGGTGCTTCGGAAGCAGATATTTCTGTAGTTCTTAAGAATCATGCATCTAATGCCACAAACCTCACAAGTATGGAGTGTGATGAAAAGAATGTTACTAGTACCAGTGCTGATACTTCTGAAACGAATGTTAATGACGAAGACAAACATGTGCTAGATAATTGACTCATAGTGAGCCTTTCGTTGATTAATCTGAAGTGGATGGCTATATAACAAAGAGATAGCCACCCCTACATTCGGAGTCAAGATGCCAACTGTTGTACTTCATATATATGCTTGGTGCTGGAAACACATCCATTGCTGTCGTGAAGGAAGTTATCTTTGTACCAGGTGTGTGCCTTTTGAAACGTTTAGATCAAGATTATCAAGATCCATTCTTAAAGGTTAATTTTTTTTATATTTAAAGTTGCTCTTGGCACTAGTATAATTGATGATCTATTTGTAGGTGCCAAATGTTTTCCTTCATGCTACTTGTGAGCTGAATTAGAATGACTTGGTTATTAGTTCTTCAAGGAATTGATACCACTAGTTGTATGAGTAGAATAACTTGTTGCTCTATTGAATTTTTTTTTTTTTTTGGAATTTTTGGATGCAGTTATGTTGTATGGTCTGAATTTGATGGTTATTGTGCCACATGGGTTGTTGAGTCAAGGTTTTATCTACTAATTGAACTAAAACCGTGTTTCGAGTTGTGAATTGAAACTATGTAAGGGTGTCTTATCTCATATCAGAATTGATTTTTATATCCTCATCATCCTATATCTTGATCTGTATTCTCAGTTTTTTTCTACAATATGTTTCCTTAGTTTACGAAATAGTTAAAGACTCCAAGAGTAACTGATTCCTAACTTGATATCAAGATAGACATGCTTGTCATTGAATAGTCAAGAATGCATATAACATTTCCCTATTGAGTGACTTCCTTCCTTCTGTTTTTGATATTAGAACCTCTTTCAATTAATATTTCTATGACTGTCTATGTAGAAGACTAGGTTACCATTTTTTGTTATTGCAGTTAATCTAGTTGATGGTCTTCACAGCTGCATTTCAGTGTCTACACTGCAATAGTTCGGATTCCGTTTATCAACTTTTATCATAGGAAATGAATTTCATCATAGTAAGTATAGCTAAAACTATAGTATATTGTATTATTAAATCAAGAATTTGAAGATTGACATAATCCCATGTGAAAACATCATCATTTGAGCCTTCTCCAAGCAGAATGGGTTTGGCTATGGAGTGTAAGCAAGCTCCATAAAGGATTTTATACTGTTTTTCTGAATGGTGGTCGATTTTATGTCAACCCTATATGTTTCTGCCTAATTCTTAGTTATGAGCATCAAAGGGTCATGCCATAAAACCTAGACAGGTAATTGGCAATTAGGTAGATCTACCTTCATGATATGCTCTTTAAGCTCATGCAACTGAGGAGTACCCTGCAAGTTCTTCTAGACGAAGAATATAAAGTGTCAACCCTATATGTTGGTGCTTAATTTTTAGCCAAGGTAACTACAAGCATCAAAGGGTCATGTCATAAAACTTAGACGGTTAGTTGGCAAGTTGATAGACCTACCTTATGGATATGTTGATTAAGCTCTTGCAACAAAGGAATATCCTCCAAGTTCTCCTAGAACATGAAGAGTATAGACGAAGAGTTAAGATGACACAATTTGCTACATGGAATTGCATTCATCTCTGTGACAAAAGAAAAAAAATTGTGGAAAGGAATGACAATTCCATATATTAAGTGCTATCTTTAAAATATTTAAATTCAAAAGGATACAAGGAAAAGTTAAAAAGAGTTAAATTCGAAAGGGTACAAGGGAAAGTTAGCGACTACTCGAAAACGTGAGATCTAACTACTTGCAATATATATATATATATATATATATTTTATATTTGCGCTATATCTATGCATTAGGGAATGGGGCTAATGGAAAGCCGAGTATACCAAATTATATGTGAGTATAATGTTAATGACAAAGTTAGGTTTGAAATTTTGAATCGACAGCAAGGAACCAAATTGGTTAGTGTTGTAAATGTTGATAAAGATTCAACCCGGATGGGATATGGAATTTACCCTCTACTACTTGGTATGGTACACTAACTTGTGATGAATAAGATAGCTAATTCATTTTGGCCAATGGATTTTTTTCTGTACCTTAAAGACTTCAAATATTTAGTAGAAGATATTGACAAGGCACCATACATATGTTGCACTAATACATATACGGATAAGGACACAATAGGGGTACGTGAGGAGTACCTAGCAAGTTCTTCTAGACGTAGAATATAAAGTGTCAACCCTATATGTTGCTGCTTAATTTCTAGCCAAGGTAACTACAAGCATCAAAGGGTCATGTCATAAAACTTAGACGGTTAGTTGGCAAGTTGATAGACCTACCTTATGGATATGTTGTTGATTAAGCTCTTGCAACCAAGGAGTACCCTCTAAGTTCTCCTAGAACATAAAGAGTCTAGACGAAGAGCTAAGATGACACAATTTGCTACATGGAATTGCATTCATCTCTGTGACACACAAAACAAATTTGTGGAAAGGAATGACAATTCCATGTATTAAGTGGTATATTTAAAATATTTAAATTCAAAAGGATACAAGAAAAAGTTAAGAGTTAAATTCGAAAGGATATAAGGGAGAATTACTGACTACTCGAAAACGTGAGATCTAACTACTTGCGCTATATGTTTTTCTTTTTCTTTTTTTCTTTTTTATACTTGCGCTATATCTATGCATTAGGGAATGGGGGTAATGGGAAGGCGAGTATACCAAATTATATGTGAGTATAATGTTAATGACAAAGTTAGGTTTGAAATTTTGAATCGACAGCAAGGAACTAAATTGGTTAGTGTTGTAAATGTTGATAAAGATTCATCCGCGGATGGGATATGGAATTTGCACTCTACTACTTGATATGGTACACTAACTTATGATGAATAAGATAGCTAATTCATTTTGGCCAAAGGATTTTTTTTTCTGTATCTTAAAGACTTCAAATATTTAGTAGAAGATATTGACAAGGCACCATACATATGTTGCACTAATACATATACGGATAAGGACACAATACGGATATGTGAGGAGTACCCAGCAAGTTCTTCTAGACGAAGAATATAAAGTGTCAACCCTATATGTTGGTGCTTAATTTCTAGTCAAGGTAACTACAGGCATCAAAGGGTCATGCCATAAAACTTTGACGGTTAGTTGGCAAGTTGATAGACCTATCTTATGGATATGTTGATTAAGCTCTTGCAACCAAGGAGTACCTTCCAAATTCTCCTAGAACATGAAGAGTCTAGACGAAGAGCTAAGATGACACAATTTGCTACATGGAATTGCATTCATCCCTGTGACATTGTGGAAAGGAATGACAATTCCATATATTAAGTGGTATCTTTAAAATATTTAAATTCAAAAGGATATAAGGAAAAGTTAAAAGAGTTAAATTCGAAAGGGTACAAGGGAAAGTTACCGACTACTCGAAAACGTGAGATCTAACTACTTGCGCTATATGTTTTTTTCTTTTTCTTTTTTATACTTGCGCTATATCTATGCATTAGGGAATGGGGGTAATGGAAAGGCGAGTATACCAAATTATATGTGAGTATAATGTTAATGACAAAGTTAGGTTTGAAATTTTGAATCGAGAGCAAGGAACCAAATTGGTTAGTGTTGTAAATTTTGATAAAGATTCAACCGAAGATGGGATATGGAATTTGCACTCTACTACTTGATATGGTACACTAACTTATGATGAATAAGATAGCTAATTCATTTTGGCCAAAGGATTTTTTTTTTTTTTCTGTATCTTAAAGACTTAAAATATTTAGTAGAAGATATTGACAAGGCACCAAACATATGTTGAACTAATACATATACGGATAAGGACACAATACGGGTACGTGAGGAGTACCCTGCAAGTTCTTCTAGACGAAGAATATAAAGTGTCAACCCTATATGTTGGTGCTTAATTTCTAGCCAAGGTAACTACAAGCTTCAAAGAGTCATGTCATAAAATTTAGACTGTTAGTTGGCGAGTTGATAGACCTACCTTATGAATATGTTGATTAAGCTCTTGCAACCAAGGAGTACCCTCCAACTTCTCCTAGAACATGAAGAGTCTATACGAAGAGCTAAGATGACACAGAGCTAAGATGACACAATTTGCTACATGGAATTGCATTCATCTCTGTGACACATAAAACAAATTTGTGGAAAGGAATGACAATTCCATATATTAAGTGGTATCTTTAAAATATTTAAATTCAAAAGGATACAAGGAAAAGTTAAAAGAGTTAAATTCTAAAGGGTATAAGGGAAAGTTACCGACTACTAGAAAACGTGAGATCTAACTACTCGCGCTATTTTTTTTTTTTTTTTTACTTGCGCAATATCTATGCATTAGGGAATGGGGGTAATGGAAAGGCGAGTATACCAAATTATATGTGAGTATAATGTTAATGACTAAGTTAGGTTTGAATTTTTGAATCGAGAGCAAGGAACCAAATTGGTTAGTGTTGTAAATGTTGATAAAGATTCAACCGCGAATGGGATATGGAATTTGCACTCTACTACTTGATATGGTACACTAACTTATGATGAATAAGATAGCTAATTCATTTTGGCCAAAGGATTTTTTTTTTCAGTATCTTAAAGACTTCAAATATTTAGTAGAAGATATTGACAAGGCACCATACATATGTTGCACTAATACATATGTTGCACTAATACATATACGGATAAGGACACAATACGGGTACGTGATAGAGACATTTTCAAATATGTATAGCGTAATCACTTATGTTGCACGAATACGGCTGCTGGTACGATACAAATATGGACACCATTTTTTCGTGTCCGTGCAACATAGCACCACATCATAGAAAACTATAAGAATATTGCAATAGTAGTTGTCCAACTTACTGGTTTAATGGTGAATCAATAACTGAATTTTATTATATTCTAGGGTAATATAAGGATGCCATGCAATCTTTATTGTCATGTCAGGAAGTCTGAAGAATTTATGTTCGAGTTCTTAAATAGCTCGTGGTAGTTCTGGGTGTATGACTTCTCGAAGTTGGTGGTGGATATGGTCTAGAAAACAGAAGGATGATCAATATGTACGAAGTGTGAGATACAAAATTTCAAACTCAAGCTGGTACTGGTAGCATTTTAATATATTTACTTATTTAATTCTTGCTTCATCGAGAAGAAGTGTCGACTCAAAATGAGATAGCAGTCCTGTACATTACATCCCTTTATAGCTTCAAAATGTATAGACCTCCGGGCTGGAGGACGGCTTTGCCACGAAGCTGCATTGTGTATGGAAAGTTGCAAGCTCCTTCTTCTTCAAGTACTTCAAATGTGGCGCGGTCAAGATGCGCCTACAGCAGGACTGGATCGGGGAAGACGACTTCGGCTCCTCGTTCGGTTCGCCTTAGTACGGAGAACCTGTTTCAACGAGGGTCAGTATGTCGAAACATACTGGTGAAGGCGAGCTAACCTGACTATACCAATCAACACGTTGTTTTAATGAAGCATGCATATTTTGTGGGTTTCTAGTCTTGCCTTAGTTCATTTACAAGCAACAATATATATATGAAATACTGAAATGAACTTGCCACCGTTCGGTGGATTTTACCTGACCGTCTAAATCACCTGCACAATACTTACCATGCCTTCCCTGCCACGAAGACACAAGTTAGTTTGTAACAGGTTTAAATATACACGAGGATCACTGGCATGATTGCCATAGTGGACGTAGCCGAGGACAAGGATAGCTTGCTACGAGAGTACACGATTGCGCTGCAAGTTATCCTGTCCCGAACACGACGACTACACACGAGTTCTGCCCGGATCGGATCGTTGCCAGTGCCCCAGCGACCGTCCGCAAAACCAATACCTTGTGCACAAGTTGTCCATGATCGAACACGATTAACAAGTTAACAATTCATGCAGTTGAGGCAACACGAGTGCAAGAACACGAGTACACGACAAGTAGTGTTGCATGATATATTTTGCATAGCCTCCCTGAACAATTATGCATGTACAAGATGTGATATTATGCAAATTTTCAGATATGCTGTCTGGTTATGTGCTCCATATTTTTTACCAAAAAAATGCCACAGGGGTGGGTAGGTGTTGGGGGTTTGTTTTTCACAATGTCTACTTTGAATTATGTACGCCTCCATGGTTTTCCTTAGCTGAATCTTTGCAATTCCCACTACGGCACCTTGGTAAAAGATAATCAGAGTAGGATGGTACCAAATTCATGTATAAAGCAGATGCCACTGAATATGAATATATGACAGTAAAACAATGTTCTTTTGTTTTTGTTTTACATGTACTTTTTTGTTATAAAGGGATGGTGCTATATAATTATCACACTATAATTAACAAACTTCTCACAACACAACATAATAAATATGCCAGAAAAGAATGAGGAAACCACATTATAGATCTTCGTTACTGAACACTTGTGAGATAGCGTAAAATATGCTTTTCTCATGCAGTTGGAACTTGATCGAGTGTTTCCATGGCCTTCATGGATTCAAATCTTGGCTCTTTAGCCTGAAAATTTTGTTCCGCATAAAATTTCATGTAATCGTCAAACATAAATCTTGGGTAGATCGACCTCTGCGTCTCTGATTCCATCCCTACCAAAGCAGGAGAGGGAAATATCATTGCATCACTCCCTGGGTTGTAGAATGATGCAATTGACATCCTATTGCCATTGGTTGGGGCTAGGACATGGTGTATCACGCTCTTGTATGTACCATTGGTTATAACCTGCATACCGAAATATAAATCAGTACTTTGTTAATGTATGTGACAACATAGATTAGTAGCTGAAAGTAGGTCAACTGTAAACATATCTCCACAGTATGGGTCAGCAAAGCCCATTTTGTTGTAATCTTATGGGATATAGTAAAACATAACCTGGGGTGTCTTTCTCTAGCATGCATCGCCAATTTTGGTAGGGTGAAGTATTTCTGAATACAAAGTTAAGGTCTAACAAACTGACCTAGAGCTGGTCGCCAAGTTTGACGACAATGGAATGGTGCATAGGTGGCACATCAACCCACTCCCCATCTTTTGAGGAGCTGGAGGCCGCTCACCCTGGCATCCTGGAATAGCAAGATGATGCCACCAGCGTCCGTGTGGGCCCTGAGACCCTTGAAAAGCTCTGGATGCGGGCACGGTGGGTAGTTGCTGACCTTGGTACCAAAGTTACGTCCCTTGGATCCACAAAATACATTCTTTAAGTAGCCCTTCTCTAGACCCAGATTTTCGCACAACAAATCAAGAAGTCTCTCTGCCAGCTTTTCCAGCATGGTTGCAAATTCCTTCATCACAGCCCTGAATTTTCAACATGATCAGTACTAGGAGTACTATCTAAACAGTAAACAGTGTAGATTTAGGCTTTAGAGAATTTACTTGTATTCATCAGTGAGATCAGGGATCTCCGAGATGTTGGACTCGGGTAGATGTTGCAGGAAGAAGGTACTTTCCCAATCCATGTTGCTGGTGTCCAGCTTCTTTCCCTTCTCGAGTGCTTGGTTTGCAAACTCGTTGAACCTGTGCTCCATGCATTGTTTGTAGTGTTCCTTGGTGAGGCTCTCCACTTTGTCCATGAACTCGTGTGAAATTCCGTGGTTCAGAAGCTGGATTCACAGCATTAGGGACGAAATCATTATTAGAACTGCTGTAATAGACTTACAATTGCAAAAATAATGCATAAAGCTGAGAAGCTCGTCAATTTTTTCGATGTGCTTCTATACAATGTAATGATTACTGATGGTTTTGCCTATTTTAATAGACAGAGAAAATCAGGTGGTGTTTTCTTTTTGAGGTGGTATATACGTATGCAATAAAGTTTCAATAGTTGGACATGTTAGGAGGGAGCTTCTTGAATTAGAAACTTGGTACTCATGAAGTGCTCAAGAAAATGATTCATGTTGTGGACCCCTAAAGTTTGAACTAATAGAATTTGCAAAAATGATATATGGCTCCCGGGGGCAAGCCCCCGCCTACATGGCCTCCTCCCATTTGCTTCCAACCTCTCCCCCTATTGCCTCGGGTCCGTTGCCGGAAAAACTGGGCCCTCCATCCAATGGAGGGCTGCCACATTATGCGATAGCCATGGCCCCCGGGGGCTGTAAAGCAGCATCGTAGAATTTATCATTGTTATTTTGTTACTGAAATAGATGTAGTAGTAATATCACCTCAAAGAACCCCCAGTTCTTGCAAGCGTCATGAAGCACCTCCATGGTCACTCCCCTCTCCTCTCCATTAAACTTAGCCATGTTGATTACTGGAAAAGACTCCATTGCTGCTTACCTTAAACTCTCTCCCCTGCTTTTGTTTGCTAATACTGTGAGAGGTAGTTAATACCTTTTATGGTCTTCTTTTTATGTTTTTTTTTTTTTTTTTTTTTTTTGAAATAAAGTTTGCCACTGGTACTATTAAAAGTTTGCCACTGGTACTATTAATAGAAGAAGGCTTATTGGAAGCCATGCAGAAGCAGCATGACCTTTGAAGTCTTTGATTCTAGTAAGCCGGCTCTCTTTTTCTGTCTCAGAGATGAATTTTTGTGGACCAAGTGGCTGGCTGGTATCTTTGATAGCTTCTTGATGTATTCAAATGAGAAATGCTTCTTATTATCATCCTATTATAATCTCCACTCTTTGTTTGTATTGTTGACTGGTTCGATTGCTTCCTTCCCAATTGATTAGTGATTCTATATTAAAACTAATTACATGTAAATATGGTATGAAATATAATCTAGTCGGCATCTCTATCGATTCATCGAGGGCTTGTAATGACCCCTGCTAGAAAAAAAATGAGAGGCATAGATTCGGAGACTTACGGATAATAAATGCTTGAATGGATTATCAGCATGTGACCATATTTCTCATTCAATGTATTGTTTTAGAAATTTCAAGGTTTAATCCTGTTCTAGAGGTTTCAAATGTTTTAGGTGCACCGATTCCCCTGGTTTAATCTGAGTTATTCTGAGTTTTATTTTATTTTTATTTTATAAAGAAACAAAAGTTTAATATAAACAGATATGATTGAATAATCTATTCTTGTCTGCCGTATGGTTTATGTAGGAATGTAGGAATGACCCAAGGGGCAGACCTTTGAAACTAGAGGAGTTTGTTTATTAAATTATTTATTTGGTAGCTTATATTGAATTGGTAGGTTAACATTTTGGATTGGGCATTGATATATAGGCATCACATATATTGTTAGCGGCATCACCAAAAATGTTGATTTTTCACTACCAAAAATACTCTTATGAAATTGTTAGAAGAGATCACCCACTTAAGTCAGGAATACAAGGATTTTAGCAGTTCTAATAAGAATTCTTGCAGTCCTAAGACAGAAATATGTCTTAGGATTGCCAATATTTTGATACTCCTAAGAATTTATCTGTATTAAGATTGCTAGGACTGCTAGGATTCTGGCAGTCCTGTATGGTCACAAACGGTACTGTATTGAAATTCTAAAATTGGATTTGAAATTTTGGTAGAACATCCATTGACGAATCATTGACCTAAAATCTATTAAGCGATGTTTAAAAACTTATAAACTAAGATTAAAAATACTAGACTTGGAAGAGGAACAAAATGTTCAAAAACATAGAAGAAGAGATACAAATATTTATATTGTAGGAAGGAGCTTTGGTGTGTGCTATCTCCAATTAGGGTTGAAAAATGAAGATAAAGTGGAGAGAAGAGAGCATGAAGAGGAAGAGAGGGTAGGGCTGTTAGAGAAAAAAGTGAGGAAGAAAGTGTGTTGTCCCAAATCACTTTCGATGACAACCCTTAACAAAAACCTCCCTATCATGAACTGCCCCTAACAATATATGTGCCCATCTCAATGGCCTTTGGATTTTGATTCATTTTGATTTATTATTTTAAGGTTTATTAGAATTTATAATGTAATTAACTTATGCTTTATTAATGAATAGGTTTTATTATCTCTTTTCATTGTTAATGTTTGGTAGGATTTAAATTATATTAAATTAGTTTTAATATGGTTTGACTATAATTTGATTAGTAGTTGTTATAAATATGTTTTTAGGGCTTTGGATAATATCATGTATTAGATAATACCAAGATTTTAGGATTTCATATATGTTTGTTAAGATTTAGGAATTGATTTGAAGACTCATTTTGAATTTATTTCAGAAAAATGATATTCATACCTCCAAAGTGTACTTCTAAACTATTACTCCTTATATGACAGTTGACGTAGCGATTAATGTAACAACTGACATAACAAATTTTAAATTTAATATTAACATTAAAATTAAAAATTTTGGGTGCTTAACTTTTGAGGTTAAAATTTTCATGTCAAATGTCATGTTATATGTCATATAATATTATTTAATATGTCACGTCAGCTGCCACATAAGGAGGGACATTTTGGAGGGATGAAACCTCTTTTATATACTCTTTATATATATACTACGGTTTTAGGACTTTGGATAATATCATGTAGTTAGCTGTTAATAAGGGCACTACAAAATTCACTCAGGGCTAGTCCAGTATTGGGGCTAGCCCAGTTATGAAGAAATTTTACTCAGGCTAGTCCAAATTTTACTCAGGCTAGCCCAAACTCTTCACCTCTCTCCTCCTGCTCCCCCCGTCCTCCACCTCTGCCCCACCGCGTGAGCGCTCCGCCTCCTCCCCCTTCCTCCACCGCCACCTCCCGTCGTCGCCTCCGCCTCCCTTCCCTCCCGCTCCTCCGTCTCGTCCCCCCTTTCGGCCTCTGCACAGGATCCGCCACCCGAACCCACCCCCTGCCTCCCTCTACCCCCGTTCCACCCTCGTCCAGCTCAAGCTCGACTACCTTGGCACCCTCGGCGTCCGCCGCTCCTCCCTCCCCTCCTTCCTCCGCCACTACCCCCAGGTCCTCCACTCCAACGTCGTGGAGGACTGTAAAAAAAATCAGAACTGTCAAAATTTTGACAGTCCTGATTATAAAATTCTGAACATATCCTAACTACCTACCCCAAAATTATACTAAATTTGAAGACTACTACCTATGTCCAAATTACACTAAACATAGACCTAATTGTATACATCTCTCATGAACTTTTGCTCCATAATCGAGTATATGCCAAATTCTGAACATATCCATACCCCAAAATTTTGACAATGGCTACGTATTATCGAGGGTGTCATGCCTCGTATTATTTGTTTTGATGATCTGGATACGTATACCACACGTTGAACCTATGTAAGATTTCTGCTGAATCTTGTCCCTGTCGATTATGCACACAATGTTTCTTCCTATCGTTCTTTTGCTTTGCTTTGTAATGGTGATCTTGCAGCTGCTCAAGCATTTTTGGTGCTTATCCCGTTAAGATCAACATCACTTTTCTTCCCATAGAGAATTTGGTGATATTGTTAGTAACTTAGTAGATAACCAACAATTATCATCAACACAACAACAGCAAGACCAGTCAACAATTATCATCAACACAACAGCAGCAAGACCAGTGACGAGAGATAAAATGACAACGTTGATAAAATAGGCATATGAGAAATGTTGGAACTACCTATAGGAAACAAGAGTTGGTTGTTACCTTCAAATACAATGTAGTCTTTAGTGTGGAGAGGTGCAAGCAAAAATGGGTTCACTCAAACTTATAGAGACTTTCGTTCAAGTCATGGACGGATGCACTATTGGAAGAACTGTCAAAATTTTGACAGTCCTAAAAATTCAACATATATTTTTAGGACTGTTAAACTTTTGATAGTCCTACCATTGGAAGGACTGTTAAAATTTTGATAGTCCTAAAAAATCAACATATATTTTTAGGACTGTCAAAATTTTGACAGTCCTACCAATTGGAAGGGCTGTCAAGGACTGTCAAAATTTTGATAGTCCTGATTAAAAAAAAAAATCAAGAGTGGACAGCCCCGAGTGAATTTTGTAGTGCCCTTATCAAGAGCCTAAATGTTTTGTTCTCTTCTTCAATTTACTACTTGAAAAGTTGTTGTTTTTTCTGGTTTATTCTCTTTTCATGATCTTAATTTGAGATTATTTTATGGAAAATTAAAAGTTTTCTGGTTTATTCTCTTTTCATGATCTTAATTTGAGATTATTTTATGGAAAATTAAAAGTATTGCACTATTCCTCTAAAATTAGAGCCATATAAAAGAGAATTGACAACAACAAAACGGAACCTTGCTAATGAATGCTTAAGAATAACGAGCAAAATAATATCACAATGACTTCTTATTATCATTTATTGTCACAAATTTCTTTACACCTAAAACATAATAAATTTAACAGACAAAGAATGAAGAACAAAGAATTAGCAGACTACATAGTGGACAAACTTGATCAAACAAACATAATACAACAGTGAGAGGGCACTCTGCATAATCTGTTTTCCTTATGCAGTCGTAATCGTTTCTGCGCTGACTGTTTCCATGGCACCCTTCATGGCCTGAAACCTTGGCTCCTTAGCCTGGAATTTCTGTTCGACGTACAGTTTCATGTAATTTTCGAACACGAAACTCGGGTAGACGTCCCTCTGAATCCCTGATTCCAATGCAGGAGAGGGAGAAATCAACGCATCGTTCCCTGGGTTGTAGAACGACG